>VZQC01003122.1:2230538-2372947 GCA_009823505.1 Rhizomys pruinosus | reverse complement strand
AAAAAAAGATAAACAAATGATGGGAGACAATGAATATGGCTGCCACTGTGGAAAAGTCTTTATGTGGTAAGCACTATTCTAAGCCCATTATACTCACTTTGCATTCAGTTTTCAAAGTAACCCTGTATGTTGGGTGACTATTGTTATTATTCCCATCTTACAGTTAAAGGCACACAGAGAGGCTAATTTACTTGCCTTAGATTGAACAGTTAGTAAAAGGATACAAGCTTAGAATCTAGACAATCTGCTTTTTAAATTTTTTATTGAAATTTTGTCCATTAGAAAATCTACTTTTAGTTCAGGGGTATCCTGGACATTTTAGGGGCTATGCTAACTGCCTATCAGACAAACTAGCTTAAGACAGGTAATTTTAAAAACTTATCTAGTTTGCCTATCCATGAAGCCAGTGGTACTGTTAGGTTTATTTGGTAATATTGTTCTGGTTCCTTCTACCCTGTCATGAAAAACCATAGCTGAGGAAATAAAATGATTAATATAGACAGATGGTAAGAATGAAAAGAACATCGTATGATCCAGTCTGTGGTAGAGATACTCATGTTCTCATGATCTTGAAGAGACAGTGGGCCTTTCCCTACACAGGAATCTCTGAAACAGCAATACTGCTTCTGGGTAGGCATTACCACCTGGCGGCCACTCCAGATACAAAGTGCTATGTGGAGAAAGCTTACTGAGTTAAAAATTCACTATCAGTATTCAACAAGAACTAAGTACTAAAGAGTTAGGAAAACAGAACAGTTTTGGAAAAAAAGAATGATTAAAGAGAATGATTATAGATAAATAAGGAAGCCTGATGCTCCAGTTACAGAAGTGCGCTGGTTTGTGGAAATGGTTCTTGAGAGGTAACGAGATGGAGAACATTGTGTTTGCTTTGTTCCCTCCTTATTCTTTCAGAGTTCTGAGTTCACTCTGTGGATTTCATACTTGGGAGGAATTAGTATGATAGGAACCTCCTATTCCCATTCCATTGGAAGTATTTTCAGGAATCTTTAGAGCCCACTCTAGGAAAGTAACAGGTTTTCTTCCATGCATGAAATCTACTACTTAACTCTTAAGTGTAGGCCATCTTGAGCATCAGTTTGGTCTGTCTCTATTTTCATATATAACATCTACCTACATTCTTTTAGTCAAGTGTTTGCTGGTACATCCTTGCTAGAGGATGTTGTTGTGGGAACAACACATATAATCTGTAGTCATCATTTTTATTATGTCAAAAACAGAGTTGGTAAGGATGAGCCTTACAGACATTTCCTGGCCAGAACCTTATGTTAATTATTATGGTTGTTGCTACATCTATTTATTTTGCTCAGTTGAGTATATTATTGCATTTTAATTTATCATTTTTTTATTTATTATTAATATTTATTTATTTATACATATATTTTTATCAAATCTAGACCCGTGTCCCCTCCATCCCCCCACCCCTCCAGAGCTCATGCATTCTGCCAAACATGCTATTCATCTCTTTCTCAGTCTTTCTCAATATTCTCCATGGGGGAAGTTGACTGTTTTGAGCAGAAGTTCACTGTTTCAGTCAGTTCTTTGATGCAGTCCTTTCTGTTGTTGTTGTTTCCAATATGCATCACTCCCAACTGCTTTGGACAAAAGCTCAAGGGGCCATGCACAGGAAATACTTACAACTGGATAATTGGCACTAGCATCCACAGATGAGGGATACCATTCATCGTTTGTTTTTCTGGGACTGTGTTACTTCACTCAGCATGATGTCCTCAAGCTCTAGCCATTTTCCTGCAAAGCTCATGATGTCATCTTTCTTTACTGCTGCATAGAACTCCATTGTGTAGATGTACCAAATTTTCTCTATCCACTCATCAGTTGAGGGGCATTTGGGCTGGTTCCAGCTCTTTGCTATTGTGAAGAGAGCTGGAATAAACATGGCCGTGCATGTATCTCTGCGGTGGGGTGAGTCTTGGGGGTACATGCCCAGGAGTGTTATGGCTGGGTCGGGTGGCAAGTTCATTCCAAGTCTTCCAGGGGTTCTCCACACTGCTTTCCATAGTGGCTGCATGAGTTTACATTCCCACCAGCAGTGGATGTTATTATTGCATTTTTTAACAGAGCTTCTGTTTCAGGACAACTCAATGAATATGTGTGTGTGTGTGTGTGTGTGTGTGTGTGTGTGTGTGTGTGTGTGTCCATTGTTGGTCAGCTTTGTAAGCCCTGGACTAGCACTGTGGCCTTCCTGTTTCTAGTCTATAATGAGATAGATACCAACTTGGAGAATCAACCCAAGCACTGTTTGTAGCAGTTGAATATAACCAGAGCTTTCAAGTTTGATCAGAGAATTGCTTATTGAGTAGGTGTAGGCTAGTTTGAGGTTTGAACTTCCATGATTATGTTCTGAGTAATGTCCTGGTAAGCAGTATTCTAAGCCACTTTTTAATTAAGTAGACTCAAGATTGCTGGTTAATTGCAATGATAAGCCTACCATGTGTTGAATTAGGAATCATGTGTGGCTAATTTTCTGTGGTCATATTTTCTGTCTCTAACATGGAAAAAAGATTAGAGTTGAGAACATAATTTATGTTTTGTATGGTTCCTTTTTTATAAAAAAGATAATATTTTCTTAATAATGAAGAGCTTTGGAATTTCGAATTGGCTACAATAAAATCCTTTAAATTATCAGTCAGAAAGATAAAGCAATAATGTGTCATTTTACAAACAGACCAGTTCCTTATAAATAAGAAGCTTCCTAATAAATAAAACAATAGAATGAGTTTCTGTTCTTTTCTCTCTGTGATCAGATAAATATGAAATAGATCACAAAGACCACAAGAACTTTAAATGCCAAGTATTTGAAAGTTTATCTGAGCTTAATTTTCTTTTTATTAGGTTTAGGAATTATTGTCACTTAGACTGATTTGAGACTAGCAATGAGAATGCTGGACAAGATTCTACTTTTTAACCAGTGAATAGAAATTAAGAACTGATCTTGAGGCTGTTGAATAAGAATAATCCTGGCCTATCAATGGCTACAAAATGCACTTGTTCAATTATTTTTAAATGCCTTGACTCTGAGTAACGACCTCAATATTAAAAAGAAACGAAACCCACTAGAAATTATTTTTAAATGTTAAGTAAACAGAAGACCACAACAAACTAAGTCTTTGAAGAATAAAGTTTTCATTTTTGTACGTTCTCCACAAAACACAGCAGATTGAATTTATTCCTTATAAGGCTCTGTTGAAGCTGGAATGCTTATCCCCTTAAATTTTACTGAAATACCTAAAATACCCTTTTTACAAAAATTTGTAATGAATATGTTTTGCCTAGACAAGAATGGCAAAAAGAAATATATCTGGAAAAAGTTAGCAATAAAATTGTACTGCAGATCTTAATGTAGGACAGGGTGCATAAATGTGACCTCAAAGAGCATGTCTCATACTTCTAATGATGGAGGTTCTAACAAAGAAACTCTAGAGGAATGAATTTCTTCATGGCAATGTAAACTTGCAACCTTCAGCTCCTTATTTGTCCTACTCCTCAAAGAATGACTCTTCCTAGTAGAGACTGGAAATGACAAAAGCAAAAATTCCATCTCTTTAGGGACCTGAAATTTCCTGAAAGAACAAAATGAATTGTGTCTGCCTATTCCAACTTTGTCTTGTATCTGAGCCTTAGCTAGCATTTGATTATTATTATTATTATTATTATTTATTTATTTTTTTTTTTTTTTGTATTTTCGAGACAGGGTCTTCCTTTAAGTCCCAGCTGTCCTGGAGCTCACTCTGTAGATCAGGCTGGCCTTGATTCTCAGAGCTCCTCCTGCCTCTGCCTCCCGAGTGCTAGGTTAAAGGCGTGCGCCACCACACCCGGCTTAGCACTTCTTAAGAAGCTTTTTCTGAAGCAGTAAACTTTGAACCTATTGCTTGAAGTCTTTAAATTATGGCTATGAATATGCTTTTTATTGATGCTTATTGTTCTAATGTGAACAATATACATCTTATGAGTGTTATAGCTATATCATAATAGCAAAATACGAAAATATAAGTAGAATTCTTCCTGTGCCACAAGCAGATTGCTTTATATAAGCCTTATTTTCATATTAGTAGTAGTACTATGAGGAGGGAAATATTTTTCTCTACCCTAAAACTGGAACAAAAGATGGAATTTTATTAATTAATGGAACTATTATTAATTAATATATCAAAAAGTAGATTAAAAACTTAGTAGCTGTTCAGAGAATAGAACAACTAATTTGTTCATTTTTTTCTGTTTTTTTTTTTGTTGTTTTTAGTCAACTATAAAAGTATTTTATACTCTGTGGCTGATAGGAAAAAGCATAGAGGTTTGGTGGGAAACATGAGAATTATACTGGTCAGGCTCTTTCATGAAAGAGCACAGTATATCATTTCTCTTGTTCTTTTAGAATAGTAAAAATCTGTTACTAGCAGTTTTCTTTGTAGTATGTGGATGCAGAAGACAAGTGATATCAGTAGTGCATTAGGAAATGACTGAGGTGCAGAGCCTGACAATTGGATGTGGATTCATTCAAATGGTGGTTTGTAAGGTATAGGAGTAAGATTGAAATGTTAGTACTTTACAGCTACAGAAAGAATAATAAACATTTCTCATTTTCTTTACCTCTCAATTACTGAACATACTGACTTAAGGATTTTATCATTATACAGAATAATTCTGAGGCTTACAGATCCAAGCAGCCATGATTATATAGGATTATTTCTTGAAGGTTTGTTAAAATCAGAACTATAAAGTAAACCAGACATGGTCACACACATCTGTAACTCCAGACCTGAGACAGTGAAGCATGAGGGATTATTGGTTCAAGGCCAGCCTGTGAGACCTTGTGCCAAAAAAAAATCAATCACCAACCAACCAACCACCCAACAGACAAACCAACCAATAACAACAAACCAAAATATTAAGCCTCCTATGCAGACTGGGTATTGAAATCCAAGTGCAATCTACGCTCTGCTTCTATGAATGAAGTTCTATTGAAACCATCCTTATTGGGCCAGATTTTGCCATGTCTGTCTTTCTACAGTGACAAAACTGAATAGCTGAATTAGAGATCATGTGACTAACAAAGCCCAAAATATTTACTGCCTGGACCTTTTCAACAAATTTTGCTACTTCCTAACAATTGGGCATATATTTTATTTTTTATAGAAAGCCATATGTTAAAATGATATTTTCACTTTAATGAATGAATATTCATTAATACTAAAACTGAATTATTGTGAACCTTAAAATTTATTTTATTTAATCTTCAGCACATCTATGATATATATATATATATATAGTATATGTAAAATATCCCTTTACACATAAACTGTTTTGTAAATCACAATTAGAAAAGTTCAACTTTCCCTTTAAGTCATCCTGAACTTGTTTTTAGTATGGACAAAAGGGACAGTGGGCAGATAGAATTTTTTTTCTTCAGAAAATATTATTATGGAAATAAATGAAAAGTCAAATTTCCTTTCCTCTGGAATAAAGAAAAATATTATAAAATGTTGCACACAATTTGAAAATAGCTTTAAGATGGACAGAAATAAATTAAAGAATATAGAAAAACACTTTTAAAACTAGTATGTACATATAGCATATTAGTAAGGTTTATAAATGAATCTGAGGACAACCGATTGTTGCATCCTTTTTTTTTAAATGCTCTAGAAGATTTAGGTTTTGACCTAAACTTTTTCTGTGGAATGCCATCACATCAAGTGTCTCAGTTAATTTTGTTTTAAACTTTTTTCCCTCTTCTTAATTAAGTAGAATTCATTTGCATTGATGTTTATTCTTCCCTGACACTATTCTATAATTTTGGATTCTGGTTATGTTTAGAGATGACCTATGCCATTTACATGGTGCAGTCGTGACCTCTGGTGAAGGGCTAGAGCAGAAGGTACTTTTGGAACATTATGCTGGGATTGGTTCTGATTTTAGAATTGCAAGTAGCAAAGCCTTTGATCAGGCTCAGAATAATGACTCTCCCAGTCCTAACTAGGGTACTGACAATTTCTTTGTGTTTCCATTTCTGCTCTGTGTCTTTCAGTTTCTACTCTGTAAAAACGGAGAATAAAATCTAGTGACTACAATTGTTATCAAAAACCGCTCAAACTTGCTGTTAGTTAGGGGCTATAGTTCCTAGTATTTTAGATATGTAGCTATTAGCTGGTTAAACTTCAAGCAAAAGATTGGGGGTGACCTCACTCAACACTGTCACACTGTTATTGTTTTCACAGCATGAATACTGTACAGAGCTGTCGTATTTATCATCTTGTTTATGATCTGCCTCCTTTATTCAAATGTAGATTCTAAGCAGGGATCTTCTTTGACTTAATTCTAAACCCTGAAACAGTGGCTACGGCTCAATAAATATTTGATAGATTGACAAATTAAAAGAATATTTGAGGGGCTGAAGAGATGGCTCAGCAGTTAAGAGCTACCGATTGCTCTTGCAGAGGACCCACATGGCGGCTAAGAACCATCTTTAACTCAAGTTCCAGGGGAATCTGACGCCCTCTTCTAACCTCCGCAGCATTGCACTACACGGGTGCACCAACCTACATGCAGACAGTACATTCATACACATAAAAAATAAAAACTTTAATCTTAAAAAAAAAAGACTATTTGAACTGAGAGATGCCAAGTGACATATACAAGCCAACAATACAAAGCTAGGGGCTGGAGAGATGGCTCAGCGGTTAAGAGCACCGACTTAAGAGGACCCGGGTTCGATTCCCAGCACCCACATGGTGGCTAAGAACCGTCTTTAAGCTGGGCATGGTGGCCCATGCCTTTAATCCCAGCACTTGGGAGGCAGAGGCAGGCAGATGTCTGTGAGTTCAAGGCCAGCTTGGTCTATAGAGTGAGTTCCAGGCCAGCTAAGGCTATAGGGAGACCCTGCCTTAAAAAAAAAAAAACAAAAAAAAAAAAAGTATATTATATATATATATATATATATAAAACTAGTTAAATTGATCAGCAAATAGGTTGAATTTCCAAAGTATTAAACTTTAATCATGAAGGTAAGAGAAGAAGAAATAAGTATTTATTAAGGATTCAGTGTTTCCTATGAGATGGATGCAAAATATGAATAGTGGTATTAAACTTATTAGTGGCCCAAATTATTAGATATTTCTAGGCTTTCTTTATAAAAATTAAATAATATTTTATATAAAAGGTCCTTATTAATGGTTGAGCTTATAGAAATGCAGACCTTGAAGCCTGCATTGTATGTTATACTGCCAAATATTCACTTGGCTTATAAAATTTAGCCTGATGCACCACTGATCATATCTTTTTGTTTTCTTTGTGAAAATGGCAAAACCATTTGGTTGGGGAGCTGAGTAGAAATTACTTCCTCTCCCTCCTTACCTCCCTCTGTCTTCCTATCTGGATTTGTAACCAGTTGCTGAAAATTTTTTTTCAAGACTTTTTCAACTGTTATTTCCCCCTGAAAAGGGTCATCACAATAAAAACACTCAGAGCAGAAGCAATTATCAGATGGCAACCTTCTGTGTTGGATGTCCCAGGGCCACACTGAAGTTAAATCCAACCACAAGGTCAGGGGCCCTAGATACTCCCCTTGGCCAGAGCAGTTCTCCTGTACCTGTCTTCTCTTTAATCCAAATTAGAGTTCCCTAGAGGGGGAAGCAGTGTGCTGTGTTAGTTCCCTTAGTTAAAAGAAAGATGTAAAGGAGAGAAAGTGAGTATGTGCAGGATATACTTGTAGGTGGTTAGGATTGTCTTTGATAAGCTGAAACTCTTTGTTTCATGCATGACGATTTTGTAATTTTATTCATAGGAAATATTCTGAGGCCATTTAGAAAAATCCAGGGAATAACCATTACAAGGTATCACAATGGTCAAGGTTTGAATTTGGGGGACCATAGAGAAATGAAAATACATAAAGTATGAGAGAGCTATTTAAGAGGCATCCCTGTATTCTTTTGCATCCTTGCCTTCTTGGGCTTGCTTTGTTATTACAAATTGACAGATGATTAATGATATATCCTAGTGTTTATAGGTCCCAAGGTCGGGGAGGGGAGTCCCAAAATGGCCAGGCTGTGGGAAATTTAGAGCTCGTCTCATAGAAGATGAATCAGAACTCATCTTTTTGTATGGCTGCTTATGAGTTGCATATGTTAAATAGGGTTAAAGAAGTCACCAAGCCATAAAGAATAATGTGGATTAATCTTTTATCTACATTCTGTTGCCTAATTTCCTATTCTTAAATACTGTCATGAAAATTCACAGGCTACTTTGTTATATAAAAAAATCCATCATTTTGTAAACTGTACTTAAAAAATGAATTAGTTAAAATCATGACCTTAAGAATAACTCCAGTCATTGGGTATTAGTAAGTTACTGTTTTGCTTAATTCTTTTGGATTTCATCCATAACAGAGCTTTTGCTAATTTGTGATTATTTTTTATTCACTGTTCTAACTAGGGTATCACAATTCTAGTTTTTAATATATCTTTTAACTCAGAACTACTTTCATCTGTGAAACTAGAAGTTCTGAAGCTGCTTGTAATGATTCAGGGATTTTTGCGTTGGATATTACCTTTATAAAAATCAGTCAATGTTCAAAAGATTGTTATAGCTATAGGGCTAGCTTTGTTCTTTGCATTCCACACACTGGGGATAGGACTGAGCTAAGGGACTGGTATGTCACCATCCTGGCATACTCTTGTGCAATGTACAAGGCTTCCCGCTAAGGAGAGAACAATAAGCCAGTTGTTGGGTCATGGCACTGAGCCATTGCCAGGACCTAAGCTGGTTGGGAAATTCACACATTACATAGGAGTGATTTGTGGTGAGCCCAGTAATTCAAAGGAAGATGCACATTGTGATTTAAAGAGGAAGTACAGGAATCATTTTTTTAAATAATTATACTACAGTTTTTAAATGTTCATTTATTTAAATGTCTTTTAAAATTATTCTTTCTCAGATAATCTTTGACATTGCTAAAAGAACAAATGCTTATTATTTGTCCAATCCAAGAAAGATAATTATAAGAATTTTACAAGAGATGTTTTTCCTTATTCATATTTTAGAGCTTTCTCCCTAGTGAATGCTGAAAAAATGAATAGCTTTGATAAAGAAAATAGAATCTTATTCTTTAACCATTGGATAAATTATGCCTTTAAGTATTTGGATATCATATTAAACAAAGTTCAGGACAGTAGTTTGATAGGAAAGATAATTTGTATAACTAAAGATTTTAAGAATTTTAAGGACTGTAATATTTCTTTCCCTTAATTTATCTACTTGTGGGAGACTTAACTAAACATTTTGGACATTAAAAAGATCTCTTAGTTTTTTAAATATTTATTTAAATAATGTTTCCCAAATCCCATTCTCTCGCCTTCAAATGTGTTTGGACGGCAGTCCAGGGTATTTTCACAAGGCCTTTAAAGGCCGGTGGTTAAGATGCTCTGTGACTTGGCTCCCCATGTTTCCCAGATAGCTTTAATAGCAGAATATTTTAGTTTTTAGAAAGCAGTTTTCTATGAAATAACGCTTTGAGAAAGTTTTCCTTATTATTTTTAAAAAGGAAATAAATGTCCATTGTGTAAATTAAGGAATACAAACACAAAAGGGAAAATACTAAGTATCATTCAAAGAGAACCTCTTCTAATGTCAGTGCTTTCCAGGTATACCAGTCATGTTGTAGGAAACATTTTTATCATGCAGTGCCAAAGTGCAGAATTCTTTCTGAGAATGATTTTAAAAATTAATAAAAGAGACTATTTTGGTTTTAAACTCAATATTTCTCTCAGCTTCCAAGCCTACACCAAAAGACAAAATAACAAACTAACATGAAAACTATTTTAACAAAATAGTTCAAAATTATGCTGAAATTGCAAATTTCAATAAATATTCAGACAGAAGTCAGACAGTCCTATTTGGTATTTAAGGAAAATTTTCCTTTCAGATTTTAGTGATTCTATGACTCATTTCGTAGTGAGTATTTAAAAACAAGAGAACTAATTTTTATTATGCTTCCTATCAACTATTTTATTTGACAAGTAATTATAAGCCAATTGATTTTTCTCTAAAAAGGATATTTGTATAATGGATTTAACTCTGGAATTTTGAGGGCAGGTTGCCACTCTTCTGAAATGCTTGTCTTCTTATGAATTTGTCAGAAGGCAGATAAGGTATTTCTGATTCCGTTTTTCTGTAAAATCAATTTTTTTTGCAGTATGTTTATAGAACTTGCAATTAGTAAGAGTATGTTAGGATTCATTTTCAATCTAATAAGTTTCTGGGACTCCAAAATGTGTGACACTACTGGCTGTTCTGGGCTTTTGTTGTTGTTAACACTACTCAAGTTAGAGCGAATGTTAAAAGCTAAAAGCTAAGGGATTTGTTTTCTCCTGTGTGTGTGTGTGTGTGTGTGTGTGTGTGAGAGAGAGAGAGAGAGAGAGAGAGAGAGAGAGAGAGAGAGAGGGTTTTTTTTGGTCTTTTTGAGACATGGTCTCCCTTTAGTCCCAACTGGCCTGGAGCTCACTATTTTTATCTTAAGTGTAGTAAGTGTGGCAGTCTAGGAACTATTAATTTATTTTTTCCTTTATCTTGGTCCTGAGGATTGAACCCAGGACCTTGTACATGCCGGGCAAGCTGAACTCCATCCCCAGCCAAATAGCATGCTCCCTACTGCCAATTATGTTGCCAGAAATCCCCCCATTTATCCTAACGTGTCCAGATGAAAAGGGGGACTAGCTTCTCAACAATTTGGCAACCTTTCAGTAATGTCTTAGGTGGTTTTAATGAGTAGATTCCTTGTGATTAAATCTTATTGTGAAATTTCAATGAAAGGAAGATTCCATTGTTCTTAACTTGAACTTGTTTCTTTGTTGTAATTGCTGTATAAGCTAAATGAGAAATTGTTTGAGAGAACACATGGAAAGTTATGCAGCTGCACAGGGAATAACCTGTACTACAGTAACGGGATGTTAGCAGCCTTTATGGCCTTTTGTTAGGCTGGCCAATTGTTCTGTCAGTGCTTGCTCTAGCTAAATTAGTTGTTACAAGAAAATTCAGTTGTGGGGCTGGAGAGATAGCCTAGCAGTTAAGAGTACCGACTGCTCTTTCAGAGGACCCGGGTTCGATCCCCAGCACCTACATGGGGGCTGAAAACCGTCTGTACCTCCAATTCCAGGAGAACTCCAGTTCCAGGGGAATCCGACACCCTCTTCTGACCTCCGCAGCCTTGTACGACACGGGTGCACAAACCTACATGTAGACAGTACATTCATACACATACAAAAAAATAAAGAAAAATTTTAAAAAAAAAGAAAATTCAGTTGCTAAAAGAGTTGATCAGAGTTCATACTAGGATAGACTCATTGGGAGACTCACTGTTCATGTTATTTGTGATCTGTTAGCCTTTTTAACTAAAAGTCTCATGTTTTATACAATAAAATTACCAGTTACTTTTTACCTACTATGTTCCCATTTCTGGAATGCCAACTTTAGTATCCTATATTTGGATCTGTGTGATAGGATATGGATTTCTGAGGAGGGATGGGGGATGGACTTGATGAAAGCACATTTATATACATGTATGCAATTCTCAAACAGTTTTTTTTAAGAAAATAATTTGTAATTTTACATTATCCTGTAAAGTATCAGTAGCTTTCCCAGTTATTTTGTTAATATCTTTGAATACAGCCATTATATTATAATGCATAATAATAGAGTGGGAGCTCAGCTGTAATCCTGTGCAATTTACTTGAACTTTGAAGCTCCTCATTTGAAAGATTAGGACAATAATAATTTTATTTTACATGAGTTGATTGCTTCAAACCAGTTATTACTTAGTCCATCTTAACCAAAAGGCACAGAGTACAAATCAAGAATGGGTTAAAAATAAAAATCCACTTTAATATGTGAATAGTTGTCATGGCATGTTCATTATTGGTAACATTACATGCTAGGTGCTGTACTAAAATTTGGATATAGTGGGGACATGGTCAGTTACCTTTCTGAAAGTATAGCCTAGTAGACTAATTCACTTCTGGTTTTAGCATAGTACACTGGTTGCTTTCTCATTGCGGTGGCACGCTACTCTGACAGAAGCAACTTAAGGAAGCAGGAGTTTATTTTGGATCGCAGTTTGAGGGTACATTTTAATGGGGCTGGCATGCCAGCAGGAACCCAAGGCAGCAGATCGCATTGCATTTATAGTTAGGAAGCAGGAGTTGAACTCCTGTGCTCAGCTCATTTTCTTCTTTTTATTTAGTCTCTGTCTCCTGCCCATGGGATTGGCACCTCCCACGGTTGAGGTGTCTCTTCAAATCTCAGTCAACCTAATCTAGATAATCTCTCACACATAGGCTCAGAAGCTTATCTCCCAGGAGATCCTAGATACTGTCAATTCGACAATTAGTTTTAACCATATACATAATAAATACATTGACTTGTATAAGTCATACAAATAGGTCACTCAGTGACTTAGTTCAACAGAATATAGTTGTCACCTCCAAAAGGAGACTTAACACTCTGTGGACATGTTCAGGGATATTAGGAGAAAAGGCAAATAAATACTACTGGAAAATTTGGGTTGGTTTATTTAAGAACCTCTCAGGGTTCAGGAAGTCATATTTATGGTATGTACTTTAAGTTTTAACAGGGGAAATAGCCTTAACCAAAGAATTAAAAAGCATGGGTGTACTTAACAACAGGATTGGTGTTTTATTTCTCTTCACTGGAGCTTGTAGAGATACAGAGACTGAGAAAGAGAATTTCTTATAGTTTGTAAGGATATTGGATCTTGTAGCATTCGACTTACATGAACTAATTAGAAGATTGTAAATAATGAAAACAATTATGAAGGTATTAATTCTGATGATTTAACATCTTAATATATATTACTAGTAAAATTCTGTTAATAGGAATTTTTTCAGTTACCAAAGATTTCATGTTTTTTTTCTTCTTTTCCCTTCCAGAGCATCTGCTGCATCCAAGCCCGAGCCAGTAGCTCTTCAAAAGGTGCGCTTCCGGTCACTAGGTTACCATTCAATTGTCCTTCCTGAGCTACTGTACTTTTTGTTTTTGTATTAGGCCATACTATTTAATTTATAATCTCAGTACAGTTTTGCTCATAATTCTTTTCTTGTAAATATAAAGAGAAACAGAAATAAATGGATATCATTTCTAATTATAGTATAAAACATTCCTTCTAAAGCCATGCATTGTCCAAATTTCTTTTATATTTACTTTTAATCTTTGTATCTTCTTATATTTTCTATAAAGAATAAATAAGTAGTTAACCAAAATGAATATCTTGGTACATCTTCAGTAGTATCTACAAATAGCATTTCAGAATATTCTTGGAGCAGATTATTGGCCAGTACCCCACTTTTTCTCACATACATCTTCACATTGTCCCAAACCAGTATTTGAATTCATCTCATTTAAGCTTTTTGAAGTTTTTCTTCCTCAATTTTTTGGCAGTTCACTGAATTATTTAATTGACTTGTTTTGGGGGGCTAGAGAGATGGCTCAGCAATTAAGAGTACTGGCTGCTCTTGCAGAGGACCCAGGTTCATTTCCCATCACCTACATGGCAGCTAGCAACTGTCCATAACTCCATTTCCAGGGATATAGTGCCCTCTTCTTACTTCTGTGGGCATTGTACCATATGGGTGCATTTACATCCAGCAAGTACACTCATACACATAAAATATTTTTTAAAATTGACTTGTTTTGGCCCTAAGCTACTTATTTTTCTCAATTAACCTTTAATGAGATTTATTAAGATTATTTTCTATCTTAAAAATAAGTATAATAGCTGGGCGTGGTGGCGCATGCCTTTAATCCCAGTACTTGGGGCATAGGCAGGCAGATCTTTGTGAGTTCAAGGCCAGCCTGGTCTACATAGAGAGTTCCAGGCCACAGGGAGATCCTGTCTCAGGACAACAACAACAACAATAACAAAAGTATTATAGAGTTCCCAATATATAGATTTTTCAAGATTTTATTTTCTTTTGGAATGGTAGTGAATGTGCTTTTGTTCTACAGTGTCATGGGGTAACTTTGACTAAAATGCTTTCAGATGATTTACAAACATACTCTGGTGACTTTAGGGAGATGTGATCTTTGTTACCAGTTTGGCTCGTGAAGTAAGGAAATATATAAAATCTTAATCTTCCTTAATGAGACTATTTGGAAAAAGAGAAAAAATTTTATTCTCTCAATCACATTTTAAAACAATTACAGAGAAAAGTGGGTCACAGGAGAAACACAGGACTAAATGCATTTTGTTTATCTAGTCTAAGTTTTTTTCAACTTCCTTATTCAAAATTGATCACAGAATATGTGTGCTGAGTTAGATGAATTCTTCATTTTTTTATTGAAGAGTTTAAAGCTTATTGGTGCTTTTACATGAATCAAGTAATTGTATTATAGAGAGAAAGAAAGCATTTGAAAGATAGAATTATAATTGAGACTTTGGATATTTTAAAATGAGAAATGTTTCAGTAGTCATATTTTGTTTATGTGGTGTATTTAAATTTTTTCCTTTGGAGTATATGTAAATTGTTACTTAATGATAGCCTTTAGATTTTTTGTTTGGCTTATGGGTGGGGCTGGTTTTCCTGCTCTATTTGCTGAATATTTTGAAACTTTTCATTTTCATAAATGAAAATGCATTTACTGTATGCAGTTGTGTTATGCATGTTCAGACCAGTTAGCATGCATGGTATGCTATATCAACTCATTGTTTTTCCTGAAAATGTAATATTTGAGCTGCTAACATGATATGTTTGTGTCTTTTAAGTCAGCTGTGTGTTTTCACTCAGTATATTCTGCATGTATTTGGTGTGTTTTGTATCTGTTTATTTTTATTTCACATAGGGTGAACCTAAAGAAGTAGTTAAACCTGTGCCCATTACATCTCCTGCTGTGTCCAAAGTCACTTCCACAACCAACATGGCCTACAATAAAGCACCACGGCCCTTTGGTTCTGTGTCTTCACCAAAAATCACATCCATCCCATCGCCATCGTCTGCCTTCACCCCAGCCCATGCAACCACTTCATCACATGCTTCCCCTCCACCTGTGGCTGCTGTCACTTCTCCCTCATTCTCTGCATCTGGACTGCATGTTAATGCCCATCTTAGTGCTGACCAGTGTTCCTCTGCACTGAACACTGGTAAATCTGCAGTTAATGTCCCACGGCAGCCCACAATCACCAGCGTGTGTTCCGAGACTGCTCAGGAGCTAGCAGAGGGACAGAGAAGAGGATCCCAGGGTGACATTAAACAGCAAAATGGGTAGGTGGCTAAGGGTGTTTTCTGCTTTTAACAAAACCCTTCTTTCAGGTAATTTCCAGGAAAAACTTTATCTAAGTTCCCTTCTTGAGGATGATGAAGTTGTATTTTCTGCATTAACAGTAGCCATTAATGTACTCTGTAACTTCTTCCTCTGTGTCTACACAGAATGTTGAGCAGCTGGCAATTATAATGCAAGGCAGATCCTGAATCTGTCTTCCTCAAAATTGGCCACCGGGAGTTTAAATTGTGTAATTGTAATTGGTCTCAGCTTATGTGTGCCATCCCAAGAAGAAAGAAAATGAGTTTGTAGCAGGACCCCTCCCCCCACACCTCCTGTGCCCCTGTCCCAGAAGGAATCTAGAAAACAAAAACAAATTAACTTGTGACTCATATCTGTGTATGAAGCATTAGCTCAGAGCAGAAAGCAAACATTCTTTTCAGGTAAAGATTAGCAAGAATTTATTCTTTAAATATAATCAGTAATTTTAAAATGTGAGGGATATTTAGCATCAGAAGCACTGTGTAGGTTTTTCTAGGATGAATGCATTAGTAAATGCTATATATATTAGAAGGATTTTTGAAAATTGACTCATTTTTCAATTAGGCCATACATTTAGAAATTTGTTGATCTTAGTAAATTATTTGAAGCCTCAAGTTTATTAACATTGCACATCTGTTTTTGAAGCTTTATTTCTTTTAAAGTACTTGAAGGTAAAGTGATCTACATAAAATTTTTTATTAGATTTATTGCGACAGATGTATTTTAAGAGGAAAATAAAGATAATAATGTACACACATGATGTTTTTCACCAATGCCTGTGTCCAGGAAATTTATAATTAATTGTATAGATAGGTCCTTTCTGTGAGATCTAATCTCTTCTGAATGCTAATTCACTTAATGAGAAGAGGGTGTGCTTTCTGTAGCAGTGCTGCCATGGCAACGCAGGGTGCTTGGAAAGGAAGCTGGCAGGGCATAGGCTGCTGCTGGGAGCAGGAAAGCCATCAGCTGGCCATGTATGACTTTGTGGTTTGGGTGGCTTTCTAAAATTTTGATGTATATGTTGAAATAAATTTGTGTCCTTCAAAGAATGCTATTCTTTAATCTGAGGAAGAATGATAAGTAGTGTTGAGGTGTGATTGGCTGAGGGTTTTTTTCCCCCCTGTGTGACTATTATATGACAGTAGATGACAGAGGAATCGAACTGGGAAACCAGAAAAGAAAAATTCCACTTGTCAAATCCTGGCCCCACAGAACACTGAAAGTCAAATTTACTATGCTCATTAAATCCCACTTTCAGTAGAAAGTCCACTTTCAGTAGAAAGTACACATGTCTTAAATGAATCTTTTAACATTTCTAGAAATTTTATAAACAAGTCTTCTTGATGGAAACTTGTTGAGGTAAAGGCAAATTGAGGTAATGGAAAAGTGGTGGATTTAAAACATTTAAATTTGGTAGTTTATAAGCATACCTTTGGTAATGAAACTTGAAATGGGGCCTAAGAAGACAGCAGTGTAGTTCCAGGGCCTTATGGTAGCTTCTTAATTAGTCTGCAGTATTTTTTAAGTTCATGGCTGGTGTTCAACACTGCAAAATTTGGGATAAAAGCGAGTATTACATGTTTTCCATCATTAACAAGTAAGTTATGGCTTTGCATTTTCAAACTGAATGTGTTTAAAAAAATAGCTTGATTTCGAATGTTGTCCAGATGTTAGGAAAGTAAAAATATAGTGCTGTCAGATTCTAAGATAAATATTGCTCTTTCTGTCAGTACATTTAGAGAAATAAAAGTAAGTCACACATTTTACTTGTCAGCCTTGACTCTTGTAGAGTTAGTGTTTTGGAGTCCAGAAGGATGTAAAATTAAATAGCCGAGTTGTCTTTACCTCAAAGCATCATGACTGTTAGTTCTTAAGTGGTCAGATATTTTGCCACTTGTATATACATCCCACCTAAATTTGTGTTGGATGAATAAACATATGACACAAACAAGTGCTTACTAGGAATTATTACTAAGATATAATTAGCTGTTCCTTCCTAGTACTTAGGCTAGAATAGTATATTAATATTTTTTAGGATATCTGTTAACAATACTATGTAAGCATTCTTTTTCTTTTTGTAATGAATGACAATTAAGGCATTTTAAGAATGTTGACTTTTTCTTCTGCATGTAAATTGTTCTTGGCATTCTCTTCTCTCTGTTACTCCCCTTATACCATGAAGAACAGAATAGGTTTTTATATTCCACATTGGAAGCTTTTATACATCAAGTAGTTTAGTTGATTTATATTGCGCTGCCCACATGTCCTTGCATTATAATGTGCCATTGCTTTCAGTAGGTAAGTCTTTTGAGTACCTTATATTAACTTCTACTAACACTTTGTATGTGATATATTAAAGAATCTGGCCTTGGAAAATGCAAAACTTAATGATATAGTCAAGTAATGGTTTAAATTCCTTTTCTTTTTACAGAAAACACACGTGACAAAGTTAGTATCAGCATTACTGGAGAGGAAATATGGTGATTTGTATATGAGTAAACAGCATGAATGCTCAATTTTTGCAAAATTAAATTTTGCAAAAGAATTATAACTTAGAAAAAAAACATAGTATTTTCAACAAGTTTGGTTTGCCTTGCTCTGCTTTGTTGAATTGCTTTGTAGTAATTAGTGTTTAATTATGTCATAAGTGTGGAGATTGCTGTATAATGGCTGAAAAGGGGAAATGCTTGGAATAATTCATTCTTATCAGTCAAAAGTGTTACGTGAAAAAGGTAAACTGTAAAAATTTTTACCATTAGCAATACATATAAAACTGAATTGATTTCCAAGTTAATATTAACAGTCATTATTTCCTACATAAAATTCTCTAAAAAAAAAACTCTTGATTTTTCTGGAGTTTTAATTTAGACAATGTTATTGGCAGGTTTGGACTTTGGTGTGCAGTGTGACTGTGTGTGTGTGTGTGTGTGTGTGTGTGTGTGTGTGTGTGTAGAAACTCTCTATACTTTTTTTTTTTTTTTGAGACAGAGTCTCCTTATAGCTCCAGATGGCCTAGAACTCATTATGTCAGCCAGGCTGGCCTCGATCTCACAGAGATCATCCTGCCTGTTCCTCTTGAGTCCTGGGATTAAAGATGTCTTCCACCCTACTCAGATGAGAATAAATTTATCAGAGGAGAATGCTACTAACTTGTTAAATGTCTCAGTCAGCGGGCATAGGTTTTTGAAAACCACTGTGGAATTTTTGCTTTTCTATTCATGCATTAAACTGGTTACTGATGACTAGCTTAAAAATAGGCAAAAATTATATTAGACAACAATATAGAATAATTTTGTATAACAAATCTAGAATTATTTTGAACATATACAGAAATTTATTTTATCAGCATACCATAAAGTCTAATTGTAAATATGTCATATCAATCTTGGGACATACTCAAGAAAATTAACTATTAAATTATTAGAGCATCTTCTTTCTAATTGCCTGTAGTCTACTGATTGACTTCAACATATTGGTAAGCTACTGACTATGATTTATTATTAATCTGGGCAGTGTTGCAGTATAACAGATAATTTGTTTGATAAAGGCAAAATGAGGCACTTGAAATAAAATAAATTGAAGAATTTAGGTTAAATTCATAGCTTCAGAATACAAAATTCAGATCCATTAATTTATTAAGTATTACTATGTATTTTGCTATGTTTCTACATACATTATATGAACTAATTCTCACTAAACTGAGTGCTAGGATTACATAGTTTTCTCAAGTTATGTGTCTTATAAGGGCTAGCACTAAGATTTGAGTTTGAAACTTATAAAGCCAAATCTGGATGTGCTTTCTACCATGTCTTTGTTGTCACTTTGAATTTGTTTTGTTATTTTTTACATGGTACCTAGATTTAAAGACTGCAGAGCCAAATTATGTCTGTGAATTAATGTATATAAGCTACAGTTGAAAAGTACCTTTCTTGAATAGTTGTGGAATCTTTTCCAGATATAAACCAGTACTTCTATAGCTTTTAAATACTTAAAGATAAGCCCTTGTAAGAATCCAAAAAGGATAGAAGACTGCAACCCATTTTACTGTGGAAAACATTCAGCATTCTGTAGATGTACTTTGCACAGGACACAGGAGTTAGGTAGTATAACTATGTTACCATGTTAACCTATTTTGTCACTACTATAAATGAGCCTAATCCATTTGAGCATATTTCTTATCTTATGAGAAAATATTTGCTGGTCATATTCACATAGATATCTTTAGTTTAAAATCAGCCACCCTAGGGCTAGATAGATGTCTCAGAGTTAAGAGCACTGAGTGGTCTTGTAGAGGACCCAGGTTCAGTTCTAGGTACCCACATGGCAGCTAACAACTGTCATACCTCCAGTTCCAGGGGATCTGACCCCCTCTTCTGACCTTCATGGGGATTGTACGTCATGGGTGCACTTATGTATATATTCAGGCAATACACTCATATACATAAAATAAAAATTTTTTTAAATCAGCAAACTCTATTTGCTGCCCCTTCAACACAGCACAGAATATTTCCCCCCACAATTTTATGTTGACATTAAACATTTTCCCTCACCTTTAAATAATTGAAGTATACATCTACAATTCTACTCTGTTTATGAGAGATTCTGTTGTAAAGCTATTTTCCTTCAAGTTGGGGGTTTGTTTACATTGTGAGAAGGGAAGGGTAAATAAAATAGAGCTGATCACCTTATTACTCTGTCTCAGCAACACTCAATGGAACTGAGCCCTCTCTTGAGCTTGTGCTGACTTCCACTGTAGCAGTACAGAAACACTGTCCAATCTTGACATCAAAGTGATGGCAGTTTTTCTCACTGTGCTTATAATGAATTTTTACCTATTCTGACTAAATTTAGTTCTTGAATTGAAGACCTTACAATATGATTTTTGACAAACATAGAATTTATGCTTTATTCTCTGTCCATAATGGAATGTAGATATATTTGTTTTTAACAATTCTGCCCATTTTAGCCCATACAAATGCTTTACAATTTGAAGTTCTCCCTCTTTGGGTATTACTAAACAAGTTCTTTTGCCATATAAAATTTCATATAAAATTTCATATATACCTTTTTGAACAATAATTATATTACCAATAACAGAGCTATGTAGTTTCCACATTCTAGTTCTAAAATTCCTAGAACTTGTTCATGAATGAAGGTGGTGGTTGTGAAAGAGAAGAGAGTAAGCACTGAGATAGCCCACTATTTCTAGTCTACAGCATTTCCTACATTTTCATCAGTCACTGCATTTTAAAAAATTCAAGTAGTTTAACATCCTCCTATGTAATCAGAATAATTATGTGAAGAGATGATAATTGCCATTTATATTGTCCTTCCATGATATCAGACAGAAAGAGTTCTCCTTTCTACTTCTTTAAACAAACCCTTAAGATGGAGGGGGTTTGACTGTGATCTGAATACATTGTATGAAATTCTCAAATCAATAAAAATATTTTAAAAGCCCAGGTTAAACCGCTCTATTTCTACATGGTATACAACATTATACTTTGTTCTATGCTTTGAAAATAATGAGAGTTTGGATTTATATTAAAACAAATTTTCTAAAGACCTAGACATTAAAAAATATGTGGCTCTTTCTTGGTATTTAGTAACTTAGGCTTTGAATTTGCATTAATACATAAAATAGCTTTCTGTGTTTTAGGGATAGAAACAACAGGCAGATTGTCCTCACATAGTAGCAGTGCAGCAGAATTTTGACTAATGTTCTGCATTTTTGTGTTTCTGTAATCACTTTGAAGCATGGTGCTTGTGTAAATCTCTTAAATTCATTATTTTGGAGTTCTGTCTCATTTTTTCTTTTCACCTTTTTGTTTCCTCCCTCATGTCTGTTTACCATCATCTTGGGAACACCATTGTCTCTCTATCACATCTTTCTTGTGTGTGTTGTTCCTCCTTCAGTAACCCTGGCACTGTGTAAGTACCTCACTAATGGTTTGTCTTGTACTTTTCAGCATCATCTCTCTGTAACTTTTCATCTTTTCAACTTACCACCATACATACTTTATCCTCTCATTACAAGAGTTCTCAAAAAAATATTAAGGAGCATAAGAAATGTTTCAGAGAAAGGTTGAAGCCTTCCTCTGAAACAGTGGATGTATTGGGAATGCTCACTTTTGTGCAGTGGAAAACTTAGCATGCTAATTATGGAGGTGGATAAACATTTTAGACAGTACACTACAGAGCTGTAGTTTAAGTTTCCCTTCTTTACTTTTTTTTTTAAAGAATCATGAGGATGAGCCTGCTAATTTTGAAAATTACTTGCTCTTAACATTTAAATTTTCATTCTACTTTCAACATATTTTTTTAAAAACCACTAAAATTATTCTATGCTTGAATATACTTATCATAATCAAAAGTTTCAGAATGAGGAAACACTAGGCAAATGTTTAGAAAATTCCAGTCATTTAACCCAAGTCTTTAAGCTGTGGTGGTAAATACCACAAAGTTTAAGGTGTATGCTTTCTGCAGGCATGTCATAGTAATGACTGCTTAAATGTGATCATTTTATTATTCTTCATATCTTAGCTCAAAGGCATTGTTTCATGTTTTTATAGATGAAACGTGGGATGGGAAATATAGCTCAGTTGGAAGAGTACTTGCTTAGCTTTGGTAAGACCCTGGATTCTATCTTTAGCTTGTTATAAATTGGGTGCATACCTGGAATGTTAGTACTTGGAAGGTGGAAACAGGAGGATCAGGAGTTCAAGGCCAACCTGGATTACATAGCAAGTTGGAGGTCAGCTTGGGCTGCATGAGACCCTGTCTTTACAAAGAAAAATCTTGCCGGGCGTGGTGGCGCACGCCTTTAATCCTAGCACTTGGGAGGCAGAGGCAGGCAGATCTTTGTGAGTTCAAAGCCAGCCTGGTCTACAGAGTGAGTTCCAGGACAGCTGGGGCTACATGGAGACCCTGTCTCGAAAAGATAAAAAACAAAAACATTTTACCCAGGTTTGGTGGCGCACACCTTTAATCCCAGCACTAGGGAGGCAGAGACAGGCAGATCCCTGTGAGTTCAAGACCAGCCTGGTGGAGAGATCCTGTCTCAAAAAGACCCAAGAAGGAGGAGGAGGAGGAGGAGGAGCAGGAAGAGGAGGAGCAGGAGGAGGAGGAGGAGGAGGAGGGGGAGGAGGAGAAGAAGAAAATCTTAAACTTGAATTTGGTATAATTTAAGAATAAACAATGCTTAATGACAAAAGAGAAGTTCAAACTCACTCTGTTTGATAGCTGGGTATAAAATTTTTCAAGTACTTACATATGAGCTGTTTTTAATATGGTAAAAGCGGTGTTTTATAATTTCTGCCTGTTTTTTAGTTTCAGTATTTTTTTGGCCTATTTTTAAAAAGCTCTAGATTTTGCTCAGTATTTAGTAATTATCTGTTAGGTAGTTCACTTCCATAATCATGAAGTATCACTATAAATTATATATCTTACTATTACTGATTCTGGGTTTTTATGGATGTTTATGAAGCATAGTCTTGGATCATGCATTGCAGTTAGTTTTTGTGGTAATCCTGAAAGAACCTAGCGTGCCAATTTCTATGGATCATGATCTGTGGAAAGCTTTTTACATACATCATCCACCTTATTTTTTTCTCAGAATCACATCAAGATCCACTTCCCATTTACAAATGGGAAAGCTGAGACTTAGAGAAGTTAAGTAGATTTCTGTAAAATGTGCACTGATTGGAAGACACAGTGCTTCAAATTGTCACTATGGCTCTAAAGCCAGTGTTGTTAACTTGGAAAAACTCCAAGGTGCTGAGACAGTTCTGAAGGTCTAACTCGTAGAATGAAAGTCATGTGACATGGTGATAATTCTAGTGGTGAGTTAACCTACCAGGTCTTCATCTGCATCTGGACACATTTAGAATATTTTTTCTACTCAGATCTTAGGACAGAATTCTGCTAGACTTCATTCTTTTTTCTTTTTCTGAAGGTAAACTTTCAGTAGTTGGCATTTGTCTTAAGAGTAGTGCATATTAGTTTTATTTAATAGATCTTGAACTGACAAGTAATACATGTTGTACATTGCTTGATATTTGTGCTATAGTAATAGACATATGAATGTTTATGTCCATGGTTTACATGTCTTTGACATATGCTATCGACTTAGTCCTTAGAACAGCACTACCAGGGGCTGGAGAGATGGCCTAGCGGTTAAGAGCGCCGACCGCTCTTACAGAGGACCCGGGTTCGATCCCCAGCACCCACATGGCGGCCGAGAACCGTCCAAAACTCCAATTCCAGGAGAACTCCAGTTCCAGGGGAATCCGACGCCCTCTTCTGACCTCCGCGGCATTGCATGACACGGGTGCACAAACCTGCATGCAGACAGTACATTCATACACATACAGAAATAAATAAAATTAAAAAAAAAATTTAGAACAGCACTACCACTATGTGGTACTTTTTCTTTATAAATGAGAAAACAAAGGTTCAGTGAGATGGACTTGTTCAAAAATTACACTTCTGAGCCAGGTGTGGTGGCACATGCTTTTAATCTCAGCACTCAGGAGGCAGAGGCAGAAGCAGGTGGATCTCTGTGAGTTCAAGGCTTGCCTGGTCTACATTGTGAGTTTCAGGTTAGCTGGGGCTACAGGGAGACCCTGTAGGGGACAAAAAAGAAAATCACACTTCTGAAGAGTAGTAGAGGAAGGTTTCAGTTGTGGTCTCTTTCTCCAAGATCCCACAGATTTTCACTATGCTAACCTGCACTACCCAGTTTATTAGGAATCAAGATTCTGTACAAACAGCTGAAGACGTTGTAGAATGGAGCAGTTCTGGTCATGTTCAAGTTTGTTTTTTGAGTTGCTAGTTTAGCCGTATAAACCATTCTTTGTTTCTGGGCCTAGTGAAGACATGATCACTTAATTTGTGAGACCCAGTCTATTCTAGTAACAGACTAACAACCATCCATAACTCCAGTTCCAGGGAATCTAACGCCCTCTCTGGCCTCTGTGGGCACTGTACAATCCATGCACATTTAACAGAAGTCCACCTAACTTCTCTGTCTCAGCTTTCCCATTTTACAAATAGGAACTGCATCTTGATGTGATTCTGAGAAAAAAATAAGGTGGATGATGTATGTAAAAAGCTTTCCACAGGTCATGCAGGCAAAACACTCATACACATCAAATTTTTTTTAATGATAAAAAGTACAAAAATGAAAGCCTTTTGTATTATTCTGGTTTTTTTTAATTAATGCTACCACCATTGTGAATAAAAAATCTGTGAATAGTACTTTAAAAAAGGGAAGGAAATGATAGCCCAAACATGTATTTACATAGGTGAAAACTGTGTACAGTGGTATGCACATACGTAGTTCATTGTGTCTTAAGGCAGGAGGATCACTTGAGTCTGGGAGTTTGAGTCAGGCAGGGCGAGACCCCATTTAAAGCAAAAACAAAAATAAAACAAAACGCCTGACAGAAACCAAACAAGTTGTGCTGCAACCAAGTGTTATTATGTCTTATATCTTTTTTGTATCAAAGCAAGTATTTATAAATAGTTAACTGGTTAAGTCATAGTTCATACAGTGTTGTATGGCATAGGATGAGCAACACAAGTAATTTCTCAAATTGTTTGATTTTGCTGTAGACTTTTCATTTTCTAGTTTTCATTTTTCCTTATTCTTTTCTTTTCCCTTTCTTCATGTTTGGAATCTTTCTTCTGCTACCTTCTTCTGTCAATTAAAAGAAAAATCCCACCTAAACGGTAATCTTTCTGTTCAATAGTCTTTTAGTATTGTTTACACTAATGTACATTATTTTTATATTAATATCGTATATAAATTTACTAATATGAAGTCTACTTAGGTATTTTTTATTAAGCATATATGCACAAGTAAATGATGTATAAAAAGAACATTGAAGAGTAATTGTATACATTACAAATAGCTTACTAGAGGATATTTTATCCTCAATGTAATTTAAATTGTATTCTTTTGTTTTTTTCCTAGCCCACCAAGAAAACACATTGTGGAGCGCAACACGGAGTTCTATCACATCCCCACTCACAGTGATGCGAGTAAGAAGAGGCTGATTGAGGATACTGAAGACTGGCGCCCAAGAACTGGAACAACTCAGTCTCGTTCTTTCCGGATCCTTGCCCAGATTACTGGGACTGAGCATCGTAAGTGAGCCTCCAGAGATCTTAGGAGATGAATGTTCTTTGGCTCTGAAAGTAACATCTAAAGTTTGGCAGTTATGGAAAACAATCCTGGAAGAGTTTACTTTTAAATTATGCTGTAGATAGCAAGATTCCATCCCAGGGGAGTTACAGGGAGAAGAGGAGGAGGGAAAGCAGAGTGCTAGCCATGGTAGGTAGCCAGTGATAACACAGTGTGGATTTGTTTTAGCTCTGTGAGGCTTGAGCATTTGAGACTGATTTATACAGATAAATTCTTAAGGGGTTTCGAAGTTAAACATGAAAATTCACTAATACTGGATGTTATTATATTGCAGTGAAAGAATCTGAAAATGACAACACAAAGAAGGCAAAGTAAGTTCTCTACCTTTCTGTAAATTGAATGCTTTAGTTTTGTGAATGGTTTCATTTTTTTTTTCTTCTTCAAATTTTAAGTGTAATGGTCTGGTATTTTGTCCTTGCAGTAGAAGCTACGCATTTAACCATGATGCCTTTAGAGTGACCTAAGTTTACATCATACACATTTCCAAATTAGTATTGTCTGGATTTTATGTCTAAGGCATATTCTCTTTACTATTGAAATAACAACCAGGCAAAGGGCATATGAGGATGCTTTGCTAACAGTATGTATCTTGGAGAATAAGTTCCTCTTTTCTCTTGTATTCACTTTATTTGGGGCCTAAATTTTTATTTTCAAGAGGATTCTGTATACTAATGCCTGTATTTCCGAATATTTTAACCTCTTTGCTATTTAACAAAATAGCTACGTGAAATTAAGCTTTTATATGGCATGTTTTCTGCATGATGGAATTAGTATAGAATCTTTTCCTTTCTCTTTCTCATGACTCTTCTATCACTCTTTTTTATTTCCACAGGGAAAAGATACCCCTTCACGTCTTTAGTCCCAAATACACAAAATTACGTGACTGGCACCATGAAGTTTCAGCACGTGCTCTTAACGTACAGTGATCTGAGCCTTGCTTCCCCAACCCAGGCAGCCAGCACGTACCTTTCACTAACTTTTTCCTTTTTTCAACTTGATAGAAAAATCTGTATTACATTTGACTGTGAGCACTAGAACCTTTTCTATACCCTCTTAACAATGTCCTATTATGAAAATGAGAAGGTTGAATGTGTTTTATGCTAGTTGGTAGGTCACAGAGTAAAACCAAAAACAGAAAATGAAGGGACTAGTCCTATGTAGGTATTTACATCTATTTTCATTGTTACAGTCATGATTTTGGAAAATGAATTAGTTTTATGAGGTTGATCTGATTTGTTCATTAAAGCAGAAACAGATGAGCAAGTGATGTCTTTGTCTAATTTGGAAAGCAATTTCTTATGTTATTACATTTCATAGGATAAGTTCAAGTTCATTATTACAGAATGTTCAAAGTTGATTGTAAATTATTCTAAGTAAACAAACAATGTGAGGAGGCAAGATATAAAGAGAAGACTGTTAGAGTTTATTGTAGATTTAGGTGTCCTTTAAAGCAGGTTCTATTGACTAGATGAAGAAGGAAATACGGGGCAAGAATTGGCTCCTTCAAAAGGAAGGAGGAGAACTCTGCTCTTGCTTACAGTGGGGAAATAACAATATTATTTTGCTTCGGTTAGTTTCAGAAATCCTGTTTGCTACCAAAGGAAATGTTGCTAGTGGATGTTTTATGGCATATTGAATTTCTAGGTGTTAACCAGTAAGATTTATAGAAAGATGGCATTGTTTCCTCTTTAAATTGGAGGAAAATAGCATACGTTTCCATTTAAATGATTATAACACTAGAGATATATTTTAGCCAGTGTTATAAACTACAGTGTGTTCCCACTATTCCTAGGAAGCTATGTTTTGGGCAGTTCAGGGAAGCACAGTATCTGACTATGAATGCTTTCTGAGTTGTAATATAATGTATTATATATTAGATTCAGTGATAAATGCATTTTGAAGTTTTGAGACTATTGTAATAAAGTTGCCTTTACCTTAGCTTTGTACTTGTTTTGTTTCCTTGAGGCTATAACCTGCTGTCCTAGACTTATTAAACATCAGTACAGCAAATCACTTATTTTGACATTTCGTTTCAATTATATGAGGTTATTAAAATGTGAATGTAAAGGTGGCAAACATGCATTCTCACTTTTTCCTCTCCTGAACTGTTTCATTATTTAATATAAAATCTAATTAATGCAAATAATGACATAGCAAAGAATCATTCTTTGTATAAAGATCATTACCAGGGTTTCTTGCCTGCAGTCAAAGATTAGTTTTTATCTTTCCAGGTGTTACCATATACTGGGGGGGGGGAGTGATAAGTTGGAGCAACTAATTTATTAATTTCAGGTAGTTATTTGTTACTGTATAATATTTGGCCTGTCAAATGCAGGCCAAAATTAAAAATGCTTACAGAATTTAGCTGTTGCTCACCTCCACTGTACTCCTTGAGATATAAAGTGTCCTTTTATTGAAAAAGTTCTTCAGATACTAAGAGGTTGTACCTGTTCATGCTTTTGTGCACCCTGATATGATCACAGTTACAACTGCATCTCCATCTTCTGGAAGAAAACCTTTTCTATGCTTGAATATTGTTCCTTGATCTGAAAAGATATGTCTTAAAGAAGGTTGAGTTAAGTCACTTAGAAATGATGTAGTAGAGTAAGAATGGTATTTTCCTTCAAAATCTGTCTTTCTTTTTTTTTTTTTTTTTTTTTTTTTTTTATTTTCGAGACAGGGTCTCCCAGTAGCCCCAGCTGTCCTGGAACTCACTCTGCAGACCAGGCTGGCCTTGAACTCACAAAGATCCACCTGCCTCTGCCTCCCAAGTGCTAGGATTAAAGGCATGCGCCACCACGCCTGGCTAAAATCTGTCTTTCTTAAATAACTAGAGTTGCTAGAGCTATGAAAGAATTTTAGATAAAGAAAATACTTGTCCTAATAAGGAGAATAGACCACTTGTATAACTTTTTAAACCTGAAATAGGTACAACTGAAATAAGTGAGTTTCTTGCTTAATTCAGTCCTGTTCAGTGTATTATTGAATGTGCAGATGACTGAAATGACTCACTTGGGAGTGAGTGTCCAGCCAGAGACACAGAGCTGCTCTGTTTCATCCTGCCAGAGCTGCAGCCTGGGCCAGGGAATCTCCTGGGACATTCTATATTCCCACTTAAAATCGAGCCAAAAATTATACAAGTATTTTTTGTTTGTTTTTTATTTATTCAATATTATTTTTTTTTCGTGTTTTACCAGTCAGAAGATGGGATGTGTTTTGCACAAATAGGGGATGTGTTTTGCACAGTCAAATATATTTTATTACTACAAAATACATTACTCACATAAACAGAAACATCCTCATTTCATTTATTTTGATGCCCTTTAAGAAAGCTCAGATATATGTACATTTGGGCTTGTTTAGTAAAAGTTATGATATTAGGGCACAGACTAGCAGTTCTTTCTTTTCTTAATTTAAAAATATAGAATGCATTGAAATTTCTCTAGACAAATAATTTTATACTTACTGTTTTTCTGATAAGTGTTTAAAATTATATGTATCATGACCATTCATTCATTCTAATTCATTCTTTCAAATGAGTAATTACTTGAATGTCACTCACTAATCTGTGTGCTGTGGATTCTGTAGCCAACAACAGATAAATACATAAACAGGATGATCCAAGATAATTTTATTACCATTATAATAAGGTAGGCTAATATGAAACAGATTTGGCTTAGGCCAGGCAGGATGGCTGTGGATTATGTGGCCCTCTGGGGATTCATTTGGGTGCTGATGCAGGACAGGAAAGGAAGCAGGCTGTGATCTCAGGCAGTGTCATAGCAAAGGAGACAGGGAAGAAGACAGTGTGGCAAATGTGGGGATCCGAGAAAGTGCAGCCGGAACGGATAGAAGGGGAAGCAGCAATGAAAGCATAATTCTCAAGTATGTAGGCAAGCAGTTTGTATTCCAAATTTAACTACTTTAGTAAAGTTCAAAATGAAGAAGCAGCGAGGTTTGGCAGCATGTTCAATAAAGTACAAAGTTAGTGACAGCCCTCACTGCTGCCAATTTAATATTTTTTCTATTGAGATCCAATGTAGATTTAGAAAAAGCAGGCATAAGTACTGTGTCTGTAGCATGTAGAGAACAGAATATGCATAAAGCCACATAAAAACAAAACTTGAGGGGCTGCAGAGACAGCTCACCAGTTAAGAGCACTGGCTCTTCTACCAGAGGACCTGGCTTCGATTCCCAGCCCCCATATGGCAACTAACAACTATCTGTAACTCCAGTTCCAAGGGAATCCGATGCCCTCTTCTGACTTCTTTGGGCATCCTGTGACATGGGTACACTTAACATGCATACATGCAATATACTCATACACAAAAAATAAAATAATAAATAAAACATTTTTTTTGATTTTTTTGTCAATTTAATACAATATTCTGATCATATTTAGATCCTTTCCCCTATCTTCACCTCCCCTTAAATTTGTGTCCCCAAATGCCCTTCAGTGTGGGTCCAACCACTGGAGCATAGTCCCTTCCTAGAAAGACACTGACTCTCCCCGTCCATTTTTAAAAATTAAAACAAATGTCTAACATCTTGCAGGATTCATAGTTTAGTGATAGGTTTAATAATTTTGTCCTCTGTAAAAAGCTGCCTCAAATTACTGTTTATCCCATCCAAGAAAATTTCGCAATAAAACTAATTTCCTTGGTGATTCTTTGCAAACTAGCCATCCTGGCTTCTATTGTTGTTAGAAATAGTGAGAAACAGAGCAATCAGTTCTGAGTTTTACCTCAAATTTGTAAGTGACTGGCCTCTTTCCGCTCCTGAGTTACCCTTCAGTTGGAGGACCTGATACTGCTGCTGGTGTCTGTCTGGCAGGCAGCCTTCTGGTGTGATTCACATGGTCACTCACATTCAGTGAGCAGGTTCTCTTGGGTGTGGGGGAAGTGGAGATAAAATGCCTGGTTTGTTCAGCCTGGCCAGGGACAATTTATAATAGCTTTTCTGTCTTCAGAGCTGCTGTGTGCTATGGGTGGGGTCAGCTGAGGCTGTTCCCATCCCAAATGGCAGTTTACCTTCTGTCCAGCCCTGCTACCCGGCCCCTCTCTTTCATAGCTCTTGACTCGAGGTGGTCCTTATTAAGCATCCTCCATTACGAACTCTGAGACCTGATCAGGAAATGCCAGTTTCACAGGTTCTCTTTAGTATGGTCCTTTCGTTCATCTTTTCATTTTCTGTCTTCCATTTTCCATCCTTTCTCCTTGAATCTTCAACGTAGACCATGCTCATACCATTGAGGTTATAGATCAGCTCAAGTACAAGCAGTTAAAGGGAAGATGCATTTACTTTTTGGCTCCCAATAAAAAAGTGTTTCTTTGTTGATTACTTCTGAGACCATTGAGGCCTAATGAATAGGTAAAGGTGTTTAGAAATAAACTGTAGTTAGAGCCGTGCCAATAAAGCACGGCGGGGGGGGGGATTTTCAAAAGGAAAATGAGGATTGAGTATACGTGATGTACTTAAAATATTATAAATTTGAATGTTGGAAATTTTTAGGATGCCGCATTTTTAAAATCATATATTTGTCATTTAGCCATTTAATAAATTTTATTTCAGTACATCTATTTTCTGCAAATTTTTAAGTTTGCCTCCTGATTTCTCCTATGGGAGATGCTACTGCTGAGTAGTAACTTTTGGAAGTGTGTTGGCTAATACATGGGTATACAAGGCTAGGAATGTGCTGCTGGGGAAATTACTAAATGCCTTACAATTCACTGAATATTTGCAGAATGAAAAATTGTCCACACTAAATGCCAGTGATGTCCTACTAAGAGTGTATCAGCCGAATGCTGCCACCCTAACAGGGTTTTACTATTCCTCCTCAAAATTTTACCTGCACATTTTTTATAAAAGATTTTTGTTGTTTTTATTTACATATTTGTATGTACATGGACCTGTGTGAATGTATGAAGTATGTGCATTCCTGTGGAGGCCAGAAGAGCACATAGACCTTTTGGACCTGGAGTTACAAGTGGTTGTGCATCACATGACATGAGTGCTGGGAATTGCGTTTAAGTCTCCTGGAAGTGCAGAACATGCTCTTTAATCACTGAGCCATCTCTCCAGGCCCAGACCCACATAGTTTTATCTACAGTGTACCCTCTCTACCCATACTTCTGAACTAATGTAATTTACAACTTTTATCTTTTTGATACCTCCTTTTATAATTTGATTTGTAAATATTTCTCTACATGTCCTGAACTTTTTAACTAGACTATGAACTCTTAGAAGACAAGGTTCTTCATAGAATAATAGGAAATGAAAGAAAAGACACTCATAGGGGTATTTCCTCCTGAATTCAATAGTGACTGTCAGTAAAGTTCTCTGCAGTTCAGTAGAATGATTCATTTTGAAGATGTATACTAGCAACACATGGTTCTTCCCAGGCTACTTCTTAAATTAGAAATATTCTGTATTAGGTAGCTCTGGGATGAGATACACGGGGAAGATGATTGAAGTTTCTCATAGTTCTGGACTCTACAATTCCTACATCACAGTACCAGCAGGGTTGGCTTCTGGGGAAGCCTTTCTTCCTGCCTTCCAGATGGCCACCATGTCACCATGTCTTCATGAAGTTGCAAGCTCACTGGATGGCATGATGTAAAACATGGCAGGTGGGAGTATTTAGCATTTTAATTTTCCTTTTTTCTTTTGTAAGATTACTAGCCATACTGAATTTGGATTCCATTAAAATCCCATTTCCCCTTAATTACCAAGTTAGAGGACATGTGACCAAATTCAGTCACACCGAAGGTTAGAGCTTCAGTATGAGAATAGGTGGCAACGTCTGTAACAACATCCACTGCTTTCCTCAACAGCACCTGGACAGATTAGCACTTAAGTAGTTTCTGCCTTGGATCCTTCTGTGAGCACTGCCATGTTCTTGTTCTTCTTTTCCACTTTGAGTGATAGGTATTGGTCCCCATGTCATGTGTCTCTGATGAGAGTATAAGCTCTTTGAATGCAAGCATTTTATTCCATACCATATTTGTCACTAACAGTTACTAATTTTAGAGAATTACCTATTTTTTCTAGTAAATTATTAGGAAAATTGAGTCATAGACTGGTACAGTATTCCAATTAAAGATTCAGTATGAGGTCAACTTTTCCCAAGAATATCAAGACGTTAATACTTATATCAAAAATTTAAATGGGGGGCTGGAGAGATGGCCTATTGGTTAAGAGCGCCGACTGCTCTTGCAGAGGACCTGGGTTCAATCCCCAGCACCCACAACATGGTGGCTGAGAACCGTCTGTAACTCCAGTTCCAGGAGAACTCCAGTTCCAGGGGAATCCGACACACACACACACACACACACACACACACACACACACACGCACGCACAAAAATGGAATCTAGCTAAGTTTCTTAAAAGGAAAATTGTGGTACACATGGTAATGCAGTCCCCAAAAACTGACACCTTTTCTCCTGCTGTTACCTATTTATGAAATAGATATGCAAGACAGTTTTCTCATTAAATGAGCCTTTGTTTCTTCACCCTTCCTTTGTGTTTGTGGAATGTTTCACCATAAACAGCATAGAATGGTAACTCCTGAGTGGAGAAAATAACTAATCTTATAAACAGATACATGTGCACTTACTCCTCTTATTGGAAAAATCAACAGAAATCATTTTTGCATTCATATTTAAAGAATCTAATCTACGCACGCCTTTAATCCTAGCACTTGGGAGGCAGAGACAGGCGGATCTTTGTGAGTTCAAGGCCAGCCTGGTCTACAAGGTGAGTTCCAGGACAGTTGGGGCTACAGGGAGACCCTGTCTCGAAAAGACCAAAAAAAAAAAAAAAAGAATCTAATCTACAGCATGGATTTAAAAGAGGCAGCAGCAGGGTTAAGATGTAGTTAGAACCCATGCTTAGTGTGTATGAAGTCCTGAGTTTGGTCCCTGGAACTGTAAATATAAGTAAATGAGACAAGAGCTATAAAGTTAGTGACATAATAGCAACAAAAATAATAATAATATGGGACATACCAGAATAGAAAATTATGGGAACCATAGAAAATTTCATTTAAAAATGACTTCCATGTATACCCTTGGGCTTGGTGGTACACGCCTATAATACCAATACTTGGTAGGCAGAGGCAGGCAGATCTCTGTGAGATTGATGGCAGCATGGTCTACATATTGAGAGTTCCAGACCAGCTGGGCCTATAGGGAGACCTTGTCTCAAAAAACAAAACAAACATGTATACTTAAAACATAATTTTGTCAATCATGATACAACTCACTTAAAACTAAAACTGCTTTTCTTGACCTCACTAATTTTTGCTTTTAATATGCCTATGTGGAGTATTAAATTTTTAAAAATTATTATTTTTATACCTGCATGTATGTAAGTGGACCTAGGCCATGCAGAAGAGGGCATTGTATACTCTGGAACTGGAGTTACATGGTTGTTAGCTGCAGTGTGGGTTCTGGGAATCAAACCTGGTCCTCTGCAAGACCAGCCAGTGCTCTTAACCCCTGAGCCATCTCTTAGGCTGTGGAGCATTAATATTTTAATATGCAGTTTCTATCTAGATAAATATAAAGTAGCATTTTACCTGAATTGCCAATATTTCTTAGGAAGCAAACATACTTTATCAGTCATTTATCTCCCTTGCTTAAAGAATGATAGATCTTTCATCTCTTATGGTAAAGAATCAGGGGCACAGCTCAGGCTGAAAGCACTTGCTATGTAAGTAAGCATGAGGGCCTGAGCTTGAGTCTCCAACACACCTGTAAAAAAAAGTCAGGCATGGATGCATATGTGTGCAACCCCAGCATTGGGTGGCAGAGACATGCCTAATGAAATTGTGAACTTTAGGTTTAGTTAGAGACCCTTTCTCAAGGCGATAAGGTAGAACATAATAATGGTGGCTCCCCAGTATTTTCCCATGTACATATTTACATGCATGGTATAACACACACACACCACACACAAAAATTATAATGCATGATATGGCTTCCCAGTTTTCAAAGAATTAAAATAATTGGAGAGTGAGGAATGACTATGTTTATCTTTAATGTGAAAATTTTCCAACTGGGCTTCCCCATTATGTCGCATGAAACTGAAACAGTTACGGGGAAGAAGAGCCGCCTGTGGCACTAAGAAAACCCATGCGATTCTAGCTTAAGGTCATCAGAATGGGGTTTTGCACTGGAAAAAAATTGATCCAAAGTTCATCGTTAAATCCTGAACTGAAACCTATCTTGTTGACAATATTCATTGACAATTTATTAAGTCAAACTGCAGAAAAATTCCCAAATACATTATTTTGCAATTAAAAAAATTTTTTTTGTTTCTTCAAGGTAAATAAACGTGATTTAGTAAAATAGATGGAAAAAAATTACTGTCTTCATATCTTCTTTATTGAATTATCTTAGAAACCCACTGGCCTTCTCTTAAATATTCTTCTTCAGATACAGGCTAGAAGCTAGGAAGATAGTTCAGTAAGTAAAGCACTCGTTGAACAAGCATGGGAACCTGAGTTCAACTCTAAAACACAGAAAGCCTGTTGCGGTGGTGGGTTCCCTGGAGGTGGAGACAGAAGGAGCCCAGGGGCTTGCTGGCCATTTAATCTTGCCCAGTTAGTGAGCGGCTGGTTCAAAGCAAGACCCTGACTCCAAAAGCCAGGTGGAAAGCGATAGAGGAAGACACCAGGTGCTGACCTCTGGCCCACATATGCACAAGTGTGCATACATCTGTATACATATGTGCATGCATACATAAACATGCATACACATATATCACACATATACACACACAAACACCCACAAGGATACGTGCCGGTTGAGCACATTTGTTATCCAAGACTTTTTTATAAGCTCCTCAGAGGAAGTGAGAAGTGTTTCCTAATCCAATATTTTCATGAGGTCAGTCAGAGTTAACAACCACACTTAAACCCTGAAAACAGAATAGCAACACTTCCCCAGCACTGATATAGCTGATAGCAGCTCGTAACCATTTCTATAAGATATATGTGCCGTGTGGAAAGCAATCATAGTCAAAATAGGAACAAGTCCTTTTGGGGAGTTGAAAATATGAAGTATTTTTACTTGATCAGCTTTCACACTCTGTAGATTATACTGGTTTATAAAGAGTAGGTTAGCAACTAAGGTAGTTGTCGCCATCTGCTGATCGTACATGATCATTACACTTGAGTTCCTTGTGAGCAGAACTTCAAAAATACCCAGTTCTGACAGGCTTGGTGGCTTCTGCTTTTAGTCTAGCACTCAAGAGGCAGAGGCAGGTGGCTGTCTGCAAAATGAAGGCCATCCTGGTCTACATAGTGAATTCTAGGCAAGCTGAGGCTACAGGGAGACTCTGAATCAAAAACCTAAACAAATAAGTAAAATCAAGTTCCTAATTACTCAATTACAATTTGTTCTCTGTTGAATTCTGAAATGTCTGCATCACTTTATCAGATTACCTGTAATTTATTACCTCTTATAAAGCTTTTTTGTTCATAAAAATCCATATTTGAAGTATGTGGACCTGACTCCTAGTCAAAAATACATACCAAGTTCTTTATAACTTATAGAATTTTATCAGATCAATAACTTTTACCTTATGATGCTGTTTGGATTAATTTCTTCCATAGTTACCTTCACAGAAGTAAATTACACAATGTGGTTATTTTGATAAAAGGAAAAAAAAGAAAATTTGTTAAATAAAAGAAAAACTTGTCTATTCTAAAATGCAACATCAAGCAAGATTCCTGTAGTTAATCTTTCCTTTTTTATTAAAATATTTTATTCTTTATTTGTATGCGTGCGTTTTTGCATGTGTGTGTGTGTGTGTGTGTGTATGACTCTATTGCCTACATGTTCATAAGTGCACCTGTGTTGTGCACTGTCCATGGAAGCCAGAAGAGGACGTTGGATTCCCCTGGAACTGGAGTTATGGGTGGTTGTTAGCCACCAGGTGTGTGTTGGGAATTGAACTCAAGTCCTCTCCAATAGCAGCCATGCTCTTAACCACTGAACCATCTGCAGCCCCAATCTTTCTAACCTCAAATCATGACTTGAAAAGTTGAGTTAGGAGCATTGATAATCAGCAGTTTTCATCTTTTGCTTCTAGTTGATTTCACATATTTCAGTGACAACTTCAGAAGACTAAGTTCTGCCTTTATCATCATGTTATTTTTATTATGGTAATAAGATTTTATTTTTTAAATTATGCTAATACATTACATAATATAAAAGTGAGCGATGGGAAAGACTGTTTTAGCAACTTAATTTCCCTTTTTAAAAAGAATTTGATTTTCAAATTATGTATATCTCAAAGTCTGTGTCAGTTGTCCTGTCCCGGTCTTCTCTTGAGTTTCTCTGTTTTTGTGCCTATTGAAAGGTATTTGTTGAGTGCTACCTCTGTCTGCCATAGTGGTAGGCTCTAAGTCATTTCTCTGCACAGAATGTATTAAAGATAGACTACCCCTGGGGAGTTTTTGAGGTAGTGGTGGACACTTTGCCTTTTTAAATACTTTATTCTTCACCTTGATATTCTAGTAATTCATAAAAAGAAAATCAGGAATGAACCTCTGAAAGATTTTATGACTTCAGATCCCTGTGCATCTTGATTGGACAATGGGTAATTGAAATCAAAGTAATCAGGTTGCATGCAGAGTCCAGTATTTGTAGCTCTTAGCAGGGATATTGAAAACACATCAAGAAAAATGTTCCCTTGTTCTAGTTTTTATTTTGCTCTCGTGATAAATCAGAAGCAACTTAGGGGGCCTAGAGAGATGGCTCAGCAGTTAAGAGCACTGGCTACTCTTATAGAAGACCTGGGTTCGATTCCCAGCACCCATGTGGTGGCTAACAGCCATCTGTAACTCCAGTTTCAGAGGGTCTGACTCTCTCTTCTGACCTCCATGGGTGTTGCACAACAGGCATGTGCTTATATAAATGCAAGTAATATACTCACATATAAAATAATAAATATTTTTAATCAAGTTAGAGATAAAGGGTTTATTTGGCTTATCCCTTCCAAGTCACAGTCCATCACTGAATGAAGTCAGGGCAGGAACTTGAACCAGAAATTATAAATGAACTCTCCCTATTGGCTTGCTCACTGGATCATGCTTAGCTAGTCTCTTACATAACTCAGACTCACCTGCCTAGGAAAGGTGCCACCCACAGTGGTCTGGGCCCTCCTACATCACAGACATGGCCACAGGCCAGTTTGATCTGAGAAATTCCATAACTCAGGTTTCCTCTTTTCAGGTGATACTAAGTTGTGTCAAGTTGACAAAACTAACCAGCATATGCCCCTGCCACTAAAAATAGTTGATGATAGGTGATTGATAGATAGATAGATAGATAGATAGATAGATAGATAGATAGATAGTAGATAGTAGATAGATAGATAGACAGACAGACAGATAGATTAAAACTACCAGATGTTGATAATGCGCCAGGGCAGCAGTAGGATCGAAAGGTTATTCCTGGACAAACTGTCAGCCCATGAAAGGAAACAGCCAGAATTGACCAGAGTCCAAGTCAACAGCTCCAGAGAGAGTGGACTGTTTTACCTCTCATCCACCTGTGCCCCTTTTCTAAGCCTAGGGAACAACCTGCGGAAGAGGGGGCGTGGTAGAATGTAAGGGCTGCGATTGGGGTGAATGGTGAAACTACAGCAATGTAGTCTGGACACTCATTTGATCAACTTGATTGAACAAACAACCTGTCACCCCCCACTGGATGGTGGGGCTGTAGGTGTTTGGGCACAACAGCCTGCAGATAGGTTTTGCATGAAGGATGCTTGTACTCATGGATTATCACTTATAGCTAAAAATGAAAAAAAAAAAAAAAACTTGGAAAGATGCGGACAGTTATGGCAGAATGCATGATCTGGGATGGGGTGGGGGTGGGGGGAGGGAAAGGGAAATAAGCCTGAACTGAATTGGAAAAAATGTTATGAAATGCACAAAGCATCAATAAAAAAAAACTAATTAAAAAAAAAAAAAACTACCAGATGTTGATTTGAGAGATTTAAAAAAAAATAAAAAACAGAAACAGTAGATATTTTCTGGTGATTTTGAAATTAGTGCTAAAAACACAAGGAGGGCTGGAGAGAAGGCCTAGCGGTTGAGTGCTCTTGCAGAGACCTGGGTTCGATCCGCAGCACCCATATGGCGGCTGAGAACCATCTTTAACTCCAGTTCCAGGGGAATCCGACACCCTCTTCTGACCTCCGTGGCATTGCACAACACAGGTGCACAAACCTACATGCAGACAGTACATTCATATACATAAAAAATAAATAAATTAAAAAAAATTTTTTAACACAAGGGAACAACAATAAACAGACTTAGGCAAATACTGAGAAGGTTTTGGTTGATTTACCTCTGGAAGAAATTGGTGTTCAGCTATAAGCTGATTCTAAACAGTTTTCTTCAATCGTGTTGAGAGAGATGAGAGAGAGAGAGAGAGAGAGAGAGAGAGAGAGAGAGAGAGAGAGAGACTCTGTGTGATATCTGTGCACATTTGTGTGAATGTGGGTGCCTAGGTACTAGGCCTTGAATGTCAGTCATTGCATTCCACCTTCTTCTCTTTGTTGTTTCCGTTGCATGTGCTAGCTAGCTGATGTATGGGTTTCTCCTGCCTCTGCCTTCCATCTTCCTGTAGGAGCACAAAGATTACAGACTTATGCTGTGGCATCCAGCTTTTATACTAGTCCTGGGAATTCAAGCTGAGGTCTTTAACACTTGTATATTTAAACACATGCGTGTTTACCCAGGGAGCCATCCCTCTAGTCCCTAGATGGCATTCTTAAACACACTGCTGCTGAAAGCTAAGAAATAGTAGGCAAAATTGCCAAGGCCCAGAAGTTCTCAAGAAGTAAATCACATATAATAATATGTATTTTGGGGATGACAGAGTGAAATAGTAATTTGAAGAAGCCATCTGTGTATTAAATGTGATCAATGATTGTTAAGTATTTAGATTCATAACAGGTGGATGGACTTTACTCAAAGGATGTTGTTTAAAGGATGAATCAGTAACTTGGATGAAGGACCCCTCTGCAGTCTTTTGCCTAAACCTTCAAGTATTGTGAAGATACTCATCTATAATCAGTTCGTCCTTCAGGAATTTAGGAAAGTGGACCAATTGTAATAAATAGGAAAAATGAAATTTATTCTAACTATGTACAGTTGGAACTGATATATGTTAGTCTTCTGTGATACCTGATACTCTTACCAGAGCTTCATTTTTTTTTGAAAGAGCAAGAACTTTGACAATAAACCCAATGAGTTGGTGTTACATGGCTCCTAAATTTAATTTAATAGAATATCTTTTACTTATTCTTTGACAACAATGGGTCATAATCATATCTACTCTCAATTCCCCTTTCAATCCCCCAGGCACTCCAGGTCTCTCCTCTCTTCATGTTCTTTCTTTCTTTCTTTCTTTCTTTCTTTCTTTCTTTCTTTCTTTCTCTCTCTCTTTCTTTTCTTTCTTTCTTTCTTTCTTTCATTTTTTCTTTCTTTCTTTCTTTTAAAAATTAAGCCACTGAGAGCTGGGTGTAGTTTTAATCCTAGCACTCGGGAGGCAGAGGCAGGCAGATCTTTGTGAGTTCAAGGCCAGCCTGGTCTACAGAGTGAGTTCCAGGACAGTTGGGGCTACAGGTAGACCCTGTTTTGAAAAAAAAAAAAAAAAAAAAAAAAAAAAAAAGCCACTGAGTTCAATCAGTGCGGTCTCTTGAAATGTTGACTGATCTTGTGGCTTGATCTTGTGCAGGTAACCACAGATGAGTGACTTTACAAATGCAATGGCCATATCATGTCCAGAAGACAGCATTTCATAGTGGTTCTCATCCTCTGGCTCTTACATTTGGTCCGTCTCCTATTCCATGATGTTCCCTGTGGCTCCTAAGTTTATAAGGCACACAAATAACCCAATTCTGTACTAGTAAATGCCATCTCACATATTAATTAATTAAAATCCACATCCATGTCATCTTAACTAAACATTTTGCCTTAATCTCAGACCTCATAATTTAGCAGTGGCCCTAGCCCATGCTTAGTTCATATGGCCCTCCATATCTGTGGATTCCTTGTCCATAAATCCAGCCTACCATTGCTCTAAATTTTTTTTCATCTGAACTGTATATGTATATACTTCTTTTCCTAACTTTTCCTTGAACAATTTCCATAGCATTTACATTGTATTAGGTTTTATATGTAATCTAGATCAAGGAATAGTATCATGCACCTATAGTTCCAGCTACATGGGAGATTGAGGCAGGAGAGTTGGAAGTTCAAGATCAGCCTGAGCAGTGAAACAAGACCCTGTTTCAAGAAAGAAAAAAAATACATACACAAGTTAAAATATATTGGAATTTATGTCCATTATATGCAAATATTTTACTGTTTTATATGAGTCCTAAGAATCTTCAGATACTAGTGTCTGTGAATATCCTGAAACTAACCCTCTACGGATACCTGGAGAGATTGTATATCATAAAAATGCTTATGAAGTGTTTACACTGTGCTACTCACTGTTAAAGGTGCTATGTCATAGCAGAGTAAAAGCACTGTCTCAAATTCATAGTCTAGAGAAACATGCAATGCAATGAAAATGCAAAGACTATTTTAGATTACAGTGTATTTATAAATATCATAAGACAATATGGTGACTACAATGAAAGGAGACTGAGGTCATTAGTAAGGGAAAGAGACTTGAGCTGAGACGTGGATAACCTGAAAAAGTCAACCCTAAAGGAATGAAAGAGATAGCTCTCCAGACAAAGGGAACAGGAATTAGTAGGTCTTGAGATAGACCAGTTTGATAAGCTCCAAGAACATAAAGAAGGCTGTTATGAATGAAGCTTAGTAAAGAAAGGAAGAGATTAATTATTGAATGAAATAAGTTGTTAAGGAATGTAGATTTGGGGCTGGAGAGATGGCTCAGTGGTTAAGAGTACCGACTGCTCTTGCAGAGGACCCGGGTTCAAATCCCAGCATCCACATGACGGCTGAAAGCCATCTTTAACTCCAGTTCCAGGGGAATCCAATGCCCTCTTCTGATCTCCTCGTCATTGCACGACACGCATGCACCAACGTACATGCAGACAGTACACTCATACACATAAAAAATAATGTGGTGCACACCTTTAACCCTAGCACTTGGGAGGCAGAGGAAGGCGGATCTTTGTGAGTTCAAGACCAGCCTGGTCTACAAAGCAAGTTCCAGGACAGCTGGGGCTACAGGGAGACCCTGTCTCGAAAAGACCAAATAATAATAATAATAATAATAATAATAATAATAAATAAATTTTTGAAAAAGAATGTAGATTCTTCTCCCAAATAAATAAGAAATCCAAAAGAGGATTGTAGTCATAGGAGTAACATCTGAAGGACATTTTTCCTTTTGAAAACTATTATTTTTATTTTATATGTATCAGTGTATTGCCTGAATGTGTATAAGTGCACCTATGTTATACAGTGCCCACAGAGGTCAGAAGAGGGTGTCAGATTCCCTGGAACTGGAATTACTGAGAGTTGTTAGCCACCATATAAGTGCTAGGAACTGAACCTGGGTCTTCTGCAAGAGAAGCCAATGCTCTTAACCTACATGGGAACACCACTGAATGGACTAAGTGATACACACACACACACACACACACACACACACACACACACACACAGGTAAAACTGTATGCATATGTAACAATAGTAAAAGAACAAAAAGTTGAGAGGGAGTTGGAGGAGGGGGGATTAGGAGGGATGGAAGTAATCTAAAGACTATACTCAGTTATGATACTTTTTTTTTAATTTTTTATTTATTTCTGTATGTGTATCAATGTACTGTCTGCATGCAGGTCTGTGCACCGGTGTCATGCAATGCCGCGGAGGTCAGAAGAGGGTGTCGGACTCCCCTGGAGCTGGAGTTCTCCTGGAATTGGAGTTTCAGACGGTTCTCGGCCGCCATGTGGGTGCTGGGGATCGAACCTGGGTCCTCTGTAAGAGCGGTCGGCGCTCTTAACCGCTAGGCCATCTCTCCAGCCCCATGATACTATTTTTTTAAAATACTGAACTAGAAATAAAACCCGGGGCTGGAGAGATGGCTCAGTGGTTAATAGCACCGACTGCTCTTGCAGAGGACCCGGGTTCGATTCCCAGTACCCACATGGTGGCTAAGAACCGTCTTTAACTCCAGTTCCAGGGGAATCTGACGCCCTCTTCTGACCTCCGCAGCATTGCACGACACGGGTGCACCAACCTGCATGCAGACAGTACACTCATACACATAAAAAAAATAATAAGGGGCTAGAGAGATGGCCTGGCAGTTAAGAATGCCGACTGCTCTTGCAGAGGACTCGGGTTCGATCCCCAGCACCCACATGGCGGCTAAGAACCGTCTGTAACTCCAATTCCAGAACTCCAGTTCCAGGGGAATCCGAGACCCTCTTCTGACCTCCGTGGCATTGCACAACACAGGTGCACAGACCTACATGCAGACAGTACATTCATACACATACAGAAATAAATAAAATAAAAAAGTTTTTAAATATATAAAAAAATAATAATAAATAAAAAATAAAAAAAAAAGAAAACCCTTCTGTGATTAAAACAAAATCATTTGGTAACCTAATACTGTAGAGGCTTTTTTTTTTCTTTTTTTTTGGTCTTCTCGAGAGGGTCTCCCTGTAGCCTCAGCTGTCCTGGAACTCACTCTGTAGACCAGGCTGGCCTTGAACTCACAAAAATCCACCTGCCTCTGCCTCCTGAGTGCTAGGATTAAAGGCGTGTGCCGCCACGCCCGGCTCTGTGAAAGCTTCTTAAAATATATACATACATAGAAAAGAGTTTAAATGGAGTTACCCTATAGGTACCCTATAGGACAACGCTCCTGGTAAACACCCAGGCTAGCAAATAAAAATCTTGTGCCAGGAATGGGTTATGTCTTTTGGAGCTGTTGGCTAGTAGGGTTTCGTAGACTGCCAAACATTGCTGGCTATTACTCTTGTTCTGGGCTCCACCCTCCAGATGTTGATGGTAACAAATGAATATACCTGAGTCATAGGGGATAGAGAAAACAAGCTGGTACTGACCCGGAAGCTTCATCTTTACTTCCAGCTTTCAGAGTGATGGAAAGTGCTACACACGCTAGCATGGGAGAAAAGCAGTCATCAATATTACCCAACTGTGCACCATGGGAGCTACAATAATGACTAGCCAAGGAGGTTATGCCCCTGGTGCTGGAGTGACACACATGTTGGCAGAGTGCCAAACACTTTCTGATTGGATCTGATGGACATTTCAGAAATCAGTCTACTATGGAAAATTAAATGAAGTGAGAGAGAAATCAAGCAACAGACTTTATAAGTTGTGTCATAGTTTGGTGAGAGATGGCAATGACTTCAGTGGAGTTACTAATGGAGATGAAGACGATCAATAGGTTTGCATTTTAGAGAAAGAGCTGACTGGACCTGAGGATGATGGAGAACCATGAATGATGTGGTTTTAGAAGCATTCCAATTTAGGTGAGTGAAAAAGCTGATAAAATCTAGAGGGAAGGAGAGAGAGAGAGAGAGAGACAGTATTAGACCCAGGCATGCTATATGGAAGTTTGAAGTACACGGCTGTTACACTCCAAACCTAAGGCTTAGTTTCAAGGAAGTATATCACAGAAGTGAAAAAGTCAAAGAATTAAGTGTGCAATTGCTTTGATTACTTGAAGACACTGGGATCATTAAGGAAGACTGAGAATGAGGTGTCCAGGAAGGCAGTGAGCCAGGTGCTAAAGCCAAGAGTGGGGGAGACAGATTGGACAAAGAGACACTGTATTGAGTAGTAGTATGTCAAGATGACATTAGCTCAAAGGCCATGGGATTTTAGAGAACCGATGATGGCCTTCTAATGAGGACACTCGCTCTGTCTCCAGGTTGAGAACATGGGACATGGAAGAAAGACAGTTTCTGCTAAAGGAGAGTCTAGAATGTATAAGTATAAAGGAGAGAAAAGCTGGGCCTGCAGCAGGCCTGTAATCCCAGCTACTGTAGAGACTGAGGCAGGAGGATCAAAAAATTCAAGGCCTGCCTGGCTATAGAGTAAATTCAAGACCAACCTGGCAACTAAGTGAAAGACTGTCTTGAAAGCACCAGGTTCTAGGACTGGAAAGAGGGCTCAGCTGTTAGAAGCACTGGCTGCTCTTGCAGAGGACCCAGGTTCAATTCCCACCACCCATGTGGTGGCTAACAACCATCCTTAATTCCAGTTCCAGGGAATCTGATGTCCTCTTCTGTCCTCTGTAGGCATTGCACAACACACATGGCAGGCAATACACTCATACACCTAAAATCAAAATAATAAAATATTAATTTTTTTTGAAAAGCAGCATGTCCTGGGTTCAATCTCTAGTACTTCAAACAACAACAAAAAGATAGAGAGGGCATAATAAAATAATAGTTTGTGAGGGCTAAGAGTGATAGGAAATTAGTTTGCTTAGGAAACATGCAAAGCAGTCAAGTATGGGTCTAGGAAATGGGTGACCTAGTCAGGAAACAGACCTGAAGCAGGAGGGGATTGGTCTTTTGGATCTGTAGGAGGAAAGGGGCTCCAGCAGGTGACCCTTAGGAGGGAGGAATTCTGCTTGCATAAGAATGTATGAGGATGCCTTTTACAAGGTGAGAATTCAAGTAATATTTTTGTTTGTTTTTGTTTTTGTTGAATGGATGCATAAATGCAGGGAGTGATTAAATTGAAGAGTTTAGGACATACGACCACTAAGGTTTAGCTAGAGAGTACATGGCAATGTGGTTCTTGAGGAGTGTTGAAAGGATGCTGTTAGTGGAACTTGACATACTGTGGAGGCCTTTTAAAGACACTCAGCCTCTCTAAGGTTATGTAGTAGATAGTTGTTGAGTGTAAGGTATTCAGACAGATGCACTTCTATTTTCAAATAGGTAACATATTAATTCCACTCTATTGAATAAACCATGCTTAATCATTTTATGCTGACTTAGATAAGTCATTTTTATAATATATTAAAACTACAAAATAAAATTTTGCCTCACAGAAAGGAAGTTATTTCTTACTAATAAAAGTCTCTGTAATTACTGGTAGAAAATATCCAGTGATCAAAAAAAAAAAAAAACAAACCAAACAACAAGGGACGCCCCACCAACACANTAGCAGGCAGAGACAGGCGGATCTCTGTGAGTTCAAGGCCAGCCTGGTCTACATAGCAAGTTCCAGGCCAGCTGAGACTAAAGGGAGATCCTGTCTCAAAAGACAAAAAAAAAAAAAGAAAGAAAAAGAAAGAAAAGAAAATATCCAGTGAATTAGTTGATGATCAAGTTTTAGAAGAGCTAAGTAAGTGACCTTCAGTTACTGGTGTCCAGCTTGCATCAGAGCATTGTTCCATATAAATTGCTGTTACACCTTAAAATCTTCATATTACGTTATTGTATATGTAGTATTAAGCATACTCATCTTTACCCACCCTGTCTCTATAGACCCCATAGGACATTTTCTCTGTAGAGATCAGAGAATGATAGAGCTATCTCCAGAGTTCCCAGATATCATGATTAGACATTTAATAATGGTAAACTCCTTTGAGCAAATAAAACAACACAGAAATGTGTAAAATACAGAGATTCTTAAAGTCATGAGAAAATGAAATTATCAAAAGGACAAAACTCTTCCCCAACACAGTTGTCTGAGTCCTGGTTATGATAGCAAAAATATAACCCAGACTGAGTGATTTAATTTAGTATTAATTTTGCAGTCTTGGAGGCTTAGACGTCCTAGGTCAGGTCTGGTAGATTCATTGTCTGGTGAGGGTCTGTTTTGTCCTTCATAGACCACTATCTTCCTGTGTGTTCATATCTTATAAGGAGTCAGGGAGTCCTCTGGGGTCTTTTTAATAAAACCATTCCACAAAATCTAGAATTCCTAATCCAGACCTAATCACTTAGCTCTGAACACCATCAACTAAAGGCTTAGGATTTCAACATAAGAATTTGAGGGAGGTGTAACTTAGGAATTCAGCAACAAATAGCAACTCTATTTCCTTTGGTGGTATGCCTTTTTTTATTTCCAGTCTTTTCCTCGGCTAAGTGAGGAGCCCCTAGAAAAATAATTCTTTGATTGGGTATATAGTTCAGTGGCTGAGTTCTTGCCGTGTGTAGTTACCAGGTTCAACCCCAGCACTGCATCAACAAAAATAAAAACAAAATAAAATTCAGAAAACTTTGGGATCAGTTTTATTTAAGAATTTCCAACAGTGACAACTCTTCCAAAAAGCATCCAAGCACAGAACACAGATTACAGGAAACATTAACAACAAATCATTCTTTTCAAGTGGGTCGATGTGAAACATGCATTCACTGTTCACTCATGTCTGCTTTTCACTTTGCTGAGGGTCAGTGGAACCGAAAAGGAAGCCCAACTATTAACAGTCACTGTCCCAAAGAGACAATACTTCAAAACCAGAAATGTTTGAGTCTTCTGTTGTTACCATAAGAAGATGTACTTATTTCAGGTATTATTTTCCCTGTGCTAACTTATTTCATAACCAAATTCCAGTGCTTGATGCATAGGCATCCTAACTGTCCTATGTATAAAGCACAGACTGAAACACAATAAATGTAGCTGTGATTTAGAGTACAAGAACTTTACACCTGACTTTTACTTAATTCATTTTTCCAGAAAGAATATTACAGTTGCAAGTGAACACACATAGCTACCATGAGGAAGCTCATAGAAGCTCCCCAGTTTTCTAGATGCCTATGTGAAATAAATAGCCTTGCCATATCACTGAACCCTAAAATGGCAGAGTTCAGCCATCACCTCCGTATCTTTCGAGTTTCTAGTTTGATAAAATCACTACATGAAAACTTGCTTTATGAACAACTGAAAACACTGAGGACAGTATGCTATTATTTTCTCCTTCACTTGCTACAGAATGTCTATCTTAAAGTTTGTGATATTTTTACTCCTACTGAAGATTTCCATGTGAGCATGGCATAGCGTACATAAAGAATAGGAGATACTTAAATTTTTAATTGGAAATTTGGATGATTTTCTATTGAAAAAAGTTTCTTTGTTCTTCCTTAGTTAGCTATTTTAAAGATTAGCTTTTATTGAGACTTTATTTCTGTATAATTTGCATATAATACCCTCAAAATCTGAATTAGAGAGAGTAACATGCAGAAATGTTACTACTGATGAACATGCTCCAATTTATGTTCTTCTCTGCAGCCACTAAAGCTAATGGAATAGTCATATCATAGCACAGTAACTGAATCCACTAATAAATTTTAAATTTAGCAAATTTCTCGATCCTTTTAGCATTTACATTATAAGTTTACTACAAGGACTATATGTGACTTCTACATGTGAAATGATGAGAAAACATGTTTTCCCCTTACTCAAAATACAGTTTAAATACTGAACTTGATGAAATTGATTTTACTAGTATATAAACATGAATTAAGAAAGAATATTTTTCAAAACATTAAAAGATACTGTAGTGTGAATGGAGTTTAGTGAATTCTGGGATAAATAGTGTGGAATGATACTTGAGAGAAAGGTGTATCAGGTCACTAGAGGAATTGTAGAGCATGTTAAAGATTTTGGGTGTTGTCCCAACTGTAGTAAGTACCCATTGAAGGTTGTAGTAAAAAGAATGATTCCATGCCTGGAATAGATTGGGCAGAATTGAATAATAGTGGAGCGAGAGGGGAAACGGATCATTGTTATATTGCTGGTAAGAGTCTGTGCTTATAGTAGTCTAGATAGGAGGATGGTGGCTGTAACATGAAACAGCTAGATTCAGGGTACAAATTTCAGGGTGGAATAATTGGCACATAGTGAAGAAACATAAGGTCATGAGAGAAGTATTGGAGGTAAAAGGTTTCTTGCCAGATTTCTCCTAATACTATCTCCCTCAATTGGATGAACATATTTTGAGAAATGTCTTAAGAGTTTTTAAATTGGGCCGGGCATGGTGGTGCACACCTTTAATCCCAGCACTCAGGAGGCAGAGGCAGACGGATCTCTTCAAGGCCAGCCTGGTCTACATAGCGAGCTCCAGGCCAGCTGAGACTAAAGGGAGACCCTGTCTCAAACATAAAACAAAAAAGGTTTTTTAAGTTAATTTACTTATGCTATGAGACATCATTACAATAATTGAAGGGGCATTCAGAACATAAGCTGCTGTTAACAATACAGTACTGAAGCATACACTTGATATTTAAAACTCTGAAAGGCAGTAGAATGTCATTCTACAGCTGATTGTCTGCTGCTAGGAGAACAGCAGTAGCCAATTAAATATTAAACATGGCAAGTGTCTAGTGTCGTGGCACTAAAGGCAAGAAAAGATGGGAGTAAGCAGTTGGATCAGATAGTGGGCGATTCCACTGTGTGAGGTATCTAAAGTGCCAAACTCATGTAAACAAAGTAGAGCAGTGCTTAAGGGGTGGCTGTGGTATCATAGGCTCACAAACTGGAAATGTTTTGCAGTTCTGTTTCATAATAATGATATGTTCAACTATACACTTACAGTAATTAAGACAGCAGATTTTATGTTTTCTAACACAATAAAACATGATAAATAGAAATTTTCAATCTAATTTTGCCATAAAGAAGTCATTAGTGACCTTGAGAAAAAGACATTTGTATTGGGGGATGAGTCACAGGTAGCATGGCTGAAGTGTGACAGGTGCTAAGTACACTGGTGTTTCAATTTGATTGTAAAGACACACAAAAAATAGAAGGTAAAGGTAGTTTGCTGTTAGTATTGTTTTTAAAGAACCTGTGGCATTTTAAAAGAATACAGAATGCCTAGTGCAGAGAGAGAGAGAGAGAGAGAGAGAGAGGTAAATTGAGACACCTTAGGAAAAGGAAAGTGCGGGAGAGCACAGCGTTAGGATGTTGTTACTAGACAACATGAGGACTGGAGGATAGAAAGCATTCTTCTTACTTGGTCCTGCTCGATGATAAAGATGGTAGTGCCTGATGTCCCAAAGATCATTAGCATAGGTGCAAATGGAAAAGCTTAGGCACAGTACAGAAGACACAATCCACAAATAGCTCTTTGTTCATTTTTTCCCGAGAAAGGCAGGCCAAAGGCGGCAACCCCAATTCCAAAGATATATCTAGAAAGGAAAATCTTCATACCTCTCTGGTGAAAACTGAAAACTCATTCATACAGCAGACAAAGCAGAAAGTTGACTGCCATAGATGTACTAAATCAGAGCTTCTTTTAACTCTAAAAGGAATAAATATTAAACATCAGAATTATTGTTTGTTCCAAATTAAATGAAGTAATTTAAGAGTTTGTCATAAATCTAGCTACATAACAAATAGATTATCATGTGTAGCACATGAGAAAACTACTAAGTTTTACACATTTGCCTGGAGCTTTGAAAATCTGGCTTTAAAAGTATTTCATAAATTATATAAGCATTAATTCTCAGTTTCTTTCCATTCAATATAGCTTATAGAAGCATTGGAAGATTTCTTCTACTCTTTTAAAAAAGTTCTCATAAGTTAGTATGTAAGTAATGGAAATTCTTTATAGTTCTCTTAAAATGTAAGGATTCTGTAGTATAAAAGATGTTCTATTCAAGTAACCTTAGAATTCTAGTCATTTCTTTGATCCTGTGTCCTTTCTTTTTTTTTTTTTTTTTTTTTTTTTGTTTGGTCTTTCGAGACAGGGTTCCCTCTCCCTGTAGCCCCAGCTGTCCTGGAACTCACTCTGTAGACCAGGCTGGCCTTGAACTCACAAAGATCCGCCTGCCTCTGCCTCCCAAGTGCTAGGATTAAAGGCGTGCGCCACCACGCCCGGCTCGATCCTGTGTCCTTTCTTATGCAGTAAGATTTGTTTATTTGGATTGTGACATTTCTCTAGATATAATGTACAAATGTTTTCTAAGACAAATAGAAATATCATGAGTTCCATCTTTGTAAACAGTGTTTCATTTGTCCATTCAGCAAATATTTCATTATCTATGGTAAGCACATTATCGTATTGCATTTATAGCCATAAGTATTATGGTCTCTCACCTCAGGTGACTTGTCTACTGAAGGAGTCTGACTTTAAGCAAACAGGCACACAAGCTATTTAATAACAATAACAACAGATTACATGAAGACTCTGTATGAGTCTTGTGCGTGATGCTACCATCCCTTCAAGTTCATATGGACAAGTTCCCAGAGGCCTTTAAACTCTGTCCCCTTATGTGTATGAACCAACCCTGGCTCTGCTCCCTCTTCCATAATGGTTGCTGAGCCATAGGTAGATGAGGTTTAATATAGGAGTCCTGTCATGGGACATGCACTCTGCAGTCTCTTATTCTCTACATCTCGGCCAGTTCTGGCCTTCTATGTGCATTGCACTCTGTTATATGAGGATCCTTTACCAGTGAGAGTTGAAGATGTATAAGTCTTCTCCCTACCCTCATTCCACTCTATTCTATGAGACTTAGATGTAGAGATTCCATGGAAGAAAGAGTTGTCATTTAGGGCTGGGCATCTCTCAGACACACATTCCCTAGGTGTGATGAGTTATGAACTCTGTAGTAGCTTCCATTTGTTGTAAAAAGAAGCTTGTTTAGCAGGGCGTGGTGGCGCACGCCTTTAATCCTAGCACTCGGGAGGCAGGGTCAGGTGGATCTTTGTGAGTTCAAGGCCAGCCTGGTCTACAGAGCAAGTTCCAGGACAGCTTGGGCTACAGGGAAACGCTGTCTCAAAAATACCAAAAAAAAAAAAGAAGCTTGTTTGATGAGTGATATATGGTACACTTGTCTGTAAATATAAGGATCCATATTTAGCATATAAATAGAAATTACATTTGTCTGGGGATGTGACAGAGATAAGGTTTTCTCCAGGATCTATGGCCTCTCTAGCCATGTGTATTTGGCTATTTTTATATTACCACACATGAGTTCCCTCCCATTGAGAGTGCTGTAAGTCCTGCTTGTTGATTACCCCCAAGATAAAAGTGCCACTGCTGCACTACTATAGATTGTTGTCCTGGTCATTGTTGTGGTTATTAGGCCTTAAAGCGGAGGTTGGACCCTTGATTGATTTTTCTCTTGTATAAGTTTGCATAATATCCTCTAGAACCAGTCTTCGGGGATGTGGCTTCCAGGTCAGTTCCATCTCTATTGCTCTAAGTCCTGTGTCTGAAGTACATCTTGTTTTCAGTAATAGAGTCTTCCCTTCAAGTTTTTGGAGATAATCAAAGGCTGTGGCAATAGCTTGTGTTATTTTGGGAGTCCCTTAACTACTTTGTCCAACAACTCAAAGGGAACTTTCTCCTGTCTGGCACTGTTTCTTGTCATATAGCCTTCAGGTATACATATGCTCTCATGTTCAGATAGTGTATGTGCATTTTTCAATAGGTTTTTGAGAAATCTTTTTAATTAGTTTATTTTTATTTTATGCATATGAGTGTTTTGCTTGCATGTATGTAAGTGTCCTCATGTGTCCAATGCCCATGGAAATCAGAAGATGACATTATTTACCTTACAACTGAAGTTATGGATGGTTGTTAGGCACTATGTGGGTGCAGAGTCCTCTGCAACAGTAGCCGGTGCTCTTAACCGCTGAGTACTCTGTCCAGCCCTGTTTCTATGATTTTAGATGAATAGATGAAAATGGAGGTATAGGAATAGGGAATGTCAATAGAGATTGTATACAAATTTTCTCACAAAATTTAAAGTAAAATCAAAACACCACAACTCATTGCAACTATTGGCTGTGCAATTGGGTAAAATACAGCATCCAAGTGATTTCATATGTAAGAGACATTTTGACTAAATTCTGTTTTGGTGCTTTCTTGTAGTGCACTACCCACACCACCATATCAGAGATGCCTGGGTAGTTGTGCAGTGGAAACGGTGTGGGCAGATGTCCAAATTCCACCCGACCTTTACTCTATGCATGGTATTGGACCACTTACTAAGTTATTGGAGCCTGCATTTTCTTAATTCATTAAGCTATGTGTGGTCAGTGAATGATAATTCCCACCCACCTTTGCTCCTTTAAGAATAATATTTTATCACATGGAATTAGCCATGTTGAATGCTTTTGAGGGAAAACACAGCCTGTATTGGTGGGGGTGATGGTTTGGGGTTTGGTTTCAACATCTTATAGCTACAAAATTAGAAAATAATAAATTGAACTAATTACACTAAAAAATGGTGTACATGATAAATACATTCTGAAGTTTTCATGAACCTTTCCTTTGCCTTGTTTTTGTTTCTGAAGACATAGATTTGACGGTTCTCTGGAAGACCTACTTAAGAGTGAACTTCACCCACCTGCAACTACTCAGGTGTTAAATATTAGTAGTCACGTAGCCATACTTTCTAAAGTAGCAACTGCTAACTCTAGGTAGAGTTGTGTTTTTTTTTTTCTTTTCAGTTTGTCTAAATTTCAGTGTTGTTGCTGAATCTAAACACTAAATTGACTGAAAGAGAAAACATGACCATGGATTGCAGTGTTGACATCACTAACATATAGAAGGCTGCTTCACACTGCCTTTATATTTTGTGTTTTAGTTTAATTTTTAACATAGAACTAGGAATTTGTGGGGGGTTTTCTATTCAGTTTGTGATTTGCTAGTTAACTTTCCGAGTTTGGCTTAAGTCTGCTCTTCTAAATTCAGGCATTTACCTCTGAAAGAGGAGAGGCAGAGAGGGAGATCATAATATCTTCTAAGCTGCCCAAGCATATTCTAAGGCCATTTGGGTAAAAGATGTTACCTATAAAATATTGATAGTTCTTTAATATTATTATTTTTTATCATTTGATAGAAGATTTTTTTTTATCTTTTTGAGACAAGGTCTCCCTTTAGTCCCAGCTGACCTAGAGTTTGCTATGTAGACCAGGCTGGCCTTGAACTCACAGAGGTCTGCCTGCCTCTGCCTCCCGAGTGCTAGGATTAAAGGAGTGCAACACCATGCCTGGCGAGAAGATATTTTTTAGTTTACTTTTATTCCTAATGGAGGATAATTTAGCTGATTTTGTGTGTGTGTGTGTGTGTGTGTGTGTGTGTGTGTGTGTGTACAGCTACCTATTTTGAACACTGTCTCCCCGTAGCCCCCCACCTGGCCTGGAACTCACTATGTAGTTCGGCAGGCTAGCCTTGATCTCATAGGTATTCACCTACCTCTGCTTCCTGAGTGCTGGGACTAAAGGCATGTACCACCATGCCCAGCCCACTGATGTGTTTTTTTTGTTTTTAGTTGACTGTTTTATAGCCTATTTCTTCTTACGATTCATCATTATTTCCCCCTTTAGTAGTAACTGTTGTCTCAAAGATACAAATGATTCCGAAACACAAAAGTTGAATCACTTTATATCTGTTCTTTACCTTGAAACTCATGCTTCTTTACTCTGCCATTGAAAGCATCTTTTCTGTCTCCAGACCCCATTCTTCTTTTACTAAACATCCATAGCAGTTGATAAGTTTCATAGATTACTTACAAATACACACACACACACACACACACACACACACACACAATTCAGTAACGTTTTTGAAACAGGCTTACTGCTGTTTCTTCAAATTTTGTTCCAGTGGTTTATAAAGTTTTATCAGTAGAGATGGGAGTTTATCTAATTCTTTTCAAGAGAAGAAAGACAGATGCATCCTCACAGTCCCGAGAGCTGAGCTGGTTACTAACCTGTGCTGAATCTGGCACATTATCATGTTGGCAGTGGCACTGGCACAAAATTCTAAAAAAAAAAAAAAGTTACAGTATAGTGATGTTTTAGTAACTGAATGAGAAACAAGCCCACACCGTGTATTTTAGACTATTTTACTTCATAAAGAATCTTTTAAAAATATTTTATATGTATGAGTATCTTGCCTGCATGTAGGTAGGTGCACCTATGTTTTTCAATGCCTGCAGAGATCAGAAGAGGGTGTCAGATACCCTGGAACACTGTTAGCCATCACGTGGATGCTGGGATTTGAACCTGGGTCCTCTGCAAGAGCAGCTAGTGCTCTTAGCCACTGAGCCATCTCTCCAGCTCCCTTCATAAAGAATCTTAATAACAGTTTGATAACCAGTTTGGGGACCTAATTGCAGTCCTAATGCTGAAGTGTAAATTCCCACCCAGAAATTTAACCTTTTCAAAAAAAAAAAAAAAGGAGGGAAGGCAATAATTTTTTTAAGAATAAGGTTTCTGAATATGAAATTTTGTCTCATTTTAAAATCTTTAAACGAGAGCTAACTGAAATAGAAATACGGAACTCTACAGAAAAGGTGATAGCTTCGTCATATTCACTGTAATTTCTGTTTAGTTTTGCAAAGATTCTTGTCTTCCCAAAGAGTTCGGCTTTCAATATTTTAAAAGTTTTCTTGTTCATGTTAATATGCACTTCTGCTTCTGAACAGCAGGCAGTTTGGCTTACTTATGCACGTCCCGCTAAGTACATGTGGTAGTGTATGTCCTCTCTCAGGCAATTCAGCCAATGTAGAGACTTACTGGAAAAAATCCACTTGAGGTTTTTTTATTTCTCCAGTTATAGGAACTCAGCTTTATTTTTGGATTTATTTTCTACTTAGTGGTTGGCAAAGCAGTCTTCAAATATATGATATATGATTTTGATACAATTATAACAGGACTAGAGATAGTAAACATTTCAGAGTGTTTCTTATAAACACATCAAATTTTAATTTCTGCTATCTTGGCCATAATGAGTAAATGATTTGAACTACTATCACATTGCTAACGGAATGGTTTTATGTCTAAATATTAATGCAGAGTGGTTGCTGTCTCTTATATTCTACCTTTTCTTACTTTACTTTTCTCTTTTCCTATTTGTCAGTGTAAGCAGCTCTACAAGGAATGTAGAGGGGTCTTTGGAAGGTTCTGGAAACTTTTCTCCCCTCTTTCCTGCTAGATACAGTGCTGCAGTCGTAAGCAGTGCGGCTGCCACTGTGTCTGCTGTCCTTGCTACAAAAACCAGGTAGACCTGTGTGTGCTGTGTCTGTCTGATGAGATACCATCATCCTGCACTCTCTGAAAGATACCTCCAGAGAAAGCAGGCCTGGGGGAAGGAGGGCTCGGCTGTGAGCTCTTCAGTGTGTAATGGATATTTTATCTAAGCTGTGGGTGAATCCATGGGGATTTTAATGCTTTTTAAAATCACCCCTGCATGTCTTTCCATTGATACCACTTATGTATGGTATTTCTCAGTTGTGTCCAGTGTCATGCATTGTGTTCTTACCGCCTTCAGAGTTTTTCAACTTGTGAGTTTTTATAGTTGAGACAGAATCAGATATAATTAAGCTTCCACTGATGCTATCTTCTCCTGCAACGTTTCACAGCCCCTCCACTTGCTTTGTTCTTATATAATTTCTATTTTATTGATGGGTTTAAATGCTTTCTGAATGATGCCTTGCATGGTTGTGGTGGAAGTTTAGTCAGTTTTATGTTAATGAGTAAAATAATATAATGAACTCTTAGAACTTGTATTCATTGTCTCTCACTGCTTTGTACTTCTCTCCCACCCTCCTCCCCATCCCTTCAGTTTTAAAGATGTTTCAGATCATAGACCTGAAGAGCTTTCTACTGTAGGAGGTGCAAGTTTTCACTAAACACTGTTTCTGAACACTTGCCAGGGTCACCAGTCCTGACAGCTATCACCCCCTTCTGGATGCACTTTGCATCAGCCCTGTTTCCAAGCCTCTAGCTTTTTCCTGTCTTCAGATCTCCAGGAAGTCATCTGGCTCTGTCCGTGTTAAGAAAACCAGGTACCACGGGAGTGGACGTGGCACACAGAGGTTTGCTTTCTCTAACACTTACTGCTATAGTAATAGGAAGCTTGGAATTAGCTGCAGTTTCGGTGAAATGCTAATACACACAGATGTTATTTTGTTTGACTATAAACTCACCTTTTAACCCTTTGTGATTTCTTTATTAGCATACTTGACATTTGGTATTTATGAGTAATTGTACAAATATTTTAAGTATAGTGGGATCTTGTCTTTTATCACAAAGCCATTATCTGTATTAGGATGGTCAAATGATTAATAGGATATACTTTGAAAAATAATATAATTGTTTTGGTTGACTTACCATTCATCCACATTTAGGTTTTTCTTGAAGAGTAACTTAATTTCTACCGTATCTGGAAAATGCAGTGTGTTTGACTTTACTCCTGTGACAAAATACACTAGATAGGCAGCTTGTCAGGAGAGAAAGATATTTTGGCTCATGATCAGGGCTTTCAGTCCACTGCTTTGGGGCCTGTGGTGAGGCTGACCATCATGGGCGGCAATTTGTATATGAGCAACGCTACTTAACCTCACAGTAGCAGGAAAGGAAACCACAGGAGGGGTAAGTCCCCATGTTTAAGGACACACTGCCATGACCTAACTTCTGCTAGTCTCCACCTCCTAAAGGTTTCACCATGTCCCAGTAGTGCCAGAGGCAACCAGTTAATCCATTCCAGACCCAAACTATAGCATTGCCATGACACAAAAATTAATGATTAGGCCAACACTACTAAGCATAACACAAAGATAAAAAATACCCCAAGTATTTATAAAATGTATAATTTCAGTGAGTTAACAGTATTTGAAAGAACATGAAATTATTGGCAGAGTGAAAAACTGTGATTGTATCTAGTGAAACCCAGAAGAACTAGGCTGTAATGTGCTGTGCTCTACCCAGCGTTACAGAGATTTTCTGGTATGCTTAATTATCAGTCTGAATTTAAGGGAGGGGGGAGAGCAGTTTATATCTAAGGGAAAAATATCTGAAATTGTTATATCTTTACATAATTGTGAATAGTAATGAACAGAAATCATTCACTGTCTGGACCAAGTTTGTTCAGAGACACGTTACTACACCTTGTTTCTACTTGCTTGAGTCTAGTTGAACCACACTTTCAGAGCTGAAGAGAGTGCTGTATAAATCCTCTCTTCATAAAAGTGCCTGTGTTCTTAAACACACTGTAGTATGCCTATAGCCCTGAACTGACAGAAGCTATCTGTGGACCTTGTTCTTAAGCAAATATCAGTAGACTGTAACCTTGCTTCTTCTAACAGCAATAGAATACAGACAAAATATATTTTGATATTTGAAAGAGGGGAATGGCTCTTGACAAGACACTGGAGTGCAGGTTTCCTAAGAAGACTCCTGTTAACAGTGAGAAGGTTACCAAAAAGAAAAGCAGAAGATACAATGTCAGAGACATTTTGTCTCCAAGCCTGGCTATTGTATGACATCAACCTTTGAACATATAGAGCTGGCAGTGTGGCTCAGTGGTAGCATGCATTTCCAACAAGAATGAGAACCTGGGTTCTGTCTCCAGCACAACAGAAATAATAAACACAGGTAAATGAACAAACAAGTAAATATAACATGACTTACATAAGCACATATTATCTAGATTTTTATAGATTCTTTATAATGTGCTTCAAATTCTCATGTCTAAAGAACACAATTTAAAATTTAAATATCACATGCCTTTGTGGAGGGACTTTATATAAGCCTATGTGTAAAGAATACAATCGAGATTAAAATACTTTTTTAGCTTATTTTACTCCTAACGAAAATTCTAACGAATAATTATGTTTTCTAAAATTGAGTTAAGGCGGGGCTGGAGAAATGATCAGCACTGACTGCTCTTGCAGAGGACCTGTGTTTGGTTCCCAGCACCCACATGACAGCTAACAACCATCCTAACTCTAGTTCCAAGATCTGATACCCTCTTCTGATCAACATGGGTGCACTTACATAAATGCAGGCAATACACTCATACATGTAAAATAAAAATAATAAATACTTTTTAAAAAAATTGAGTTAAGGAAAGAAAATTGTGTCTCAGATCAAAACTGGATTAAAACTAATTAAAAACTACATTTAGATGAAGTGCATTTATAGCAGCTATTTATTAATCATCTCATTATGAATAAACTATATTTAGGATGTAGAAATAGTCATCACTGTCATTTCTTGATAACATGGGAATTGAGCAAGTACTTTGAGTATTATCTAGTATTTTATTTAATTCTTCTTATAACCTTGTACTAAAAGTAATATATTTATACCATTTTAAGATGAGGAAATTTACCAAGTTCAAGTTATGAACCCATAGTACAGTAAAGTCCCCAACCTCAGGTAGTTTATAGTGTAGTGGAAGAGACACGATGCATACAGAAGCTTAATAATAATAATTTTAAAACAGCTATTACAAATGAATGTAAAATTACATGCCAGATGTTTAATAAAATGTCATGAATTAGGAGGTATATCTCTACTTTCAGAGGCTTGGGTGGTTAAATATAAAGCATCTATTAACTGTTTATCATGGAACACAGTGTAAGATGTATATTATTGTTCCTTCTGTTAAGTATAAATAGTGTTTGGATGGTTGAAAAGAGAAGATAGAAGGGGTTGTCTATTGCATACAACCTGGTGGGGAGGAGGTTTAGTACAGAGAATAGGAGTGAGCAGAATTCAGTTTCTGTCACACACAGAAGGAGAGCTGATTTAGGTGTGCAGATGGTAGCTTTATATTAAGGAGCTTTGACTAATATGTTGAACTTGGTGTGCCACTCTTTTTTTTTTAATTTCATTTTATGTTTTGAGAATTTCATACATGAGGGTTTTATTTGCATTATTTCTGCATCTCCCAGTCCCCTCCGCAACTCTTTCCATGTCTTTCAATTTCTTGTTCTCTTCTTTGTTTATTATTGTTACATATGGATCCATTTATAGACACACACACACACACACACACACACACGATCCAGAGTTCGGTTAGTCAGCACTCCACTCTTAATGGCTATACACATTCTACAGTGTTTCCATCTTCTGCCTCAGTGACTGTCAGTTGAGACAGGACTCTCCGTTTGTAGGGTACAGGTTTTTTTTTTTCTCTTGATGATTTTCTATATTAGGATTATTTCCTGGATGGATTGAATCACATACATCTTGCTGCAGATTTGGCTTATGGGTAGAAGGCAACAGAAAGTGACCACAAAATGCCAATCCACATGCCAGATGTAGAGGGTCGTCAGGACTGCTCAACATTTTTTCATACCTTGAGCCATCTAGTATTACCACTTCCCATAACTAGACTTCATTAGCTTTGAATTCTTTTCATCCTATTTATTGTCTCATACATTTAGCAGATTTCCTGAAAGTTTTCATTCCTTCAGATTATTAAATGGTAATGGTTTGGGTTTTATTATTTCTAGATTTTATTTTTGTTTCATTTATAACTTGTAATAGTTTTGGTCTGAACTCTTTACTTAGAATTATGAATATCCTTATTAATTATTTTTAATATGCATGAGCAATTTAATCCTAGAATAAAATTTCTTGTATATAACATTTAACTCATTTGTGCTGAGTAAATATATGACAGATAGATATTTTATTATTTGATTACATTTATTATACATAATATATATTTCCTCTGTTAAGCTCACATTCTGTGCCTTGGATAGGCTAAATACCTTGTACTTATTTTTTGTTTTATTTTATGTGTATGAGTGTATTGCCTGCATGTATGTAAGAACAGTTGTCACATAGTACCCACGGAGGTCAGAAGATGGTGTCAGATTCCCTGGCACTAGAGTTATACAGATGATTGTTAGCCACCATGTAGGTGCTGGGAATCAAACCTGGGTCCTCTGTAAGAGCAGCCAGTGCTCTTTAACCTCTGAGATACCTCTCCAACCCCTTCTCCTTTTACTTAATTATCCAATTATCCTGTTTAAGCTACAGGGAACTTTACCAGAAAGTACTAATTACTTTGTTTAAACTTTTAGATAAAGGTTTGTGGTAGCAACTTGCCTATCACAAAGCTTTTAAAAGTTGTCCCATTTATCCACTATTCAGCAATGTTTTAGCTGTTTCCATTGATGCTTTTGTGTTGTCTTTAATGTTACATTCAATATTCCTGTCAAGCAACTTTTTACTTTTTATTTATAAAAAGAATATTAAATGCTTACATTTTCATTGGATAGTATATTTTAACATCTAACAGGTTTTAACTTCACGTTAAACTAATCAGAAATAAAAAAAAACATGGTGGCAGTGTTATGGTGAATTTGAGACAATAGGAATAAGGAACGATATTTCAACAAGGTAACTCTCCGGTGATTTCTCAAAATTGTTCAGGTTAAGTGCTCCTAAACTACTCTAAGATTTTACATTTCACTGTAAGATCCCACAGGACTTCTATATAGTGACACATAAGACTAAGATTTAATACAGTGAAAAGATATAAAGTGAAATAAGCAAAAGAGCATGTTTCATAAGATGAAGGCTAATGGAAATAAGCCTCAGTCTTTCAACCAAAGGTACTATCCTAGTACTCACTTGGACGAGCTTCATTCCTACAGCAAGGAGTCGTGGCAAAATATTCAAAGTTCCGCCTGCTGTAGAAGCTCACTAGAGACTGAGCAAAGGTTTTATTAAGGGTGTATTACAATAGCCACTCTCTGCCCAGATGCCAAAATTCTAGATCTCCAGATGAAAGCTGGTATTTGGTATAAGCCATATTACTTACAGAGCTTCAGCTCAGTAAGCAACTCATTGTTTAGAGAAAGTTTCTGAGGGGCACAGCTTATTCAACCAAACTCTCACATGCCAACCAAGGCTTTGCAAACAGACCCTTCCTAAGGCTAGGCAGTCGCCTACCTACCATGTTGCATTACCTGAGTTTTGGGAGGCACTGGAGAAATAGGTACTCTTATTCATTTGGAAATATAGTAGGATAAGATTGCATTTGAATTCTCACTGAAGTAATCAGAAACGGTCTAATGTAAGAAATTTATTTGGGGGCTGGAGAGAAAGCCTAGTGGTTAAGAGCACCGACTGCTCTTGCAGAGGACCCGGGTTCGATCCCCAGCACCCACATGGTGGCTGAGAACCATCTGTAACTCCAATTGCCCAGGAGAACTCCAGTTCCGGGGAATCCACACCCTTCTTCTAACCTCGCGGCATTGCACGACACAGGTGCACAAACCTACATGGCAGATAGTACATTCATACACATACAAAAATAAATAAAATTTTAAAAAAAGAAAATACAGAGTTAAAAAAAAAATTTTATTTTAACCAAACTCATTAGTATAGTGGCCCTGTTTCAACCGGTCTCTTTCTCTAGCTATTGATTTCAGTTATTGAGAAGTGTTAAATTTCTTTACATAGGATTATCTATGCTACCAGTATTGAAAATTTTAGTATAATAGGAAACTATTATTACTAGATACTGCACTTTAGAAAAATAACCAGTTATTTTATGTCCTGAGTGTGTATTTATACTTTGGGGCTCCTCAAATTATTACTTTCTTTGCAGAAACTGTATGATTATAATAACAAACTGACTTGTTAATAAAGGCCATATGATCCTCTCAGTAAACGGGAACTGAACACAAATAGGACTCTCGTTAAGCAAATACCTGGTTGAGAGAAGATAATGGTAGTTTATTCTCTTCTTTCTGGGTATATGAACGTAGAACTCGGAGATTCTATGATACCAGGAGATGCTGTCTGTCATTATAACATCTGACACATAGGTGTTTAAACATTGTAGGTGTTTAAATACTACTGAATAAGTAAGTACAAGTGGAAAGAATAACAGGAAACGGGGAAGCTTGATTTATAAAGTACCAGAAGAATGTGCAAAAATGAGAAACATTGATGTCACTCCACAGAGGTTATCAAGGATATCCCAATAGCTAATGGTCTTAACTGGGTGGTTCTTTTGGAAATGTTACAGATAGAGAAAATTCATTTACCACCCAAAGGATTGGCTGTATAATTTTCAGTAGCTCAATTTCTTATAGACCATTTAAAAAAGAATTTCTCAATCCTATCTGCTCCTTTTTCTTCTTCACGAAGAGAGGAAACCTTTCCTCCTCAGTCATTGTCTGAGAGTTTTATTATTTATTTGTCATTTGCATGTAAAGTAGCAAGTTTCTGTCTGGGATTTTCATACATACTTTGTTTTTGTTGGTTCATATATACTTTGTTCCTTCTTGCTCTCCCCCATCTCCCTGCTTCTACCTACTCTCAATACTCCCCTTCCTGCCTTTCATATCACATAGATCCCATTCCCTTCCTTAGCAACCTTCAGTATGTTCTTTTTCTATTTTTTAAATTTTATTTATTTTTGTATGTGTATGAGTGTACTGTCTGCGTGCAGGTTTGTGCACCCTGTTTTGTGCAATGCGCGTGGAGGTCAGAAGAGGGCGTCGGATTCCCCTGGAACTGTAGTTAAAGACGTTCTCAGCCACCATGTGGGTGCTGGGGATGAACCCGGGTCTTGTGAAGAGCAGTCGGCACTTCTTAAACACTAGGCCATATCTCTCCAGGCCCTCTTTTTCTTTTTTAAAATTCCTAGTATTTTGCTTTCATCAAAGCAGTGACGGATTTCAAAAGAAAAAAGCTCATTGCTGTTAGGTTGCTACCACCGAATCACCACACAACCGCTTCCTATGTTTTCTTTACAGTAGCACGCAGGAGCCTTCTCAGCCAGTGGCCTCTTCAGGAACTTCACCTCAGAGTACTTCTGGAGGTGACCCTTGGCGCTGGCAAGTTTGGGAGCCGTTTATTGAGCTCGGGGATCATGCAGCCTGGACAGACCAGGGTCGGGCAAGTGGGGCGGCTGAGAGACTGCTGCTGCTTTCAAGCCTGGAGGATCCACCAGTGCCATCAAGTCACCAAGCTGGCAACGGCCAAGTGAAGCAGGGTATTCCAAAGAATTCTCTCACTCTTGGCTTTCTCTAAGTGAAGTTATAAAATGCTGTTCTGAGATGTATGGTAGACATTGCTCAGCCATTTAAGATTTAGAATGCACTATAAAGAATAGTGGTGGCTTCTTTGCTCTTCAAAATGTCCTGCCCGTGGTCTCTGTGCCTGATGCGGTTTTTTGCTATTCATAATTATAGAACTGAGCTTTCCTTATTCACCATGCTTTGGATTCTAGGTTTGGAATTTTAAGAACTGTGCTATTAGAAGATTGTCCTTAGAAATAGAACCTGTTGATTTTGATAATGAACACATAGCAAGAAGCATCTACTGCTATTAGTCAGTTTTTTCATCACCGTGACAGAATACCTGTGCTAATACATTTAAGAGCAGGAGAACTGGTAATTTTGGCTGCTATGGTCCTCACAGGGTTTCAGTCCATGGTCAGCTAGCTCTGTAGCTTNAATAGGCTTCGAGGGGCTGGAAAGATGGCCTAGCGGTTAAGAGCGCCAACAGCTCTTGCAGAGGGTTCGATCCCCAGCACCCACATGGTGGCTGAGAACCATCTGTAACTCCAATTCCAGGAGAACTCCAGTTCCAGGGGAATCCAACACCCTCTTCTAACCTCCGCGGCATTGCACGACACAGGTGCACAAACCTACATGCAGATAGTACATTCATACACATACAAAAATAAATAAAATTTTAAAAAAAGGAAATACAGAGTTAAAAACAAAAGAAATTTATTTTACCAAACTCATTAGTATAGTGCCCTGTTTCAACCGGTCTCTTTCTCTAGCTATTGATTTCAGTTATTGAAAGTGTTAAATTTCTTTACATAGGATTATCTATGCTACCAGTATTGAAAATTTTAGTATAATAGGAAATATTATTACTAGATACTGCACTTTAGAAAAATAACCAGTTATTTTATGATCCTGAAGTGTGTATTTATACTTTGGGGCTCCTCAAATTATTACTTTCTTTGCAGAAACATGTATGATTATAAATAACAAATGACTTGTTAATAAAGGCCATATGATCCTCTCAGTAAAACGGGAATGAACACAAATAAGGACTCTCGTTAAGCAAATACCTGGTTGAGAGAAGATAATGGTAGTTTATTCTCTTCTTTCTGGGTATATGAACGTAGAACTCAGGAGATTCTATGATACAGGAGATGCTGTCTGTCATTATAACATCTGACACATAGGTGTTTAAACATTGTAGGTGTTTAAATACTAGTGAATAAGTAAGTACAAGTGGAAAGAATAACAGGAAACGGGGAAGCTTGATTTATAAAGTACCAGAAGAATGTGCAAAAATGAGAAACATTGATGTCACTCCACAGAGGTTATCAAGGATATCCCAATAGCTAATGGTCTTAACTGGGTGGTTCTTTTGGAAATGTTACAGATAGAGAAAATTCATTTACCACCCAAAGGATTGGCTGTATAATTTTCAGTAGCTCAATTTCTTATAGACCATTTAAAAAGAATTCTCAATCCTATCTGCTCCTTTTTCTTCTTCACGAAGAGAGGAAATCCTTTCCTCCTCAGTCATTGTCTGAGAGTTTTATTATTTATTTGTCATTTGCATGTAAAGTAGCAAGTTTCTGTCTGGGATTTTCATACATACTTTGTTTTTGTTGGTTCATATATACTTTGTTCCTTTCTTGCTCTCCCCCATCTCCCTGCTTCTACCTACTCTCAATACTCCCCTTCCTGCTTTCATATCACATAGATTCCATTCCCTTCCTTAGCACCTTCTAGAGTGTTCTTTTTCTATTTTTTAAATTTTATTTATTTTTGTATGTGTATGAGTGTACTGTCTGCGTGCAGGTTTGTGCACCCGTGTTGTGCAATGCCGTGGAGGTCAGAAGAGGGCGTCGGATTCCCCTGGAACTGTAGTTAAAGACGGTTCTCAGCCACCATGTGGGTGCTGGGGATCGAACCCGGGTCTTCTGCAAGAGCAGTCGACACTCTTAACCACTAGGCCATCTCTCCAGGCCCTCTTTTTCTTTTTTAAATCAGCTAGTATTTTGCTTTCATCAAAGCAGTGACGGATTTCAAAAAGAAAAGCTCATTGCTGTTAGGTTGCTACCACCTCACCACAACCGCTTCCATGTTTTCTTTACAGTAGCACGCAGGAGCCTTCTCAGCCAGTGGCCTCTTCAGGAACTTCACCTCAGAGTACTTCTGAGAGCCTGGAGAGCCAAGGCTCGGGCAGACCAGGGGTGGCTGGCCTGAGGACTGCTGCTGCTTTCAAGCCTGGAGGATCCACCAGTGCCATCAAGTCACCAAGCTGGCAACGGCCAAGTGAAGCAGGTATTCCAAAGAATTCTCTCACTCTTGGCTTTCTCTAAGTGAAGTTATAAAATGCTGTTCTGAGATGTATGGTAGACATTGCTCAGCCATTTAAGATTTAGAATGCACTATAAAGAATAGTGGTGGCTTCTTTGCTCTTCAAAATGTCCTGCCCGTGGTCTCTGTGCCTGATGCGGTTTTTTGCTATTCATAATTATAGAACTGAGCTTTCCTTATTCACCATGCTTTGGATTCTAGGTTTGGAATTTTAAGAACTGTGCTATTAGAAGATTGTCCTTAGAAATAGAACCTGTTGATTTTGATAATGAACACATAGCAAGAAGCATCTACTGCTATTAGTCAGTTTTTTCATCACCGTGACAGAATACCTGTGCTAATACATTTAAGAGCAGGAGAACTGATTTTGGCTCATGGTCTCAGAGGTTTCAGTCCATGGTCAGCTGGCTCTGTTGCTTCCAAGACTGTGGCAAAGCAGAAACATCATGGCATAAGGATGTGGTAGAGGAAATCAGTCACCTCATCACAGTCACAGAGCAGTGAGCTGGAAAGGGGCCAACAATGAGTTGCACCCTTCAAAGACATGCCGCTAGCAAGGCCTCACCTCACAGTAGTACAGTCAGCTGTGGATTCATCATTATGTTGATATGCTGATACAGGTAGAACTTTAGGGATCCAATGATCTCTCAACAGTAGCACCAGCTGGGAACCAAGTTTTCAACCCATGAGCTTTGGGGGTCATTTATATCTAAAATCTAATAATTGCCATCAAAATATGCTGGATAGATCTTTTAATTCTTGTTTTCTGAAAAATAAAATGTATAAGGGGAAAAGAAAACAGAGTATTAGAAAGAGAATGTTTAAATGGTTATGTGTAACACCTCGAACATAGTCTGGTAACCTGAATTCTGTCACCTCTATAGATAGATAATAGTTTTAAATAAATTTACCTAACCTCTTTGATTACCAGCTTTATGATATATAAAATACAGGACTTGTAAACCATTTACTATCTTCACCATAAACAAAGATTATGATTATATGACAAGAGTAGCTGAGGAAATCACTCAGTTGATGAAATGTTTGCCACACAAGCATGAAGAGCAGAGTTTCATTGCCAGAATTCACATTAAAAAAGCTTGCATAGTAGTGTGTGCTTGTAATTCCAGTATTGGGGAGACGGAAATAGGAAGATCTCTGGGTCTTGCTAACCTAGACTGCTTATTCATTGCCAAGCCAACCTGAGGATCAATACTGGATGTTGACTTCTGTAAAGGGAAGATGGGTTATACTTAAATGTTACTACCCCTGAACTCAGCCTCTTCTCACAGTTTACCCTTTTCTAGGTGATGTATCATCTAAGTTTGTTGTACTACTTGTCTGTCAATCCCTAATACCTTAAAACCCATTGACCTGATCACTGTGTCCTAGTAGCACTTCAAATGCTATCTGAAAATGTGTTTTCCTGTCCTTAGGAATAGCACTTGTAGTCCACTTACCAACAGTAGAGTGTAAACTTTAGACTACCTGCCTCATCCTCACAGTAACTAATACCAAATGCTTCTGCGTTATAGTATTTCTCAAGTGTTTTTTCTCCTTTCCCATGAGAGCCATTTCCTTGGTTTAGTTAGACTCTCATTGTTCTATTACCTTTGCACATTAGTCATAGTGGTATGTGTTACATGTCATTTCTACAGAGAAGCTGCAAGTCCCTTAGTATCCATGGAAGATTGTCTCTAGATTATTTTTACCACTCAATGTAAGTGATATGTAAATAGTTGCTGTACTGTAATAGATTAACACGCTTTTTTCCAAATATTTTCAATCATTCTTGATTGAACTCACCAATATGGGAACTGTGAAGAGACGGCGTATCTGTGTTGTTGGGGGGAGAAGTTGGCCATTGCATATGATGAAGAAACACTGTTGTACTCGGGAGGCAGAGGCAGGCGGATCTTTGTGAGTTCAAGGCCAGCCTGGTCTACAGAGCGAGTTCCAGGACAGCTGGGGCTACAGGGAGACCCTGTCTCGGAAAGACAAAAAACAAAAAAAACAAAAAAAAAAAACACTATTGTGTTTTTTTCTAAAAACTAAATGATCAGATTAATGTTGACTTCTGAAACCTCTAGATCACTGACTTAGCCAGACCTGTTCTTTTGGGAGGAAAGTTGTAGAAATACTTAGTCATTTTAGATTATTTTCATTAGCTCATGTATGATTATAGGAATTCACTGAAATCATTTTCCATGTACATTTAACCCCTAAATAACTTTTGGGGGGGGGCAATCTCCGATGCAATAATCAGAAGGTAACAGGAGAATGGTTTATAAAATAAAAAGAGGACTGGAGGGATGGCCTAGCGGTTAAGAACACCAACTGCTCTTGCAGAGGACCTGGGTTCGATCCCCAGCACCAACATGGCGGCTGAGAACTGTCTGAAACTCCAGTTCCAGGGGAATCCGACACCCTCTTCTGACCTCCGCGGCATTGCACGACACGGGTGCACAAACCTACATGCAGACAATACATTCATACACATAAATAAATAAATAATTAAAAAATAAAATAAAAAGAAAAGCTCTAAATTCCTGAGGTTGAAACTGAAATAGAAAACATAGCTGATGGTTGGGTCATTTAAAATTTAGGGTTAAAAATAGTCTCCCTCTTCAAGTAAAAGAATTCCAGTTAGAAAATGCTTGGCAAATACAGTACATTAAAAGAACCACCAGAGGGCGATGGAATAATTTCTCCTCTGAGTCCAATAAATTGGAATAATCAAATGAGACAACAGCAGTTGTAATCCTGTTTAGTATTTAAAACATGATATCTTTATAGAAACTAGTTTAATGAGAAAAAATATACTATGGTAAAATATATTATAAACACTATTATCAAATAAAATATTTTCCTGTTATGAAATCATAATTGAATTATAATCTTTAGCTCAAATCAGAAAACTTTTTTGAGGTCATGTTGTTACCTTACTCCTAGGTTCTACAAATAGACATTGAATGCATTGCTATTGGGTGAGCATTATTTTATTTCACAGAATTTTTAATAAACTATTTCTCAGCGTCTCATTCTTTTATTATACTCTACCTAGAAGTATGTTATTTCAAAGAACAAAACAAAACCCTGTAGAATCTACTCTTCATAGTTGCTACTTCTAAGAGATTCCTAATACAGATTTGGAAGTTCTGTGGAATTATGGAGTGGTCACAGTGACCTATGGGGACAACAGTGCTAATGGGGGGTGGGGGGTGCGGAAACTAACAGTGAGAGTCACTGGGCTGGAGTGGTGCAAGCTCACACGGAAGCACTGACTGCAGCTGTCATGCTAGGAGCTTCAGGCTGCTTTTCCACATCAGAGTTTTGCTCTAGTTAAAGAAAAGGAAGAAGAAACTGATTTGATCTTTCCTGTTGCCTCTTCCCTAATATCACTAAAAAGTAGACATCACCGTGATCATTTTTAAATTCCTAGAGTTAGTTGGGGGAGAGGTGATCAAAGTCACTGAGTTGCAGTCTGTGATCCACGTAGTTGATTCTGAAATCAGTAGTGTTTATTTTACTTTTGAATGAAACATAATTTTGGTACACGATGATAATTCAGCACATGTGTACATTGTTTAGTGATCAGATCAGTAATATGTACCTCCATTTATTCAAATGTTAATCATTTTTTGTTTTGGAATTTTGTACTCTTTTATGTAGCTAGCACACTTAAAATGGAAATAAAATTGTAAAGATTACAACAGTATTTTAAAGTATTTAAAAAAAACATGAGTAGGTATCATTTTGTGAACATGTTTCTTAATATGCCTATGTTTAAAAAATATGTGAATGTGCCATACATAGTGGTGCTTGCCTTTAAATCCCAGCACTCCAGAGGCAGATGGAGACTGATCTCTGTGAGATCAAGGCCAAGCCAGCCGTGGCTACAGGAGACCCTGCCTCAAAAAGACATATATTTATATAATATATCTATAATGTGTACATATGTGAATATATACAGGCAGGTATGCTTTGGGTTAAACAGTAAAGGATATTTCTTACTATGCTTTAGAGTTCAGAAAATAGTTTAAAAGACACTGACTTTTAAAAATGTATTTTGTATTTTTTATCAGTTGAACTGATTACTAATTTATTTTTGAAATGATAAACCCCAAATTAAAAACAGGACCAAAAAAAAAAAACTTCAACAAAAAGGTTAATTGAAATATAAGAACTTGCAGTGAATTCTGAGTCTGTTAGCCGGGCGTGCTGGCACACGCCTTTAATTCCAGCACTTGCGAGGCAGAGGCAGGTGAATCTCTGAGTTCAAGGCCAGCCTGGTCTACAGCGCGAGTTCCAGGACAGCTGGGGCTACAGGGCGACCCTGTCTCAAAAAATACCAAAAGAATTAAAAAAGGGGGGTAGAGAGTCTGTCATCAGTTTGCTTTACATCCACTGAGGTTCTGATATTAAGTCTTAGATCATTTCAACTTGTGGTGTTCCATAGGCTGTGCTATTCAGTAGTGCTATCCAGCTGATAAATAGGAATTCATTGTATATGTAGCAACATTAGAGTTTAAGTTGAACTACCTTTTTCTCGGGCATGCAGTTTAATGCATGCAACACCACCATTACCACTCTGTTTGATCATTGAACATTGTTATTAAACTTTCCAGCTTTTCACATTTCAGGATGCAAAATGTCTAAAACTTCATAGTCTTAATGAAAATATTAAGATACAAAAGATTAAGAATCCAAGTTTGAGTTTTCTGTAATGCAACAATACTATTGCCTATTTTCCTTATATCTCTCTAATACAGTTTTCACAAATAACATGTTATGATCCCTTTAGAAACATTGACTTGAATCTAAAAATATATAGAAAATGTTCAGGTTTTTTCCTCATTATTTGTCAGAATTGAGGATTTTTACTTTTTAAAAGCAGTACTGAACTGAATCAATTCTTTGCTTTTCTGTTTGTAGTGCTGGGGATCAAACCCAGGGCCTTACATGTGCCAGGCATGTGTTCCCAGGGAGTTTCAGCTTTCAGCTCCAATATTTGTATTGCTATTAAATTTTTATACACAAAGACTTCATATTGTATATAATTAATAAGTGGCTAGATGAGTATTTTTAAAACATTCGTAAATTTAATGGTAAAAGTTTAAAAATATGTTCCCGTGTTTTTGTAGGTGACCTAATTTGCTATGTTATGCTTTTCCTAGCTTCTGTGTAAGTTACCATTACCAGATTAGGTCAACTTAACTTACTAGATGCAACTATATGTGTAAAGTATTACTATTTTACCAAATATAATAAATCTTTCATAAAGTCACAAAGAGCCATTTTGTTTCTGAATGCTTTCAACAGTTTAATCAAACACAATGATGAAAGTGATGAATCTGCTGGCTATAAACTGTGTCTTATTAGATCAGGCTTCATTGTTCATTGCACTCTGTTGTCTGATGGTGGCAGCTCTAGAGGATAGAGTGTGTTCCCTATAGGGTATGTGTTATACAAGGCTGGCTTTTCAGTTTTACGTTTTTGGTTTTGAGGCAGGCTCCTACTTTGTAACTCAGGCTGACTTCAAATCTTTCTACCTCAGTATCCTTAGTATCTGTGATTATAGGTTTGTACTACTGTGCCCAGCTCGTCTATAATATCTTTATTAAAATAAGGATATTAAAAAGGCCTCTGTATCATTGTTGTGAAGAACATGTGTCTACATATTGAAGTGCTTGGGATATATAAGATACAAGAAAGGTTTGATCTTTTCATAGTGGTATTAATAACCTGTACTTACCAGCCAGCAAAACATGTCATGTAAGTTCCCTGCCTGAAAATGTTTTAGGCTCTCGACTGTCCAGTTGGAGGGCGACTTCTTCGTGGGGCTTTCAGTGAATGTCCTTACCACCTCTGCCACCTTCTACTGCCTCACTTTGTAAGATTGTTCCCTATGTCCTCTGTAGTTCCGTCACACCAAAGTTCACAAGTTCATAACATTCTTTGTTCATATACCTCTGTGCTTTGTATAAGCTGTTCTTTTTATGTGAAACATTTTGCCTGCTCTGCCCCATCTGAAACTCTTCTACTTGTCACCTTTGTGCAGTTTTACTGAACCCTTTGTTTAGGTAACTATTCTTTCTCTGTGGTCCTACAAAACTTCAGTAATGTCTTTATCGTAGGTTTCATCACATTCATTTTAATTGCTTACGTGTATCTTTTTTACCACTGTTTTTATAGCCTTTGAAGGGCAGGGGCTGAGGCTCGCTAACCTTTGCTTTAGAGCACCTGCCCAGTATGTGGCAGTTCCTGGGCCCTCAGTAGATGTCAAATGACTGAGTGCATAGACTAGTGTGTCTTCTTTTCATATAATTTGAGAGATACAACATTCTTTGTCAGGAAATTGTTCTGTCCTCTTATTGGACCTGAAATTCCCTTAACAGTTGCTGAACAGAGGTGAAAGCAATGTCTGACAAAGGCAGCTTTGTAAAAATACAAAGTGCTTAAGGAGAATGGGATGCTAGCCTTATGAAGAATTATATTCCTTTAAGAGTTAAAGGTTGTAAGTATAAGCAATGCTGTAACTAGTGCTATGTTTTTTATGTCCAATAATTCAAAAATTTAACAATTCTGGAAAGATATTTAACAATTCCGGAAAGATGTTTGCTCCCCAAAGAATGTGGAATTCATGGTACCCAAGGAGCTAAGCAGTGAAGTGTAGAAGGAGTATTAAGGATGTGGGCTCCCTTCACTGCAGACATTAAGTTTGGATGCAAACCAACAGTATTACAGCATAGAAATGTGCACAGAAGAGTTAAGTCTGATTTTAAGGCCAGGTCAAGAGGAGGCTTTACAGTCTGGAAAGAGAAAGACTTAAATAAAGTTCAAAGAATACAATCTGGGGTGATCGTATTCTTGAACTTAATATTACATATCTTATTAATTATGTCTTATTCAGGAATAAGATTTTGATGTTTGTGCATAAGCACAGTCACATGTAGTCAATCACCTTTACTATTTTTAGGGACGGACCAAGTTGGAGACAGAATAGTATATGCAAAACTCTTGAGAGAACTTGACTTCTTAAAGAATATGCAAGTGTTCAGTACTTTTCAGTGGCAAGAGAGAAAGCTGAATTAATGGGGGGGGGTGCAGCTTGAGCATAGCAAAGTGTGGTGATGATGAAAGGAAGCTTTAAAAGATTTGTAATCTGTATAGTAACAAAACCAGATTTGCTCTATTAGAAGATCATTATAGCTTTAACATGTTTTACAGATCACTGTGATTCCACCATAGAGATGACTGTAATCCACAATGCCATTGTAAAGATTGTTGAATTAATCCAGCATAGAAACAGTGATAATGAGTGTTACGTGGGCACTGCCATTGGGAATGGGGACAGTTCACGAGGAAGAGAACATGTGTTTTAGGCACTGCTTTCCTAGGGAGCTGGATTCGCTGCACAGTCCTTAAACACTGCTAGCAGGATCATATTTGGCTTAGAGAAACCTGATCATCAATCCCTATATCCAGGGATCCATTCCATGGATTTAGTCAACCTTGGACTTAAAATGCATCTGAAAAAATACATCTGCACTGAAAATATACCAACATTTTTCCTTGTCATCATTCCCTAAACAATACAACTATTTGCATGGCATTGGCAGCATATTAATTATTTTAAATATGTGAGACATTTTAAATATATAGAAATATGTCATTGGGGGCTGGAGAGATAGCCTAGCGGTTAAGAGCGCCGACCGCTCTTACAGAGGACCCGGGTTCGATCCCCAGCACCCACATGGCGGCCGAGAACCGTCTGAAACTCCAATTCCAGGAGAACTCCAGTTCCAGGGGAATCCGAGACCCTCTTCTGACCTCCGTGGCATTGCACAACAGGGGTGCACAGACTTGCATGCAGACAGTACATTCATACACATACAGAAATAAATAAAATTAAAAAAAAAAGAAATGTCATTGGATTAACACAAGTACTTTGTGTAAGTACTTACTACATATGAACTTAGTATGTACTTGTATATATGCAAGCACTATGTGTGTGTATAAGTGTACGGAGCTTGAGCATCTGGAGATCCAAGTATCCATAGCGATTCTGAAACAGGTCTCTCATGGTACCAACAGCTAAGGTACTTGATTCTGTGCAGTTGAGACCATGACAAAGACATTTGGCTGACTATATATTTAGATTTTTATGTAATTTGTCAAGTTGCAAAATATAAATCTGGATTGACAGCAGTCTTGTGCTATATTTGAGAAAGAATCTAAAGTTTACTTTCATGATGGCGTTTCCATACAGCTTTGCCTCTTGCTTATCCACTTCCCCTCATAAGCATTTTTTCATTTTCAAAATATTTGACAAATCTGTAATGATATTCAATAAATGTATTAACATTATCATATATCTTTATTAAGTATCTTAAAGTTTCTTGTCCCCAATCATTAGACTGTACAGGAACTAATACCTAACATTTTCTGTGGAAAACTGCATTATGATCTCATAGAGCCATGACCATGCTCCTCTGCGTTTCTTTCATAGTAGCGCTGTCTTTGCTGTTTGCTTAGCAGCTCCTGCAGCATGTTAGGAAGGCAGCACCTTGTCCATTTTGGGCACACAGCTCCCGGTTGGGTTTTGTTTACTCTGTTGTCCCCAGATGTTGGCAAGAAGTAAAGGAATTTCTTTAGACTTTTATTATAAAATGCATCCAGATCTTTTGAGGAAAGCAAAGGCATTTAGCAGAAACTATGGTGACGTACTCCACACACTTTTGTGGCAGTTAGTTTTCAACATTTTTAACTTCAGATACGTAAATATCAGTTTCTCTTCTTTCTTGAGATGGGGACTTGCTATGGAGCCTTTGTTGGCCTCAAACACTTCCTGCATTAGCCTACCAGATGCTGATGTTATAGGCATGTGCCCACATACCCACGTTTCCCTGAATTTTTATTGAAGTCATAGTTGTCTTTAAATCAGTCAGGTAACATGTGACTGTACACACACACACACACACATACACACACACATACATTTTATTAATAATTTCTTTTCCTTTTTTTGGTGTATGGGTACATGTGTTCTCTGCATGTATATGCACACATGTATGTGGGTGTGCTTGCCTGTGCTGGCCAGAGGTTGATGTTGGGTATTTTCCTCTGTCATTCTTCTCTGTCATTTTCCACCTTGCTTTTTTATAACAGGATCTCTTACTGAACCTCGAGCTCACTGTTTGAACTACACTATCTCCCCACCTTTGCCAGAGCTGGGATTAAAGGAGCATGCCTCATGCCTGATTTTTTTTAATCATTAAATTTATTTGTATATTTTGAATTGAATTTTTGTGTGTCTCAGGGAGATTGTGAAATGCCCAACCCTAAATGACACATCACAATGGAACCTCTACACCTAATGTTCATGGAATAAGGGGTAGAGAAAGTACTAATGCATCTCTTAACTTTCACCAACAAAGCTCCCTTATGCAATGACACAAAGGGCCCATCTGCAAAGCTAGGATCCTTGGACAAGACTCCTATACTAAACTTCACATCTGAGTTTTTTTGTGTTTATTTTTTTTTTTATCAAATCCAGATCCATGTCCCCCCATCCCCCACCCCACCAGAGCTCATGCATTCTGCCAAACATGCTTTCCATCTCTTTCTCAGCCTTTCTCAATATTATCCATGTGGAAGTTGACTGTTTTGAGCAGAAATTCACTGTTTCAGTCAGTTCTTCACACCTGAGCTTTATATGGTGCTGGGGATCCAATCTCAGGCCCTCATGTTTGCTAAGCAACCACTTGATTCATCAAGCCATCTCTGTAGCCTTGATTTGCTTTCCTCTTTATGATAAAAGTGTCTTATTATTCATTAAAGTCAAGGTGTCTTAACTGACAGCAATGTAAAAAAATGTAAGAATTTTTTTAAGAATATAAGTTGTGGCCTGGCATGGTGGCGCACGCCTTTAATCCTAGCACTTGGGAGGCAGAGGCAGGAGGATCTTTGTGATCAAGGCCAGCCTGGTCTGCAGAGTGAGTTCCAGGACAGCTGGGGCTACAGGGAGACCCTGTCTCAAAACAACAACAACAACAACAAAAAATAATATAAGTTGTGTTTTGGATAAGTACATAAATATACTGGAAATACATAAACTGTGATCAGTAGAATATATTTTAGGGAACAATAAATTTGTTGGGATCAGATGAAGAAGGAAAATGACCAAATATGCATGGTTTTCAAAATAAATACTTCACACTGGGTGTGGTGGTGCACGCCTTTAATCCTAGCACTCGGGAAGCAGAGGCAGGTGGATTTTTGTGAGTTCAAGGCCAGTCTGGTCTACAGAGTGATTTCCCAGGACAGCTGGGGCTACAGGGAGACCCTGTCTCAAAAAATACCTAAATAAATAAACAAACAAACAAATAAATACTTCACTTTAGCTATGCTTATACCCTCTCTTGAAGGAGTACTTTATTATTGGTTTTATTTTATGTGTAGGAGCATATTGCCTACCTGTATGTAAGTGCACTGTGTCGTGCAGTGCTCACAGAGGTCAGAAGACAGTGTCAGATGCCCTGGAACCAGACAGGCAGTTGTTAGCTGCCATGTTCATTCCAAGCCCTCTGCAAGAGCAGTCAGCGCTCTTAATCACTGAACCATCTCTTTAGCCCCTACTAATTTAAATTTTAAATTTATCTTTATTTAGAATACACTTTAAGTGATGTCATTACAATTAAAATAACTATCCTTACCAACAAGTTAACAGGCTCTGAGAAAAGTCAAAGAATTATCAGAAGCCAGGCATGGTGGTGTACTCCTTTAATCTCAGCACTTGGGAGGCAGAGGCAAAAAGAGCTTTGTGAGTTCAAGGCCAGCCTGGTCTACATAGTGACTACATAGTGAGTTCCAGGACAGCTGGAGCTACAGGAAGACCCTGTTTCAAAAAGACCAAAAAAAAAAAAAAAAAAAAAAAAAAAAAAAAAAAAAGAGAGAGAGAATTATCTCCAAGTTCTATGGTAAGGTGACCCAGTTATTTTGATCCTAGAGAGTGCATTTTCCTATGTCACAAGATAACATCAGTGACTTAATTAAGGAAATTTCATCTTGTAGGGATGGGATGGAAAGGATTCTTGCCAAGTGTAGGTAGAATAAATTATATGCCTAGCCCACAAGTAACATTTTCTTTGCATCCAAACTTAATTTTTGAAATTCAGATCATTTAGCTAAGATTCTAATAAATTCAACCCTTTATCATAGGATGTCTCTGCTGTGTGCTACATTTTAGCAGTTGTTTTTTTTTTAAAGCTTTTTAAAACTTAATTATGAATAGAGCTTTGGAGAAATCTGATATGTTACTTTTCCCCAAGGAAGACTCAGATATATTTTTGAGATTTGATTAAATCAAAGACTAAATGATGTGTATCAGTTATAAGTGGATATAAATTCTATCTCTTCCTTGAAGTCTAAAGGAGATGGAAGTAAAAAAGAAAATTACTGTTGCTACAACCATCCCAAATTTCATTTTAGGCTTTGTACTGCACTAATAAATCTAGATAACTCAATTGTTATGGATAGATTTATTGGTTCCATTTTAAATTTTTTGTATGAGTAAGTAAAATGCTACCAGTTGTACAAATTTCGTATCTTCTAATAATGTTTTATTGCCATCTGCTCCGTGCATTTTTACGTCATTAAACAGTCCACTTACTACAGAGGCCTGAGTAGAGCTGGCCACTGTCAAAACTGAGGTGCGATGCAATAAATATGTTTGTTTTCCTCATATAGCAAGTACGTTTTCCCTTCAAAATCATGTTCTCAGACAGGAACAATAAAAGCAACAGCATTAACTACCTGCTTCCTATTTTTATAAATGTTCTCTTTGGGGAATTTATCTCCACGTTGGAAGCTTTCCAGTGTTGATACAAGTGTGCATCTGTGGAATCTCCCCTTCTCCCATTCTCCTGTCATGCTGACATAGTCAGCCTTCTTATAGGGGAGGACAGCCAGGTTTGTTCCTAATGCTTTTTGTAAAGAATTACTCCATCTTATTATTTCACACACATGCTTTAAAGCAGGTATTGGCAAAAATGTTCCTGGTCACATCCGGCCTACCTGCCATCTATTTTTGTAAATAAAGTTTTATTTAACCATGACTGCTTATTTCTTTACACGTCATTCATGACTACTTTCAGGCTTCAGTAATGGATTTGAATACTTGCAAAAAAATAAAGCTTGAAAAGTCACACAAAGCCATATTCTCAAATACTGATACCATGGCTCTTTGTAGAAAAACTTTAACTCTATATTCAAGCCACATGTACATATACAAAAAAAATGTGCCTCATAATTCTGCATAGTAGGTATAAATGTTATTGGCAGCTGGGAGCACCTTTGCAGCACCAGCCCTAAGACACACATGGTTTGCTTATCTATATCACCCTCTAAAAGATAGCGTTGGGAGGTAGGTGCCTTATCCCTGGATATATGTGTCATAGTTGAATTCCTAAATAATGTTGTGTACAGTCTCTAAGTAGTTGTTGAATAAGTGATTCTTTGTTAACCATATAACTTCTCATGTCAGAATTTAATGCCTGACATTTTTTAAGCATTTCTTACACATTCTGCCATGTAAGTTAACATTTTGTTTATACTGCTTCATTTTATTATTTCACATTTTTAAGTAGTTATTGTTTTCCAGATGAGGAAACAGATTCAGAACAATGACATTTCTAATGCCATAGCTAGAAGATAATAGTGTTTAACATGGAGAAATTTTTTTAATATATTTTTATTGAACTTTTGTGTATGTCCTACGTAACATTTGTGTTAAGTCCTGTCAAGTCAAGATAGTATCCCTTGACACCCCTCAGTGCAATTTCATCCACTGGGGTCTAGTCAGCCCATCTAGAGTCACCCCTTAAAGAAGATCAGCTCTTTCTCATTCAGTACTAATCAGTTCTTTGGCTAAGATTGGGGCCTGCTGTCCATTTCTACAGTTCTATGCTAGGTTGTTTGTTTGTTTGGGTCTTTTTTTGTCTACTTGAATTTGCATGGATCTTGAGCATAGCTGTCACCATTACTGTAAGTTCATATGAGTAATGTCCAAGGAGCCTGTAAGAGTCCACTTCCATGTGGTCATGCACCTCTCCCCCCACCCCCCACCCCCTTAGTGTCTTTTTTGCCCCGTCTTCTGCACTGATCCTTGAGCCCTGGTTAATCGCCCTCTGCTGCATGAGGGAGCTTCACTGATGAGAGTTGAGAGAAGAATTAGTGTTATTTTCACCCCTTGTTCCGCTATGTTTCATGAGCCTTAGGTGTAGAGGTGCCATTGTAGAAATGTCACTTAGGGTTGGCCATTTCACAGACACTTAATCTCTGTACCAGTCCTGGAACTCTGGAACAGTCTCTGTCTATTGCAAAAGAATCTTCTTTGGTGAGTGGTGACTGGCACACTTGTCTGTAAATACAAGAATCCATATTTAGCACTCAGTAAGAAATTAATTTGTCTACGGATGTGACAGCCATGGAGTTTTCACTAAGATCTGTTACCTCTCCAGCCATGTGTATTTGGCTATGTTTACAGTACCAACATGAGCACTTCCCGCCCCCATTGAGTGGGTTGACAGAGACAAATTTTACATTTTTCTCTCTTCACATCAGTCTTTTTGCCTATTATATGGGCAATAGAGCCCTGATTTATCTGAGTCTAGGCTGCTTTTCTATTCATAAAAATAGATGAAAATTAGTGGGAAATAATAAAATCTAAATTATTTTCTTGTTCTTTGACAATAATATGTGTCAGAACTTCAGATTTAATATGAGTATGGATTAATTTTAATGTGTATGTACTCAGGTTTTCTTATCCAAATATGAGCCAAGTTCTACAATGTTTTCCTATTCTTCTGAAAGAGCCTCATGTCCAGTTTGTTCTTGAAGCCCCCATGTAGCTACAGGTGACCTTGAGCTCCTGTTCCCCCTGCCTCAACCTCTCAAAGCTGGGATTATAGGTCTGAACCAAAACACCCAGCTAGAAGTGTAATAGTCTGTGTATAGACATGTATATATGTCTATGGAGAACAGAGGTCAATGTAGGATGATTTCCTTAATTGTCCATTTTAATTTTCAAGACAGGGTCTCAGTGAACCTGGAGCTCACTGATTGGCTAGACTGGCTGGCAGAGAAGCCCCAAGAATCCTGTCTTTACTGCCGTAAAGTTAGGATTATAGGTTTATACACCATGCCTGTTTTTTTTTGTTTTTGTATTTTATTTTTTTTATTCTGTGGTGCTTTGGGAGGCCACCCCCAGTCCGCCTCCTTGCACATCAGGCACTTTACAAACTGAGCCATCCCTCCTGCCCCCAGATTTAATATGCTTAATAAGTTCTTCACTTACATAATCTTCAGAAGTTTAACAACAGTACCTCTGTTTGTAAAAATAAATATTGGGGCTGTGATATGGCTTATTAGGTAAAGGTACATCCTCCTAAGCCTGATGACCTGAATTTGATCTCTGGGACCCACATGTTGGAAGGAAAAGCTGACTCCTATAGATTGTACTCAGACCTCCATAGCCGCTTCTTTGCATACACGTGCACGTGCACACACAATAAATACTAACTTCAAAAAGAAATGTTATCTTTTTATCCAAGTCCTTTTTCTTTCTTTTCCTTTATTTTTAGCATGAATAATATTGGCTTCTCATAATTGAAGTATAGACTCATCTTTCTATTGTCACATAATACAGTAATATTGAGATTATTTTAGAAAATCCTATGCATATTGTGATTGTGCTGGATACTGTCAGTTGTCAACTTGACACACCTGGGAAGAGGGGACCTTAATTGGGGGGTTTCCTCTATTGCACTGGCCTGTGGGCAAGTCTCTGAGGTATTTTCTTGATTGTTGAGTGATAAGTAAGGACCCATCCCACTGTGAATGGCACCACCCCTGGGCAGGTGGTCCTGGGTTGTATAAGATAGCAGGCTGAGCACAGGCCAGAGAAGCAAGCCAGTGAGCAGGATTCCTCAATGGTTTCTGCTTTAGCTCCTGCCCTGACTTTCCTCAGTGAAGAACTGAACTGTCAGCTGAAGTAAACCTTTTGGTCTTGGTGTTCATTACAGCAACAGAAAACAAAACTAGGACATTGACAAATTCAATTATTTGTTGACTTTAATTAATGGTAACAATATATGTTAACATATCAAATTTTATCTGTTAGGCAATCATAAGTTGCTTTTAACTTGTAACCATAACCCAAAGACATTTCTATGTAAGCTCAGAAGGGAGAGAAAGACAAGGCTATGTTCTGATTTTTGATGATGCGTAATATAAGCAATTAAAAAGAGAATGTTATCCAAGTCCTCATATTCAAGATCCAGTTTAATCTGGATTCTTAAACTTAAAAGGATGGTTGCTAATGGAAGAGTCTATCCTGCTGAAGTTGTGGAGACATTTGATACTTGGCCTTGAGTGCACCTGTTCCAGTTCTTTATGGCATACATACCAGCGTTCCCTACTGCTTAGAGAAATTATAATAGTTTAATCTGTCCAATTTTGTTTTTAATCAAGTCCTTGCTAAAAAAGTCCTTGATTATATTTAATAAAAATTGCATAAACTTCAGAATGTCCTGTGATCTTAGATCTTGGCTTAACTTTTTTCCATTTCTGGTGGATATGATTTCATGCCTGGATTATGGAAACTGTTGCTTATGCTTTAACATAAGGAGCTTGACAGAAAAAAATGCACAGACCCTGAGGTTCTCCTGGTCACCATCTGTTTGAGATGGCTGGGGATGGGGCAGAGAAAACAGTACTCACTGTGCACGATAATACACGTGCATTGCCATCACTGCTACTCAGTTTAGTGTGTAAAATTTCTACCGCACTTTTAGGAACATAGTCTGCTGTTAATTACAATATCTCTCCTAGAATGGCAGAATACCACTTTAATGTAGCCCAGTTATTTACACAGCACAGATTGGCCTTAGTGTTTCTAATAGGAACACCCCCTGCAGCTGAACCATTTGTTTTCCACTCCATAAACCCATATATGATTTCTGCCTTGTTGGGGCTGTAAACACTTGTCTTTTTTGTCTTGTAGGGTAGCATCGATATTCATTATTATTTTCCCTATCAGCCTTACTCTTCTGATGATGAGGATAAAATATAGGGTTTTTATTATGGTTATTCCTAGGTTTATTCACAGCATTTTATTTGTTACCTATGTTATTCATAAACACACGTGCACAAACACATATTCTCTGAAATGGTTTTTGAAATGAAGTATCTAGCTATAGTCACATATACATACTTCATTTCAAGACTGCATCTATTAACTTTAATAGGCAGCCATGTTTGAAAAAGAAAAGGGTTGGAGAGGTGGCTTACCGGTTCGCTTATGGAGGACCCTCATTGGATTTCCAGCACCCTCATGGTGGCTAACAACCATTCGTAACTCCAGTTCCAGGGGATTCACACCCTCTTCTAATCTCTGTGGGCATTGCACAGCACAGGTGCACCTACACACATGCAGGCAATACACTCATATACATACAATTTTTAAAAATCTTTTAAATAAATCTCATTGTAGAAAATAAAATAATCCAGCTAAGCTGTCAGAGATGCTAGGATAAATTTTTTTATTTTATTTACTTTTTACGTGTATGAGTGTACTGTCTGCATGTAATTTGTGCACCTGTGTCGTGCAGTGCCACGGGGGTCAGAAGAGGGTCTCAGATTCCCCTGGAACTGGAGTTAAAGACAGTTCTCAGCCTCCATGTGGGTGCTGGGGATCAAACCCAGGTCCTCTTGCAAGAACAGTCGGCACTCAACTGCTAAGCCATCTCTCCAGCCCCAGGATAAATTTTTTTTAATTTTATTTATTTTTGTATATGAATGTACTGTCTGCATATAGGTCTGTGCACCCGAGTCATGCAATGCTGCGGAGGTCAGAAGAGGGCGTCGGATTCCCCTGGAACTAGAGTTCTCCTGGAACTGGAGTTACAGACGGTTCTCAATTTTTTAATGAAACTTTTGAAAGCAAAAAAAGAAAGAAAGAAAGTTTGCTCTCTTGTTTTAATAAAACATTCTGACTAAAGACAACTTGAGGGGAGGTTTATTTGGCTTATGCTCCAGGTCCCAGTTCATCATTGAGGGGAGTCAGGATAGGCAGTGAAGCAACAGAGGATTTCTGCTGGCTCATTCTCTGAATGGCTACCTGGCTCAGGCTAAGCAAGCTTCCTCGTGCAGCCTAGATCCGTGTGATTATGAATTGTACCATGGGCTGGACCCTCCACACCAACCATCAGTCAAGACAGTCCCTTACTGACATGGCTGCAGGCCAATCTGATTTGGGCAATCCTCAATTGAGACTCACTCAGATGACTCCAGGCTGCATCTGGTTGACAGCTGAAGCTAACTAGGACAGCTCAATAAGGAAATTAAAATATTAGAAATTAATCCTCTTGATTATGACTAGTTCCCCCTTTGAACTGGTCCAGAAGTTAGTTGCTTCCAAGTTTCTCTCATGTTTGAGGATCACATTTTCCTTCATGTTATAGTGGATCAGAGAAGTCACTGGCAAAGAACATGGCATCTGATTGGTTCATAATATACACCTGATGAAGTCGGATGTGGTGGCACACAACTTTATTCCCAGGCAGAGGCAGGTGCATCTCCATGAGTTCAAGGCCAGCCTGGTCTACAAAGTGAGTTCCAGGCCAGCTGGAGCTACAGGGAGACTCTGTCTCAAAAACACCAAAAAATAAAATAATAAAGTATAATAATATAATAGTAAAATTATATATGCAGTACCTGATGAATGAATGCATGGAGACGAAGGCCTTGGAGCCAGGTGCCATTTGGGGTTCTAGGCTGTCCACTCGTCCTTTATTGACTTCTACTCTCCTGGATTTTCTCCTACCCTTCTCTCTCTAAGGTATTTCCATGGGTCGCTTTCTGTCCAAGTTTTTCTATTTTTTGCTTTCACTGAACATTACAGTTTACATTGTAACTCAAATGTCATTAGCATGCTGGTGACTCTTGAATCTTTCTTATAGCTTTAAATGTGTTATGATTTCACATATTCAATAGTCTGATTATATTAAGATGAATGACAGGTTTCTCTAACTTAAAATTTTTTAAATGCTGTACCCCTCCGAAGACAAAGACTGTGCATGCCCTCATCTATTGTATATTCATGCATAATACTAATATTGTGTCTGTACATTGGGCTTTTTGTATATGCCTGATGAGTGATTAAATAGCTATATAAGCATTAATTTTCCAACTCCTTGCATATATCATATATTAATCAGCTTTCTGATACTGTATCAAAATAACTGAGATAATCAATATTAAAAGATGTTTAATTTTTTATTTATTATTTTCAGTTTATGTGTATGAGTGTATTGCTTGCATGTGTATAAGTGTACCCATGTCATACAGTGCCCTCAGAGCTCAGAAGGTGTCAGACCTGCAACTGGAGTTGTTAGCTGCCATGTGGGTGCTGGGAATTGAACCTGAGTCTTTTGCAAGAGTGGTCGGTGCTCTTAACCACTGAGCCATCTCTCTAGCCACCGATTTTTTTTTTTAATTTTTATTAATTAAATTTGATATTTGGCAGTTTCACACCTGTGCATAATTCATACCGACCACTTTCACCCCCACCCTCTCCCATCTGCCTACTGATGACTTTCACCCCTGCCCTGTCCCATCTCCCCACTACCACCTCTACCCTATCTCTTCCCTATAAGTCTATTTGTTTATCTTGTGACCTACTGAGTTTAACCAGAGCCATCAGTGTGATCATAAGTTTTGAGCTTTCCATTTTAGGTTGGTGGACTCAGTAGTGTGTACAACGGGAGACAATGATTTCCCCTCTCGCAGCAACTATCAGTAGCCAATAGTTCAACAATAAGTCAATCTTCTAGTACCTAGAACCTATGATTATATTGAGTAAAGGAGAAATTCTGATAACAGTGGAGTTAAGCTTGCTTATCAATTGGAGATTATCCTGATAGAGCTTCATGTATAAATCACAAGAGTCTTTGAGCCCTTCCCTCTCTCATGACTGTTGACAGGGTCTGTCTGTACAGGCCCAGTACAGACAACCACAGTTGTTGTGAATTCAGTGGCTGCGAGGAGTCTAGAGGATGCATTTCACAACTCTTCGCTGTATCTTCTGACTCTTTTATACTTCTCAGCCCATCTTCCACAGTGTTCCCTAAGCTTTCGATGGGATGGTGTAAGTGGCTTGACTAGGGCTGAGTCCTCAGCCGTCACTTATTCTCAGCATCTTGGGCATCTGTGAACCTCTTCATTTACTTCCATTCACTGTAAAGACAGGTTTCTCTGAATAACACTGAGAGTAGCTTTTGTCTGTGAGTATAAACATAAAAATTTAGAAAGTAGCTTAATATGTCAATTTCATTACCCCATTTGGGACTATAACTTCCCCCATGAATGTTAACTGGGCTTACAGTACCAGGTGTGGATTTTCCCCTATGGAGCAGGCCTCAAATGTAGTCACAGGGCTGTTAGTTATTCCCACAGCAGCCATGGCACTATTGTCCTCTTCTGTTTATGAGTCTGTGGTGAAGTAATACCATGGCATGAGTGTGGGGCAGAGGAAGCCCATTCTCCTCTCAGCCAGGATCAAAAGAGGACCACAAACCCCTTTCAAGAACATGTTCTCACTGTCTTCCACTAGCCCCTACCTTGTAAAAGGGTCCACTACCATCTCGTAGCATTATGGGCTGGGTACACAAAGCCATGGACACATTTGCCTTTAAGGGACATTTAAGATCTAAATTGCACCCTCAACACCACACACACACACACACACACACACACACACATACCACACACACACACACACACACACACACACAAACCCAAGAACAATATATGTAAAATTTTATGCCATCCTTTAAGGGGAATCTGTATTTTTTTGTTTGTTTGTTTGTTTTTTTGCAATTCTAGAATCATTGTGACCTTGGGATTTAAACATTCTGAGAGCATTTTGATCCATTGTGGAGTCAGTCTGCCCCATCTGCTTTTTGACATCCTTTTGACAAAATTTTACTGGTCTTCTCCATTTTCTAATTTATTTTTTAATAATTTATTTATTTTTATTTTTATGTGTGAATATATTGCCTGCCTATATATAAGTGCACCGTGTCATGCAGTGCCCACAGAGGTCAGAAGAGGGCACTGGATCCCCTGGATCCAGTAACTGGAGTTACAAATTGTTAGCTACCATGCAGGTGCTGGGAATCGATCCTGGGTCCTCTGCAAGAATAGCCATTGCTTTTAACTGCTGAGTTAAAAGGAATCTGGTTCCTTTTAACAGAAAGATAATAACTTTGGTCCTTGAGTTATTATTTTTATATCCAAAGATTTCATGAGCAGTACTTGAGGGTCTGCTGTTGGTGCTGAGATGTGCACCTTGCCTCAGGATGTGGAGGGACAGATCATAAACATAAGAGTGGGAAATATGTTAGATAGGAATGAGTACTGCAGGGGAAGGTGAGCTGGCTGAGTATAAGAACTGCTGACTTATGGGGAAAGCAGTGCTCTTTTCTATATGAAGGCCTGTAAAGCCTCATCGGTACTGCTTTTGAGAAAGAGGCTTGAAGGGAAGAGGGAAGAAGCTTTGAGGATGCTAGCAGGGTAAAGCTTTTCAGAGAAAGGGGTTAGAAAATACAAAGGTTCCTGGCATTGTGGCATATGCCTTTTATCTCTCAGCACTCAGGAGGCAGAGGCAGACACAGAAACAGGGAGATCTCTGTGAGAGAGAGGCCAGCCTGGGTACATAGTAAGTTCCAGGCCAGCTGGGGCTACAGGGAGACCCTGTCTCTCCCCCCCAAAACAAACGGACAAACAAACAAGCAAAAACCCCCAAACGCTCTGAAGGATTATAGTGATGAGATCATGTCATAGAAGTAACAAGGTCAGATTCGGTAAGACCTTGAGTTTGGTGCTAGGTAAGACAAGTGTTATTGAAGGGTTGGGGCTTATTGGACTTCATTTTTGCCACTTTCATGTTGGTGGAAAAAGTAGAAGCCAGGAGCTCTATATGCAGTCACTGTAGCTACTCGAAACATGCTGGTGCAGAACAGAATGAACTGTGTAGGTAGGGTGATGCCTACAGGGAATATATGTGTATATATATATATATATATATATATATATATATATAATATAACTTGATAACATCAAGTTATATGTTTCCTGTATTGTCCTAAGTAGCTCATTTTCCAACACAAACTTGTTCTCCTACTGAGTGATAAGTTCAGCAGTTGAGAAGCACTACATGTGATAAAAGTAAAGTGCCATAGAAAACAATGGCCACATCTTTTATCACGTAGGTGTCTTCTTTCGGATGTCATCCCTGAACTTTTGGTATCTTAAAGCATCCAGATAAAGTTAGACATAGTATAATATGTTTTCACTGACTGTGTGTCAGTAATGAGAATATTTTACTGGTAATTGATTAGTGTTTTTTTGAAGAATTAACCTACTTAGCTTTATACTTAAGGTCAGTCTGACCAGGTGTTTAAAGTTGGTTGCATTATGATCTTCAATGAATAATGACATCCTTTTGACTGTTACATATTACATATTTTATAGTAGTATACATTATATGACAATCTTATACAAATCCCCAGTAATATATGACTTATATGACCTGATAGTACAGAAATTATTTGGATAAACTTGGGTTGGTGACAAGGAATGAGGTGATTCAAAAAAAGATAATTTATTGGGAGGCAGAGGCAGGCAGATCTCTGTGAGTTCAAGGCTAGCCTGGTCTACATAGGGAGCTCCAGGCCAGCTAGGACTAAAGGGAGACCCTGTCTCAAAAAAAAAAAAAAAAAAAAAAAGAAAAGAAATTTGACTAAATAAATAAGTAAACAAAAGAAATTTGACTCTTTAAAAAAAAGATAATTTAGCCTCAGTATTGAGTACTTAAAATTTGTGTTACTTTATTGAATAATGCAAACATAAATCCTCTATTTGCAGAGAAGTTAAATTAAATCTTTATAGATTAAATAATTTTACCTTATCTTTTTCAAGATATGGAAATATATTTACTGGTTAACAAGAACTAAGTATTCTATCAAATTAATGAATATTATGTGGTTCAACAATTTAAAAACTTTTCACCACCAATTAGTCTATGGACCAAAAAAATTGCATTTCTATGTAGCAAATTAAACATAAGTTTAGTAAACCAGGAGTTGCTGGCTTTTTTACATTTCTCAGAAATCTCATCATGGCAGATATTTTTAAAACCAGCATCTCACTCTGTATTTGGTACTCGACTGACTTAACAAACCATTTCTTCATGTGCTGAGAGTAATCTAGTATACTGATAGTCTTGCCATTACTTACTATATGTTTAAATCATTTAGTAATAATATTTGTCCAGACTTTGTAATTGTGGTATATGTATGGAGGATATGTACTCATATATTAGAGTAAGATAAAATTAAAGGGAAAAATGTGAACTCCTAAACATAAAAAAAATTAAAATAACAATATTTGTAAACACAGGTTTAACTATAATATTGTTGAAAAACAAAGGAAAGATCAAGTGTAAATGTGTGTCATTCATAACATTTAGAATGTTAAATACATTACATTCTCACTAATACTACTGTGATTTAAAGAGTAACTAGTGGCTTTGAATTTCTAGATGAGTTTTATGATGCTGAACTGTATGTATTACAAAAGGAAAAAATATTCAAAGTTCCAGTGGAGTAGAGATCACTCCCAGACGATGCCAACTTTAATGAAATTTGCTCAAGATAGAGGTTAGAAAGGAAATCCAGAGTCAAGCTTGCTTCTTCTCCGTGTTCTTGTTGTGACACTTTATTGACTCATGATAGTGATAGCTTTTTGTGACTTATATGTCCACATTGTAAAATGGGGCTGACTCAGAGCTTCTATATAATGATCTTACTACAACTAAATGAAAAAAATTAGCATAGATGCTTTGTACAGTTGGTTTAATTAATGTGAAGCATTTGTTCACTGTGCTATCCATGGAAGACTGGTTTTCAGGACTGATGCAGTTGTCTATAAAATTATCATAGAAACAAGGCTTGTTTTGTAGTGTTTCTGGCTCCTAACACCTCATTTTCTTACATCTCACCATGCTAAGTCACCAGAGCCGTGGTATGGCACTTGGCTGCTCAGACATTGCCTGTTCCTATGCTAGAGGAATGCAAAATTCAGCATGTATAAATATCTATATAAGACATAGCTGTGCCATCGAATTGTTCAGGGCTCAGTAATTAGCAAGTCCTGCACAGCTTTGTGTATGCACCAGACTGCTAACACAAAGCAGCAAAAAGGTATGACATTTCCTTCACATCCAACATGATTACATGGAGCTATAACTGAAAGCAATAGCATATAGCCTGCTTATTCGTGTTTAAAATATAGTCACAGGTTTCATGATTAAGACTGACTTCTCATAAGTTAGATAGTCCTTCATGTATCTTCTCCTTGAGGCCCAGCCAGATGGATTATGTCCCATTCTCTGGTGACCGATGGAGAATCTTCATGCTCTTTATGGCTTAAAAATGTCTGGATGACTCAGTACTTCACGCTTATGCATAGATAATGTGATAAAGGCATATGTTAGATGAAAGGGTTTGGTTCTGCTTGAGGTCTGATTTTCAGATTTTCCAATTAGTAACTTTCCCATTATTTAAAACCCTGAACTTAATCCACCTTTTTAAAAATATCATTCTGCATAGACTAAAGGCAAAAGAAAAAGTGAATTAATCCTTTTCTACTTAATTATTTTTTTCACTTTGTATTTACAAGGCAGTTTATTGGTAGCAAAAAAGAGTATATATTTTGTACCTATTTTAAGAGTTAATTGACTTAGAAAAGGTATTAATAGGATTATTGATAAGTAGTAAGTAAATTACCCTTACAGGGTGCTATAGATGTTTAAAAGAACAAGAGAGCACTTCTATAATGGTCAGAGGAGACTCTGAAGAAGAAAACAAAACTTACATGAACCTTACAGAATGGAGCAGCTAAGTAGCATTTATTTGTAGGACATTTCATTGGTGAAGGTCATAGAGGCAGGCTCAGGTATGGCATTTTGAAGGGACATTGGGAGGAGTACAGCATACTGCTTAAGAGCACACGTTCTGTGGGCTGGAGGGATGGCCTAGTGGTTAGGAGCGCCAACCGCTCTTGCAGAGGACCCGGGTTTGATCCCCAGCACCCACATGGCGGCTGAGAACCATCTGTAACTCCAATTTCAGGAGAACTCCAGTTCCAGGGGAATCCGACACCCTCTTCTGACCTCCACGGCATTGCATGACACAGATGCACAAACCTACATGCAGACAGTACATTCATACACATAAGATATGAATAAATAAAATTAAAAAAAGAATGAGGCCTTTAAAAAAAAAAAAAAAAGAGCACACATTCTGGAAGCATACTGCCCAGGCTCAGGAGTGCCTTCCCTTGTGGTATGACATTGAGCAGTTTTCTGAACCTTGCTTTAGCTCATATTTCTCATACAGTAAAAAATGGTTCTAATCATACTGAATCACAATTGTTGTAAAAAATGAAATTAGTTCTTTAATATAATGATTGCACAAATTAAATATTAAATATATATGGTGGTGGTGGTGGTGATGGTAGAGGATAAGGAAGCTAAGAGACAAGGCTGTTAAGAGCTGTCAGCACAGTTTTATAAGCAAGAACATGTGATTAGAGCAGTGCTTTTAGAAAAATAATCTGGCAGAGTAGGTTGAAATTTAAAGACAGCTAAATTGGGCATGGAAAATGCTTATCTGGTGCTTCAGGAGGTAGTAAGCATAGAAACTAAAGAACTATAGAGATGAGGGTAGAGTAAATGACATGCCAAAGAAGCTATACAAGGTGAATATCACAGTAGTATTCTTTCCCATTTAAAAGAAACTGTGAACCAAAAAGAATTGAAACATGTTCCCAGTCCAGTGGATTCAGTTGAAATGTGGACAGCAGTGAAGCTTCTTGCCATTGAAAGTTCCATTATACAGAGAGGATGCCATACACTGCACTGCAGATGTGCTATGTTTCCAGACCTGTCATTGCAAATCACTGCAGACAGGCTTTATTCTGATTAAGGAGAATCATCCCTTTAGTTGTCTTAATTAATTTTACATAATTCTGTGTGTGTGTGTGCGTGTGTGTGTGTGAGAGAGAGAGAGAGAGAGAGAGAGAGAGAGACAGGGTCTCCCTTTAGTCCCAGCTGGCCTAGAGCTCACTGTGTAGACCAGGCTGGCCTTGAACTCACAGAGATCCTCCTGCCTCTGCCCCTGGAGTGCTGGGATTAAAGGCATGTGCCACTACGTGCGGCTAATTTTACATAATTCTACTCACACCTTTAATATAGATGTTAACTTCTATGGGTTGATAAGAAAATATGTATACAAAAACTGTTAATTTGTATTTTCATAAAATTTGTTCTCTTTAAACCATTTAAATGTGTATCCTTTCTATTCCATTAGATTTAGTTTCCTGTAGTGAAGAGAAGGCCCCTCTGTTGGTTTCAATACCATTTTCACTCATATTGATGAACATATCTATCTATTCATTCATTTCAGAGATTGAATGACTTGGAAAATATAAGCGTTCTTGGAACCATACCGTATAGTTGGAGAAGAAAAGACAGAATGTAGTGGAAGCAATAATTAAGACATTCATGCAAAATTTTGGGAACATTAGAGAAAAATAGTTGATGTGTATTATGTTGAAGGAGCCATGGTGGGTAAGGGGACAAGTTAACCCAACAATTTTGATATTAGAAAAAGTTTACATTTTGCCCATTCTCTCCTGTTTTTAATTCCCAGCACCTTCTACTGGAAGAATCTCAAACAACACTGCTTCAGGAGCTGGGGACCCTGCGAACTCAGCTGTGGGGCCACCCCAGCCAACTGACCAGGACACCCTCGTGCAGAGAGCTGAGCACATCCCAGCAGGCAAGCGAACCCCCATGTGTGCCCACTGCAACCAAGTCATCAGGTTGGTCCATTAGTTTAAAAGTACCTAATACCAGTCTGGTTGTTGTTTTTAAATGTTGTATAATGTATGATTACATTAAGTAAAAAATATTCTTGATAATTCCATGTGAAAGTATTGAAGTACATAATGAAATGTATTTTAATGAAAAGTAATTCTTTGGTCCATGAAAATAAAAATAAAGTATTGGTGTGTCAGTTTATTTCTACCATATCTAGAAAATAGTGATTAATGTGGCCCTTCAGAAATTACTTAAATTTTAAGACTTGAAGGGATGCTGAAGATCATTTGTCAGACTTTGTTCTTGAAAAACAACTTGTAACACAGAAGAACTTGGAGGCCTAGAGAAAAATTAGATTTTTAAATGCCTAAGCAATTAAAGATGTAATTACATTCATATCTGTCCATAAATGCTATAAATTCTAGAATAGGTGATAAACTGCATCTTTATAATAATTTTTCCCACATCTATTTTATTGTGTCATAAGCTCCAAAAAGAGGAAAATGCCCAGTGACCCTTTAAGCATACTGTCTTGGAGCTTATTGTATCTCTGCATTCTTAATAAGTGTTCTTAAAAGGTTAGTAGGTCTGATGATTGCAAGGATCTCACCAGAAAGACCTTGTTACTTCTTTATGAACTGTCTTGTTGGCAGTAAAAGATAGTTGTTTGAAATTATTGCTTAGTTCTCTTCTTTTTATCTGTCCTGTTTTGAAACAGTTGAAAAAACAGTGGAGTCTCTAAAGGGGAAAAGGTTAAGACTGACATTTCTCCCCTCTTTTATTATAACATTATTAATATTGTCTGTCTAGCATAATATACCTAGCTCATTTTTAAGATGGAAGCTAGAAAGTGTCAATGCTTTAAATCCCAGGTATAAATAAATGCTCCTTTTCTTGACCTGTCAGTTATTAGATACCATAGCAAGAATACAGCACACAGTACAAGATAAATAATAGAATAGTACTTTTATTTTAAAAGATAGTATTTAGCCAGTTGTGGTGGTACACACCTTTAATCCTAGCACTTGGGAGGCAGAGGCAAGTGGATCTCTGGGAGTTCAAGGCCAGCCTGATCTACAGAGCAACTTCCAGGACAGCCAGAGATACAGGAAGACCCTGTCTCAAAAAGACAAAAAAAAAAGAGAGAGAGAGAGAGAGAGAGATAGTATTTATTTTTTTAGGCTGTGATAGAATGCATGAAATCCAGTTGTAGGTGGGGAGGCTGTGGGGGTGCATAGCGAGGAGGAGTGCTAAATATGATTGTATTAGTCACTTTTCTATTGCTGTGATGAACCACCAAGGGAACTTCTAAAAGGAAGAGTTTATTTGAGCTTACGATTGATGGTTCCAGGGAATCGGAGTCCATTGTGGCGGGAGGCATGGTGGCTGGGGCTGGAGCAGAAAGCTGAGGTTCACATCTCTCAATGAGCACAGGAAGTCAAGAGAGAGAGACTGGAGACTGGCAAGGCTTGTTGAACTAAGTCCACCCCCAATGACTTACTTCCTCCAGCACAGCCACACCTTCTAAGACCTCCCAGAACAGTGCCACCAACTAGAGACAAAATGTCTGAATACTTAAAGCCTATGGGGGACACTCTCATTCAAACCACCACAATGATCAAGATGTAGTTAGTATATGAAATTTGAAAAAATTCAGTTTTAAAAACACCAAAAATATAGAGAAACAGACAACAAAAGTCCAAATTCATACCCAACCCCATCTCCCAAGTTAACCATTATTAGTATTACAATTTGGAGTAAGTGTGAGGGGAACTCATTAAGTACCCTAGGCTGGCCTCAGACTCATTGACAAGCCCCTTGTTTCAGCTGCCCAAGTGCTGGGATTCCAGGTGTGAGCCACCATGCCTGTTCTACTTCAAACTTAAAATGTGTGTACAAAAACAGATATTGTCTTATATACATGAAATCTATATAACAGACATATTTTTAAATATTTTTATGAAAATATTTATTTCTCATGTAAATTGTAATAGTCATAATATACACAAATACAACATTTTTAAATTGTTAATTTTCATGTAAATTGTAATAGTTCTTCCTCAACAAAAATTATCCAGTGAGCTGGGAATGGTGGCACATGCCTTTAATCCTAGCACAGTATCCACCATACAGAAGACGTTCAGTAAATGTTTAATGACCTTGGATGTAACTCAAAGTTCAGTCAATTTGATTTTGATTGGTTAGTCATTTTCTTACAAGTGCTTCTATGGGATTACTATTTTACAGAAATAAACTAATATAAAATCGAGCATACCACTGCTATATTGTAAAAAGTAAAACAGTGTTTTTAATTTCTACTTGTACATTGTTAGATTTTTAGGCTTAATGTTAATAAATACAAACTCTGTCTTGTAACATAGTGTCTATAAAATATAGTCTTGTGGTTACCCATACCAATGCTAAATGATAGTATACTCTGAACTATCGCATCATTTTGGAAATAGAAATCACTGGTTGAGTTAAAAGTTTTGTCAAACCACATCAGTTGCTAAGTCATGTCTGATTATCAACTTCTGTACGATCCTATGGCCATAATTATTAGTGTCTCCAAAAACTTAGTATGGAGAAGGCAAGAGGCTGAAAGCAGAATCTCTTTGTACCATCTCTACTTGCCTTAGTTCAAATGTAAAAGCAGACTGGGATGCTTTCATGTATAAACATCCTTCTTCATAAAGTAGATATATGTTCTGCTAATAAGGTGAATAGCCATCACTTACTGCTGCCTCATTCCTTGAATTTCACATTCTGTTAACTGTTCTATATTTTCCAGCATTTATCATTTAAGCATAAGTTTCATTTGCTAAGGAAATCAGTGGGAATGGGGATTAGCTCATGTCAAGATCACGTAACAATAATTAACATAACACATTCTCCTTGTGCGCAAATGCTACACAGCCGCTTGCATACACAGCTCAGAGCCCTGGTCAAAGCACAGATCCAGTTCCTGCCCCCAGTGTCAGTTTTACTTACCAAAGCAAGAAGGTGTTAGATCAAGTGACATTATCTGGGACACCTGTTTTTAAAATGAGCTGCACTTGCAGCTTAATTCTTTCCATAGAATATTATACCCTCGCAAACTGAGAAGTGCAAAGTTTAGTTTATACTGTTAGTTCCCACAATATAACATTTATTTTTAATTTATATTGTTTTATCAATGCTTTTATAATACAAATTTTAAAAACCACTTTTTATGTAAAAAAATACCAGTGAAATTTTTTTTATTTACTTTTTGGCAGAATTGAGTTTGGAAAATGTCAAAACTCTGAACTGATTTATCTTCATAGATAATACTTAGTTTAAAAATAAGGTTTTTATGTTTAATTTGTAAAATTTGAACCTTGAGCAATTTATGGGTGCTATGCTTAAGTTATATTTAGAGGCATAATTTTGACTAATTACAAGTGCATATGGTATTATATATATATATATTTTTTTTTTTTTTGGTCTTTTTGAGACAGGGTCTCCCTGTAGCCCCAGCTGTCCTGGAACTCGTTCTGTAGACCAGGCTGGCCTTGAACTCCCAAAGATCCGCCTGCCTCTGCCTCCCATGTGCGCCACCACACCCAACTGGGTATTATATTTTAAAAACATTCACTGAAGCTTTAATTTTGCTATAGAGTATTTCTAATCCAATTAGAGTACAACTACTATTTGTTCAAGTCTATGCATGCAAATACATTGACTGAGGACAAGTATAATAGGGAAGCATACAGAAGAGGACCAATGTAGGTAAGCCAGGTTTCCATTTCCCTGATAGAAAAGGCATATAAACATCCCAGCCTCCTTTTGGAGTGCCACATCTTGTGGGATTAAAAATTATTTGCCACTGGTATTGCATGGAGTTAACTGAACTGTTTATGTTTAGTGTCTTAGCATCTTTTTGAAAAAGTAAGGGATTTATGATGCTTGGACTTCTTCCTAGATTGGAATGTTTGAACAGTAGTCAGATTACTGCTATTCCATCTCTTCCCGTAGCACAGCACCACATATGGGAAATTCCTTGTTTATTCCAGTGAGAAAAAGACCTTTTATATTAATATGTTTTGCTCAATTATTTTCAAGTTTTTTCATAAGGAGTCCTTTTCCAGGTTATTCCAAGAAGCAAGCATAATTTTTTGCCTAGTTCATCATCCACTTCAGTCTCTGAGTATTCCTTTATTTATGGGTCTTTTTTGTTGTCTCTTCAACTTAAGATTTTATTTGAAAATAAAAGATTTCCTGGCTTAATGTATTAACTCCTGAATTTAAGAAACCAATCAAACCATTCTAAGAGGAGAGGGAGGCACTGATACACCTAGAGTGAAGACCACTCAAAGATACAAAGATGGCCCTCTCCATACCAGGGAGGGAGGCCTTATAGGGAGCCATCTCTGCCACACTGTTGAGTTTGGGCCTTAAGCCATCAAAACCAGAACAAAATAAATCACTCTGGCAACTTGTTAAGGTAGCTAATACAGTTATGATGATATAATAAGCATATACACCCGCATGTGTGTGGAAATTGATAATCAGTTTGTTAAACCTAAACAGAGATCACCTAGGATTTTATTGGTCCAAAGAGAAGTAAGGATTATCTAGTTTAAAGAAACTAATTTCTTAGCCAGGCGTGGTGGCGCACGCCTTTAATCCTAGCATTTGGGAGGCAGAGGCAGGCGGATCTTTGTGAGTTCAAGTCCAGCCTGGTCTACAGAGTGAGTTCTAGGCCAGCTGGGGCTACAGGGAGACCCTGTCTCAAAAAGACCAGAAAAAAAAAAAAAGAAACTAATTTCTGTTATTTGAAAGGAATGGCAAGCAGTAAAGTTCAGTAGGTACTTTTCAAATCATGAAATGTCCATTATAAACTTTTATGCAAATTTCCATACTGTCATCATAGAAAGTATAGAAAGATTAGGAGGGAGTCCTCATGTATTTTATCATCTGATGGAAGCTAAGGCCCTGACAACAAATGAATCATAATGTAATAATGTAAACCTGACTGGTACATAGTACCCTCATAGTAATAAAGAACACACACACAAACATACACACCTCTTTATACCTATATTTAGAGTTTTAAATCATATTACTTAAAGTAAGCTATGAGGTTTTTTTTAACAGTCACAGTTATAAAATAGAAAAAAACAGTATTTGCCTCAGGAAAAATATTTACGTTAAACTGTTTTGCTGATTTCAGTATCTACATATATGATATTTCTAATACCCCCATCTCTTATTAACTAGCACACTCTACTTAGGTGATCCCTCAAACCAACTCCAGCCACCACTCTTCCTAGTCACATTATAGATTTTATCTATATTAATAACTAAAATTCCTCAGTTATGTTCCAGACATCCAACTCAAATGGTCCTTTAACATGTCCCCCTAGCCACTGATCCAACAATCCTAAAACCTTTTCATGGCCTCTAAGATCTCAATACCCTGACTTCTTTACTAATTAACTCTGAATTCCATATTCAGCGCTATCATCACTCGGCTATATATAATTTCTTTTGCCTATCACTTTTATCATTTATATAACTTAACTACCAGCCTAGATAAAATCAGTCTGTTGTCTATGATGTGACTGCACCTGATCTAGAGATGTGACTGGAAGGAAACCCACAGCCACACCACAGGGGCTCACTGGAAGTTCATAGCTGCTACTCTCGGCTGTGCTCTCAGTGGTGTCAGCAGTTGACTGAACCTCTCTAGTACATTTGCCTTCCCACTGCCCCCAAAGCCACTTCAAGGCTCCCCTTTTTCCCCATACCTGCAGTTCCTCTTGTTCCATCTTCACTGTCAACTGATGACCTTGAAAGACAGTTTTGTGTCAAAAAGAGGACAGAGAAAGCATCCTACAAATAACAAAATAGTACTCATAAATCCTTTCCTATGAGTAATGTAAATATATTAATAACCATTTTTAAGTTAAAATACAATGTGGCAGGGTAGATGATGCCTGAATCAAACATATACTGTCAGCAAGAGACACATTTTAAATTAAAAGATCCAAGTAGGTATATTTGTTAATTCCCTTGTTGCTGTGACAAACTGTCTGAGGAAAGCAACTTAAAGAAGGCATTTGGGCTCACAGGCTGAAGAACAGTCCACCACTGCGGGGCAGAGTCATAGCAGAAACACGAGGCTGCAGGTCATGTAGTCTAGCGTCAGTCAGGAGGGAGAGGTGGATGCAGGTGCTCAGCTTCCTTCTTTTTCTTTTAAAATGTTTTAGTTTTTGTGTATGTGTGTGTCTGTGTGTCTGTATGTAAGCCTTGTGTGGATTTGTACCCATGGAGGACAGAAGAGGATATTAGATCCCCTGAAGCCAGAGTTAAAGGCAGTTGTAAGCTGCCCACCATGGATGCTGGGAACTAAACTCAGGTCTCTAAAAGAGCAGCAAGCACTCTTAACCACTGATCTATTTCTCCAGCCCTGCTTCCCTTTCTTATTCAGTCCAGAACTCCAGCCAATGGAGTGATGTTGCTTGCATTTGGGGTGCATCTTTCCACCATGTTAACCCAATCTAGAAAAATCCTCACAGACAAGCTGAGAGATTAATCTTCTAGGTAATTCTAGATCCTATTAAGTTCGATATTAACTATCACAGTAGGTAATAAAAATATAGAAGATACTCATACAGTGACCAAGGAGACTTAGGGTGACTATACCGATATCAGATAATATAGGTCTTGAGATTTTTCTCAAAAATTTAAGGCAAGTATATTTTGTAGTGAAAGAATATTTAAACCATCAACAGTATATAATGGTTGTAAATATATATTCACATAACAGAGTAAGAAAGCAACTAAGTAAAAGAAAAATTGGCAGAATTGAAAGGAGCAATATAGGTAGCTCAAAAATAATAACCAACATGTCAGAGGAAGAATCACAAAGTAAATTAGAAAATACTTTAAAAAGAATGAGAATGCTAAGATAGTACCAAAACTTAATGAATGCAGCTGAAGAAATGCTCTAAGTGGAAGAAATGGCTCAGTAAGTAAAGGGCTTGCCCCGCTAGCCTTAGGATAGGAGTTCAATCCCCAGAACCCACATAAAGCTGAGTGAGTTACTGCATGCCTGTCATTCCATTGCTACCCAGGTAGAGACTGAAGGATCCTGAAGCTTGCTGGCCAGTCACTGTAGCTGGAACTCTTGCACTCCGAGTTCAGGGAGAGACCCTGTCTCAAAGAAGGTAGAAAGGCAACTGATAAAAGATACCCAGCATAACCCTCTGCCCTGCACGCACCCTATATGCACCCTACATGCACTCTCACACGTACACACACACTTGGAATGGTTAGGGGGAGATTCCTAGCCATAGGTGTCTGTATTTAAAGAGTTCAAACCACTTGTTACATAGCCTTCCATCTTGAGACATTAGGGAATAAGCAAAAACAAAAACAGTCTAAACCCAGCAAGCAGAAGAGAACCAGGGATTGCACCAGAAATTAGTGAAAAAGGAATTAAAACGGAAAAGCAGTGAAACCAAAACTTGATTGATTGGGAAACATTAAAAGCTGACCAGCTTTAATTCTTTGCGAGTTCAAGATTACTTTGTTCATACTGAGCCATAATAAGACTGAGTGCCAACAACACTTCATATGGTTCCACAGTTTCTGTGAGGAAGGAGGAGGGGTGGGCATGGGTTAACGGAGCCTGTGTCGAGAATGTCACCAGGCTAGAATGGAGGTGTCAGCTGAGCTGCAGCTATGTGGAGATCCGATCTTCTTCCAGGCACTTCTGGAATTTGGCTATTGGAAAAATTCTGTCCCTTGCAGCTGTGGGACTGAGTCTCTCACCTCCTGGCAGCTGCCCCCCCACCCCAGGCAGTTGCCAGCATGACTGTTTGCTCTTCCAACTTTACAGTCGGCTTCCTTTAAAAGCCCTTTGATTAGACCAGGCCCATCTCAAGCCATTGTTCTTTGGTTAGCTCAGTGTTAGCTGGTTAAGGAATCTTTTGGACATATTACATAATTTAATGGTAGGAGCAATATCCTATTTAACACTTAGTGGGAGAGTTTATTCTAACCATGTATACTCGTTCTCTCAGTCTTGGTTAGCAGCATTTCTGTTTTCTCATTCACTCAGACCACATGTGATCTGTCTACAAATCATTCAATTCCCACTTCTAATATGTCCACAGTCTGAACACTCATTATTTCTCCTGCTACCCTGATCTAAGTTATGTCGTCTTGTACCTGGAGTAATAAGAGTTAATTTCTAAGATTTCTTTCAGCTGTGCCCTTGCCTTCTACCTGTTTGTTATAATACAGTAGCTCTATGAATCATTCTTTCCACAATTCAAAACTCTTTTATTCATTAAAGTAAATGAAATAGGGAGGCAGAACTAATATACTTATTCAATAATAATAAGTATAATTATATGATTATAGGTAATGAATATGTTGATTCATCCAAATATATACATTATTCATTTCATTTTACAGAGCAGTTAAATAACTTGTCTTGAATTAGGAATCGCCCGACTATTTTGCGCAGCAGCTATCCCATTTTACATTCCCACCGGTGTGTGTACCTGAGTGCCTGCACATCCCTCCAGCACTTGTTTAACACATCATGTCAACTCTGGCTCAGAATTTGGTATCAGTAATAGAAGTAAGAATAGAAGTGACTCAAGGCTGTATGTACTTGGTTCTACTATATCCCCACCTCTGAAATAAGACATCAAGCACTAACAAACATTGTTACTAGATATAGAAGAGCACATTTTATAATTGTAAGATGTTAAATCATTCAAGAAGGTATTACAATCATGTAAATCTATTCAACCAGCAACATTTCCCAAAATAAGTGAAACAAAAATTAACAGACTATTAATTTCCAATATACACTATTGGCTTTCTTTCCTTTTTTCCCTTTACCATGAAACATCGTCTTCCTACTGTTTACACTTGTTCTTCCTTGGCCTTCATTCTTTCCTCCTGAATATTTTAATAGTTCATCTTATCTTTACTCAGAAATCAGTGTGTCCCTTGGCTTCCTGTTTAAGTTTGTTCTCCCCTTCACTACAGGATGGACAGTAATTCCATGCAAGCAGGGCCCGCACCAGCTTGGTTCCTTACCATACTCCCTCCTTGTTCCTAGAAAAATGTCTATCATATGCTGCATTTAGCAGACTTTTTAGCTCAGCTGATACCAAATGACCTTTTTATTTTTTTGAAGTGTTCAATGAGTGTCTTTTATTCTTTGGCTCTGAAAACTTGTAGAGAGAAAAACCTAAACCAAGGAAGGTAACTTTGATTTAAGGGCTTCTGGGCTTTAAATTTTGAAAAGTAAAACAAATCCAGGCAATCCACTAGTTTGCCATGACACAGCAGACTTGTGGTCCTGTACTGAATGTTCATTTGGGACATGGAAAATATCCACTACTCTTTTCAAGAATCTCAAATATAGGGCAATAGATAACGATTGGCAGCAGTTTAGATGTGACCAAGGTAAATGCAGAATTTGAGATTTCTTAGCACAGCTAGGACTGAATAAATCTAACACACTAAAATTATAATTACATTTTGAAAGAAATGCACAAAACCAAACAGGATCTTTTGAGATCTTTTTCATTGGAAGGTAATATTAATGCTATTAAATTCACAAATATGCTAATTTAATTACCCAATCCTAATTATCTAAAACACACATTGCAAGCATGCAAATATCTCTTCTCTCCACATGTCAGTGGCCATTTGTATCATGGTTTTGGAAATGGGGAGAATAGACTCCCCTTGAACTGCAAGTCAGTAGGTGTTTCTTTACAGTTAACTGTAGCAAATTTCATACAAAATAGTGATTAACAGTAATCTTTACTTGTTAACTCACAAGGAAACACCTTCAAAACTGTATTTTTATTATAGTTTCTGTACTAAAATGTAGAAAAACTGAACTACACAAATATTGAAAAGTTAAAAATTCCTTAATTTTTTTATTCCTGGTACCACTACCACAGTTTACAGGGCAATATACCTGATGTAATGAAAGGAAAAAGAAAAAGACAAAGCTACAACAGATAAAAGACCTCAGAAATGTGCACCTAATTGATACCACACTGCATTAATCAATAGCTGCACTTCTTGCAAACTGTGGCTATGACAGTCCTGAACAAGAAGAGTTTCCTGTTTAAGCTTGTTTTAGAATATAGGTTAAAGTTGCTAGGTTGAAATTATATCCCACGTCTCATAGAATCACATTCTTCATGTTCTGATTTACATTAAGCTCAATGTAAGTAATTGACTACATTTTCCAATAGACTTTAGGATTTTTTTTTTTTTTTTTTTGGTCTTTTCAAGACAGGGTCTCCCTGTAGCCCCAGCTGACCTGGAACTCACTCTGTAGACCATGCTGGTCTTGAACTCACAAAGATCTGCCTGCCTCTGCCTCCCAAGTGCTAGGACTAAAGGCATGTGCCACCACACCCGGCAGGATATTTTTTTATTTATGTGTATGAGTATATTCCCTGATGTATGTAAGTGCACCCATGCATGCATTCCCCATGGACCCCCAGAGGATGATGTTGCATTCCCCTGGAACTGGAGTTAAGGGCAAGTGTCAGCTGCCATATGTGTGCTGGGAATCAAACCTTGGCTGGCAGCCAGTGTCCTTAACTGCTGTGCGGTCTCTCCAGCCCCATGTAATGTTCCTTTTTTGTTCTTTAGCACAACAGAAATGTTTAATGTACTTGGGTAGACATTTTGGTTGGTTGGTTAGATTTTTGTTGTTTGGTTGAGGTTTTTTGCTTGTTTTTATTTGTTTGTCTCTTTTTGTTTTTGTTTTGAGATAGGCTCAGAATGAAGTTCCACCTGGCCTTGAACTCTTGACCCTTCTGCCTCAGCCTCTAGGGTATTGAGATTACTAGAGTAAACACCACACCCAGCATTTGTTTTAAGTTAATACTGATACAATAACCACAGTCAAACAAAAACTTTACTTGGTAGCATCTAGGCTTTGAAAGATTCTAGAACTGCAGTTTGTCATGCATGTGATCTTGGGAAAGTTGGCTAATTCCAATGTTTTCTTCATTTTTTTGATGGAGATTTTCTTTTTTTTTTTGTCTTTTTGAGACAGGTTCTCCCTGTAGCCCCAGCTGTCCTGGAACTTGCTCTGTAGACCAGGTTGGCCTTGAACTTCTGCCTGCCTCTGCCTCCCAAGTGCTAGGATTAAAGGCGTGTGCCACCACACACACACACACACACACACACACACACACACACCCGCCCAGATTTTCTATGACCAGGGCTACTGTGGAAATTAAAAAAACAAAGGAAGCAAGCAGCAAGCATTTGATTCTACAGCTAAATCCCTGTTGTTTTGTACCTGATGAAACTTCCAGTTTCTTTCCCCTTTCTTCCTATAAGCTTTTCTTTTTCTTTGAATTCAGTATCTTTCTACCTTGGCGAGGGGGGGGGGTGGAGAAAGGGAGACAAATCGCAGAAGATAAACATAGTAAAAAGTTTCATGCTATATTTCTTTCCCCTCAGCCAGTTTAATGCCTTAACTCTTTCCCTTCCTTTCTTTCGTCAGTCAACATGTACTTAGTAAGAGCAGAGGGTGTAGAGCGCTGTGAGAGGCGGATGAACATGTAATGCCACTTTGCAGTTATCCAAACTTGTCATTCCAGTTTGAAGATGGAAACCCAATCCTATCTGAAACAAGCAGAACTTCTTCAGTGTTAATCCGGTGTTAATGAATTTGTAAAATTAGTCTTTGCTGACACATACAAGAGAATGCTTTCTTATACATAAGAGATTTATTGTTAATCTGCACACAGAACCTCAAGGGCATTGATGGAAAAGATGTTCTTTCACCTGGAGTATCCAGTTAGACGAGTATTTTCCCTGAATGTGATTCTTTAAAGGAAGGACATCTGGCAAGATCAAGAATCATTTTCTCCTCATATTTTAAACGTGCAGAGCCATCTTCTTTACCATCTAGGATTTTTCACTACTCATGCGTGGGGAAAAACAAAATTAAAAAACTAATGAAATCCTTTAAAGTTGTTCATCAAATATACTAGATTGTATTTTTAATTATTGATAATAAGCTTCATATTACAAGTTTTCTTGGGTTGGTTTTAGGAATGCTTGCAATGTAGGGCTAACGAGATGGCTCAGTGGTTAAAGTGCTTACCATGTAAGCGTGAGGACCCACATTTGGATCCTCAGAAACCATGTGGGGGCCTCCTGGAACCCCAACCCTCAAGAAGCAGAAAATGAGGATCCCAGTGCAAGCTAATTAACTAGATTAACTGGAATTGGCAAACTTTGGGTTCAGCAAGAGACCCTGTCTCATAAAGGAGTGTGAAAGAAGAAGACCCCCGAAGTCAGCTTCAGACTTCCACATGCATGCACATGTACACCACACTCAGGTGTACCCAAACACATGTGAACATCTATACACATGCAAAAAAGGTACATCAAATGTTGGCCTTCTAAATTACAAACGAGAGCTCAAGGATGAAAATTACAGGTAAAAGATTCAGAGTGAAGCTAGTCTTGAGAAGGATAGTACTTACCATAATGACCCACAGAGCCACCTGTAGTTTGGCTACACATTTGACTTTCTGCAATCTACTGCACAATATGATAAAAGTAACTCTTGCTCAGGGGAGTCTAAACTGTTTTTTGTTACTGAAATCTGATAGGAATTTTTCCATTGAGCCCCAGTGAACCTGGTTCTGTGTGCTCTAAGAACACACTGGTCAGCTTCAGGAGGAACAAGGGCGAATGTCATGGAGCTGTTTCCTGTACACCTGTTAATACTGACTGATGTATCACACTGAGCACTGCTCATAAAAGGAATGATTCTCTGGGCTGGGTCAAGCCCAGTGCTGTGATTCATAGACCCAGTTTTCTTGTGGTCTGACATAACATACTTGAGAAAAGCTAGAAAACAGGCTATATGTTCCTTAGCTTGTTTTTAACTGACTTTTTTCTTTTCTTCTCAGATGAGCTTCTTCAGGTGTTTGGTAGCATTGACAGACGTGCTCCAAGAGCAAAGCTTTCCTTTTTATTCCAAGTGCTACTACACTGACGGTGTAGAAGGCTACAGGGCCTAAGGCAGAACTGATTTCTTTTGAAAACCAAAGAACCAAATAAGGATCCTGGCCTCACAGGACGAGGCCCCACATTTGGGTCCGCTCTGTATGATCCTCATTGCTATGAATTTTCCTGTTAGTAGTCTGCCTAGCCTAGAAGTCCAATGCTTGATGCTTCCTACAAGTGCCTATGATGATTGTGGTGCTGGATGACAATAGTAAGATCAAAGGCAGAGTCTCTCAGTTGACTAGAATATTAACTGGAAACCAAGAGTCAACTTCTATCTAGCTTTGGTTTGGTCCATAATTTTATGATATTTCTGATGTCTTTTAAACACTCTATGTCCCAACTACTCCATCTCTTAAACTGAGTTCATAATAGCTACCCTGGTCTATCTCACAGGAATGTTGCATGGACAAATTAAATAAGTGTAAAAGTGCCTTAAGGGAAAGCCACTCTATGAATAAAAATTAGGGTGATATAGGAACTGAAGTGTGTTGTAGAGGCTAGACTGGTTCATCTCTTCTGGCTTCTGACTAGATAAGGCTTCATAATGTGTTCCTGTCAAGCAAACCAAACTCATCAATTCATGACTGCATAGTATTTAGGGGGGAAATTTCTTAGAAAATTTGTTACCTGGATACAAATATGCATTAAAACCAGTAAGAGCATAGTATGGTGGTTCATACCTGTAATCCCAGCACTTGGGGGATGGAACAGGAGGATCATCCATTTGAGGCCGGCCTACAGCTACTTCTTCAGGTCCTGGCCAGCCCAGGTAACCTGTTTCAGAGTGGGACCGTCTCTCAAAACAACAAAATGTCAGTCATGTTTAGGGAGGTGAATTTGCTAAACATTGAGTATAAAACTTCAGTTATGCAAGATGAAAAGGTAAATAATTCTGGAAATTACTGTAGAACACTGTGCTTGTTTGACAGTACTGTACTGCATACTTAACCATCTTTTGAGGGGGCTCAGGCATTGACAAATCGAGTTTTCTTATTTTTTTATTTTCCAAAGATATCAAAATTCCTTCTTGACTTAAAACATGGTGTTCTGGTTGCTTCTTCGCGGTACCAATTAGCACTCTCAGTCCTAATCATCATGGAGACAGACTGACTCACTGTGGCTCAGTGCCACTAAATCCGGAGGTGGGGGGCAGCTTCTCTAGAAGGAATCCCAAGTGCTGTTCTCCTCCTCCCCTGTTCTCTTCACTTACAGCATGGCCTCTGTATGGAAGTTTACAGCACCACTGTGCTGAGCCCTGAAAAAGGAAAACTAAGTAGTTGACCAGACATTGCATAAAAAGCTGACATTAGAAACTTTCGTCTGGGAGTCAAGGTGGACTCTTTTCTTTTGGCAGGGGACCTTTCCTAGTGGCACTGGGGAAATCTTGGCACCCAGAAGAATTTAATTGTGCTCACTGCAAAAATACAATGGCTTATATTGGCTTTGTAGAAGAGAAAGGAGCACTGTATTGTGAGCTGTGCTATGAGAAATTCTTTGCTCCTGAATGTGGTCGGTGCCAAAGGAAGATTCTTGGAGTAAGTATTTGAAGACTATTTTTTTCTTCTTAGTGAGTCTTAAAATGATGTAGATTTTTCTCATAAAACTTTTTCATCATTTTCACTTTTTATTTTCATCTTGTTTTATCAACCCTCTCTGTTTTCATCAGTATTTATTATTATAAAGCCAAACTAAACAGACCTCTTTAGAAGTATATCAGACTCGTGGGGTTAGTTTTCTTTGGTTACCTTACTGAGTGTTGGCTTGTCTGGTGAGAGTCTAGCCACTGTGGGGGAAAAATAATTTACTGTGGTTGTGCTACCTCAGCAGGACCTGTTTGCTCAGGAGTGAAGAGGTCGCCCAGGACCACACACATGATCTCTCAGAACTGACACCTTCACTGTTTTAAATTAAATTCTGTAGCTTTTATAGGAGCAGCCATCCCATACTTGTCAAGGTTCAAGTACAGGACACTGACCACATGAAATATATAAAATATGTAAAACATGAAGTTTAGAATGTTTTTTACTTGAGTGTATATGATGTTTAAAATGTAACTTTTGTTGCGAGTGTACATATAATAGAAAAATAATTTCCAGCTACACTTTTTTTGGTAAAAGGAAATAGTCTAGTAATCAGATACATTATAAATAATGAATAATGAATGTCATGTTCGGGACTATCCGGATTTCAATGACATATTATGAGTCAGGTTCTTCTTGTAGGTGGCTAGTAGTGGGAATTTGATTTCAGAAGAAATTTAGAAATGGCTTTGCTGAATTTTACCTAGTATTCTCAATAGGAAAAATACAGTCATGAAACTGTAATTCACTAATTGAGAAAAAAAATCAATTATTGAGTACATCTTTAAATAGATCTGAAATTTTGAAAATAAATTTAAGGTGTAAAGATGCTGCCTGAACTGTTTCTAGGCTACTACTTTGTGCAGTGTCCTGGAGATAAAGGAGTGGAATGGTTAGCATGTACCTTCCCAAATGATGATAAATAATTAGTACTGTATACAGCAGGATGCCACTTTAGTGTATACATGCATTATGTGGGCTAAAGAATATAATGAATAAAACAAAGAGTCTTAAAAGTAATGTCTTGAGGAAGTGAACAGATTTCTGTGTCATTAAATATTCTTCAAGAATGATTTGTCATTGCTCCATCTCTTTTTTCTCCATCCAAAGAAAGTTCTTGCAAAACCAATAACCCCAAACCTCTTTTACTGATTAAAATCTCTTCCAAGTCTTGCATAGTTTAACCAGAGGCCATTATGAACTAGAATCCTTGCCTTATGGTTCAAACTTTAGATATTCAATGGAGTGAGTGCATAGAGCAGTCACAGCTGATTCCAAAAAGCTAAACATGCACTGAGCTGATTGGATTATACTGATTACATTATTGCTTCCATAATGCACTGAAGTATAGGTTTGTTTTAGTTTTAAAATGCTTCCCTCTCCTCTGTGACATTTTCAAGATAATACTATGAAAGTTTTTTAGTTAATGTATCCTGACACCCTTTGAAAGAAAGCAGAGTGTGTTGTAGCAAGCGCTTACGGACTGCTTCCCTTAGTCACTGCATGTATAGAGCAGAGTGCATTGTAGCAAGCGCTTACGGACTGCTTCCCTTAGTCACTGCATGTATAGAGCAGAGTGCATTGTAGCAAGCGCTTACAGACTGCTTCCCTTAGTCACTGCATGTATAGAGCAGAGTGCATTGTAGCAAGCGCTTCCGGACTGCTTCCCTTAGTCGCTGCATGTATAGAGCAGAGTGCATTGTAGCAAGCGCTTACGGGGACTGCTTCCCTTAGTCACTGCATGTATAAAGCAGAGTGCATTGTAGCAAGTGCTTACAGACTGCTTCCCTTAGTCGCTGCATGTATAGAGCAGAGTGCATTGTAGCAAGCGCTAACGGGGACTGCTTCCCTTAGTCGCTGCATGTATAAAGCAGAGTGCATTGTAGCAAGCACTTACAGACTGCTTCCCTTAGTCACTGCATGTATAAAGCAGAGTGCTTTGTAGCAAGCACTTACGGACTGCTTCCCTTAGTCGCTGCATGTATAGAGCAGAGTGCTTTGTAGCAAGCGTTTACGGGGACTGCTTCCCTTAGTCACTGCATGTATAAAGCAGAGTGCATTGTAGCAAGCACTTACAGACTGCTTCCCTTAGTCACTGCATGTATAAAGCAGAGTGCATTGTAGCAAGCGCTTACAGACTGCTTCCCTTAGTCACTGCCGTGTATAAAGCTTAATACCAGTGGTCCTTCTTTAAATAGATTTATTGACTTATGTTTGTAAAAAGAACACATATCATATGCATAGGTTTCAGCCATGTGTGAATCTACTGTTAAGTGTCCCTTGTTTCTTTGACAAAAAGCTCAGGGAAAAGATGAAGCCTGTATGTCTGCTCTGTTAGCTTGGTACAACAGCGAGAGTGTCTTGAATTTATTACTGTTTTTTCCTTAAATCTATAAGTTAAGTGTCCCTTGTTTCTTTGACAAAAAGCTCAGGGCAAAGATGAAGCCTGTATGTCTGCTCCGTTAGCTTGGTACAACAGTGAGAGTGTCTTGAATTTATTACTGTTTTTTCCTTAAATCTATCACCTTTCTGTAACAGGAAGTCATCAATGCTTTGAAACAAACTTGGCATGTGTCCTGTTTTGTGTGTGTGGCCTGTGGAAAGCCCATTCGTAATAATGTTTTCCATTTGGAGGATGGTGAGCCCTACTGTGAGACTGGTAAGATAATAAGCCATTATTGGTGACTTAAAATGAAGCTAAAACATTTATGTTGCTTAAAGTCGAAAGAAAATTTAGGCCAACAAGTTTTTTTTTATTGCTTTAGAAGCATTCTATATTATTCAGAGTATATAGCAAAAACAAAACTGTTTGACTTAGTGAAGACAAATTTTTCCAACTTCATTGTGAATATTTAGAAGGTAAGAATTACTTAGTAGGAAAATTTTTATGCTTAAATCTCTAATCATGGTAGATACAAATTCTACCCCCAAATGTCACTTAAAGCCACCTCTTCTGGTCTAATAGTGAACTCTGGTTATAAACAGGAGAAATGCTCAGTGTTTAGAATATGTTATTGCTGTGCTCTTTAAAGCCACAGCCTTGAAAAGAAATGTGAAAGCTTTTGCTACATTTATTGAGTGGGATAGTATCTTGGCTCAGACTGCTTCATGGTAAAATTATTTTTAATAAGCTAGGCTCTGAGGACCTATCTACTCCATTTGTCTTATTACCCTGAACATCAAGCACTTTTTCTTTGCTACAGCTGCAAGTGAACGTTCTTAACAGTTGCTTAATTGCCTTTACTAAAACATTGCTTCTGTAGTATATATTCCAAAATACAAAATATGTTTTCCTTTATTCTGCCTCTACCAACTACCACTTTGTTCTCACTATTGAGTTTTAATTTACTTTAGCATGAAGTTCAAAGAGTAGATCTAGAAGGGACTGTTCCACAATGGTGAAGTTCAAGAAGCCGTCAGCCTCCAGTCTGCAGCTGGCTCGGTGGCACTTACCTCATCTTTGCGCACTCTTATTCCCACCTTCCTTTTAGCTCCATAGTTAGGAATGACTTGTGTGTCTATTCCACATTACCCGTTAGGAAGCCGCAGACACTCCAGCAAAATGCCCCGTGGGTCGTCAGCAGTATCAGTTGGCTACAAGCTGCAAACCCTTACATTTTGCAGTTGCTTAATTTTCCTGAAGTGAAACTTGCTTTTTCGTGTTTAGTTGGTTGGCTGTTTTGTGAGTTTTGGCAGCTTTACAAATGAACTTTGCAGGTAAATGGATGGGACTTGAAGCCATTATGCTAAGTGAAGTAACACAGTCCCCCAAAAACAAACGGGAATGGTTTTCCCCATTTGTGGATGCTAGTACCAAATCCTCCAATTAAAGGGAAGCTAAGCAACATTATTTTTATATTTCTTTCTGTCTGAAAGCAACTGTGATGTTATAATGTAAATCTCTTAATGAGCCCCTAGAATTAATGTACCACTTACCTTCAGACATGGTAATTAATGTATGTGGGCAGAAGGTATATATTCATATTTTAGAGTAATATAAAATTAAAGGGAAAAATGTGAACTCCTAAACATATATCGGAGTTAGCATACAGTTTGTTTCAGGAAGACATAATTCTGGTACATATATGACGTTTATATAGGCATATTTTGGACCAATACAATTGGGAGGAACCACAACGACATAAGGACTGGATCAAAGAACAGACTGATATAGTTAAATTCTGCCCAAAACAATAAACTTCTGCAGAGAAAAACTTTAAAAAGACTGAGACAAAGATGTAGAATATGTTTGACAGAATGCATGATCTGGGGTGGGATAAGGGGAAGGGAAAGGAGATGTCTAAATTGAACTGAAAAATGATGTCTGAAATTCACAAACCATCAATAAAAGTATTATATTTAAAAAATAAAATAAATATTCTGAATAACCAAGAAGTCATAATATAAAACTGTAAAGCATTACTTGCGGAAGGGAAAAATAGCATTGAAGATTCACATAAATGTTACTTCCAGCCAACCAGGTCTCTTTCTGTTCTTTTTTTCTTTAACCACTCAAACCACTCATTAACAGTCTTCCACCTCTCGATGTATGGTTCCACTGTGCACTATCCAAACACCTAGGGTTCTTCTTTTTCCTGTTTTTCCCAAGTGCCTTCTAACAAGTAAACCCACTGACAATTCTACATCAGGTGGCTATTTCTTTGCATCTTCACTGTCACCACTATGTCCAGCTTGTTCTCACTCTTGGTCTCAGCCTCCAAATAGCAGCTACAGAGAAATCTTAGTAATGTTAACATCAGACTATGCTCCTATCTATTAATGGCTTCTACTCATATGAGAACCACACACCCTGCAAGAGCTTCTTGGCCAGCTGAGTCTCCTGTTCCTTTATATTCTGCCACTAGATTTGACCCATAACTGACCCCTTTGCTATTCTGAACACTGCTTGTTTCTCTTTCTCAGGGACCTTTGTACTGACTGTTTCTTCTAATTAAAATCTCTTCTAACTAGAATGTGATTCCTCCTTGTTCTTCAAGTCTCCTCGTGACTCTTACCAGAGGATTTTACTTACCCTCTGATATAATGTAATAGATGCCCCCAGTTATTCCATATCATAGCATTATTTTTGCTTCATTGCACCTATCACAATTTTAAATTATAAATTATGGCATCTTGTTCCCAGTGAAAACTTAGGCACAATAGAATACCTGTCTTTTCTGCCACTATAAACTCTGCAGTGCCCAGAACACTGCCTGGCACACAGTAGGGTCTGTTGAATGCATGGTGCTAAGGAGTTTTCAGGATTGTTAGGAATGGTGCAGCAAGCTACATATTAAGAATCTCTTCCCTTTGGCTTCATCTGTATGGACAGTATCAAAAGGTGAACTACGTCAATACTGCAGGGGTATAGTTTCACAAAAGAGAGTAAAATGTGAGCATTCTCATTGAGTATAGAGAAACATCAAAGTTGTTTCTTCAGGAGGAAATCCTGTTAGTATTTTAGAACTGTGTCTCAAGTAATTGGTGTTGTCTGACTAAAAATGTTCAATATGAAGTCATAAACTTGAAAGGAACATATAACAAAATAAACTGTGGTTAGCATTGTTGATACAGTCCAAGTAGGCATTCAGTCATGATCCTCATTCATGAAAGTGTCCTGTAACTTCTCTTTGCATCCTAACCAAGTAAAATGTCCTATGAAATTTGCCAAATTTGTTTTCAGTTTATCTTAAATTAGGCTTACTGTTGCCAATTATTAGAAGTCCTTTTGTAGTTCTTTGAAATAGCCAAGTGTACTGGTAGCTGCTCATAATTGTGATTTCTCTTTATGTATCTGGGCCTTTTAGCAGAAAGAAGTGTAACACAGAAGATGTAATTTAAAACACTAAATTACATAAATAATGTTTCCCAAGAGAGACCTGAAACATGCTAAACATCCATCTCGGGCCAGAGATTAGGCCATCTTCAGAAATCGCCCTCCTCCCCAGAGGTCCAGCTGCTTACTCCAGTGGTTGGCCTCGTTCCACCTCACCCGGAACCCTCATGTCTCATTCAGTCCCCATTTGGTTTTGTTTTCTGTGTCCTGCGATTCAAAGGCCTCACCATGTTTCAATTACGTCTCTCCCCGCACTGTTACAGATTACTATGCCCTTTTTGGTACAATATGCCGTGGATGTGAATTTCCCATTGAAGCAGGTGACATGTTTCTGGAAGCTCTGGGCTACACCTGGCATGACACTTGCTTTGTATGCTCAGTAAGTAAATGCAACTTTCCTAATTAAAGTCTCAGCACTTCATAAAAATAACAGCTCTTACATTGTTCAGATCTTCAAAACTAAAGAACGGTATTTTATGATGATTTTAAAGGTTCATTTTGAAATTATTTGGCATATAATAAGATCTTTTCTATTCAGAGAAAATAGAACTTTTAATATATTATTGTCTATAAGGAAAAGCTATATAAACAGTAAGAGTTCCCTTTTCTTAAACTCCTATATTGTACATTTAAAGTTGTTTTTTAAAACATTAGATACTTCTTAAATAGAGAGAACAAAACAACTAAACAATCATAAAAAGCAGAAGGGCCAGTGACATGGCTCAGCGGGTAAAGGCCTCTGCTGCCAAGCTTGACATGAGTTTGATCCCGGGGACACACATAGTGGGAGGAGAGAACCAACTCGTACAAGTTGCTCTCTGACCTCTACATACATGCCTGCACAAACACAATAGATAAATGTTTATAAAAAGCTAACATGAACTACATGTTGATGCTTTTATCTTTCCTTTTTGAAACTGTAAGAATCGTGCAAAAAAATTCACCTTGCTTTTTTAAGATTTATTTTTACTTTGTTTCTTAGTGCTTTGCCTGCACGCATGAATGTACACCACTTACATGCCTGGTCAGAAGCAGGTGTCAGATGCCCTGGACTTGGAGTTACAGATGTGGTTAGCTGCTGTGTGGGTACTAGGAGCAGAACCTGGATCCTTTGTCTGCAGTGGCAGCAAGTGCTCTTAACTACTGAGCCATCTCTCCAGCTCCTCACTTTCCATTTTAATATGTTTAGCTTTATTTATTTATTTATTTATTTTTATTTATTTGTGTGTGTGTGTGTGTGTGTGTGTGTGTGTGTATGCATTTGGAGGCCAGAAGACAACCTCAGGAGTCACCCTCAAGAACACCTGCCACATCTTTGAAATAGTCTTTTATCAACATATTTTTATTTTGAATGATTAGGATAGGTCAAGAAATAAACTTTGACCTAAGATGTTTTTTTTTATTTAGAAAGTAAATATCTGCAAAGATGCTCCACTCTAGTATTATATTTTTTGTTATTGCTGTTATATTTAATATATCTAGTAGTGTTTGATACCTGTTCTATGATAGGAAATAAATAATGGAAAAATCTAAGTATTTCTCCAAGGAATGCCTTTGAGCACTTTCTTGTTTTCCTCATTCATCTCTTAGACTTCATGGAGTCTAAAAAGCAGCAACTCAAGCAGATTTGCCTTCTGTTCTCTGGTAGAGCCTCTCACCTGCATTCTAATTGCCAAGGCAACAGGAGAAACAAGAAGACAAAAGTATGGGCAGCTTGACCACAAAGCCATCAAGGATCTAGATACTAGCCAAGATTTTTCACTATGAAAATTAAACCTATCAGTTCCTTCATGAATGAATGATTTCATTCAAAAAGCAGGTTAAAAAACAACCTAGGGAAAAAAAAAAAAAAACCTAGTGAGCCCAGAGAGCTGGCTTAACCATTGAGTGTGTGTTGCTCTTGTCCAGGACCATGTTCGATTCATGGCACTCATGTGGTAGCTCACATGTAACTCCAGCTCCAGAGAGACTTGACACCTCTAGTCCATGGGCACCTGAACTCACATACATAGACATGATCACACACACATATATTTAAAAATAAAATAAATATTTATGGGGGCTGGAGGGATGGCCTAGCGGTTAAGAGCGCTGACCGCTCTTGCACTCCGCGGCATCGCACGACACGGGTGCGCAGACCTGCATGCAGACAGTGCATTCATACACATAAAAATAAATAAATAAATAAATTAACTAAAAAAAAGAAAAAGTTATTAAAAAAATAAAATAAAATAAATATTTTTAAAATCCTGTTGCCATTGTATTATGGGACATACTGAAGTGGGCTTGGTCATGCTTGCAAAGCAGTCATTTGAGTTGTGTTTTCTTCTTGAATGCTTTAATTATCTACTAGAGGAGACTGATTTAAAAGATTGATAGTAATTTGTAGAAACTATATTTAATGTGATTTCTTTATGTTTTAAAATTTTCACTGGGACTAAGTGCTTCCCACTCTGAAAGAAAAGTAATAATTGGTAATTTAAATAAATTAGAATTCATTCCAGAAAAAGTCATTCTTTGTTTTTCAAAGATTACACAAAAATATCATAGTAAGCATGAAACATTAGGACATTTAGCACAGCTGTTTAAAGAACTTACAATATTATTCACTGGGGGAATACTCACTTTCCTCTTTGGATATGACAATGTCAACATGAATTATTGATTGAAGCAATGATATTCTCTTAGATAATTCTTCTTTTTTTCAGGTGTGTTGTGAAAGTTTGGAAGGTCAAACGTTTTTCTCCAAGAAGGACAAGCCACTTTGCAAGAAACATGCTCATTCTGTGAATTTTTGAAAATCAGTTCCTAAGAAGAGAACAAATTTTAACAAAAAAGAAAAAAATTAAAATTACCATTTAATATTTAGCTTTAATATTTATATGGAGTTTCAAAACATAATAGTTACCCTGACAGGATAAATTCCAACATTTAAAACTGAGGCTGTTCAGAAATGTTTGGCTTCAGAAAGTCAGAGACAGTTTGGCATTTATTATGACTTTTTCCTGTATTTTCTGCCCATAAAATAACCTTTATAAAAATCAATTTCCTGGTTGGCTATTAAATTCATCATAGAATAAATTAGTAAAGAATTAAATTTTAGAATTAAAAACTCTAGCTTCTACACTGAAATGATTATACTTTCCTTCTTAGTTATAAGAGAATCTGTAGAAGGCAATGAAAATACTTTAAACTTTGTGCATAAGCATAATTGTTTAAAAAACCCATTTTATGTTTAAAATAGTAAATAGGAATTTGTCAGTAGTTGGTATTTTTTATTTTTTAGGGTGTGTACATGTTTTGGTTTTAACAATCCTTTCAGTAAGTCAGGAAAACAAAGTGTTTGATCAAAGTATGTCATGTCAGTAAGAGATGCTATGTTCTCTTATGCTGTCCCCAAAGCTGCAGCATAGCATAGATCTCAGTGCTGGCTTCTGCTCAGACGGGTGTGCCCCTCACCACAGCACCACAGGGCCATGCTTCTCTTCTCTTGTACTGAGGCAAAAATAATTCATTGTCTTTGGACCATAATGGTTTTGCCTCTTCTTAGAGAGAATAAGTAGAAAATAATAGAGTTGAACTGGGTAAATAAAAGAGTCGGACCTGAAAAATAAAAGTAAGAATCCCTCCCCCTTTCAGATAATGAACTGATAAGATCATTTTCAAGTGGTGCCACTGACTTGAGATTTGAGAACAACTTGCCAAATAAGTCTTTGAGCTTGAGGATGGATAAGATCCAAGATTGTGTTGTTTGTTTGGGGCTGTTCTGGGATTACATCTTTTCTTTTTCTTTCCTTCCTTCCTTCCTTCCTTCCTTTCTTTCTTTTTGTAGTTTTCTGACAGTCATAAGTGAACCACTTCCAGCTGTGATCATGGAGTTTGACTTATCTTTGTGAGGGTTTGGTAGCACAGAAGAACAGTGATCCATTGCTCACACTGGCCTGTCACTTGTGGTCCCTGACTGGGAAAAGTGTTTTGTAGATACCACATGGAGTCAGGAGAGCAATTGTGAGAAAACCCAGCATCCTGTGGCCATCTGCCCAGTGGGAAAACAGATTATGGCAGTTAATTCTCTCTCTCTCTCTCTCTCTCTCTCTCTCTCTCTCTCTCTCTCTCTCTCTTTCTCTCTCTCTCTCTCTCCAATGGCTGAAAGTCCACCCTATTGAGTTACAGTATAAGTCTGTTTGGGGCAAGGTGCTGTCCACATCCAGACAGGCTCCCCAGTTTGGCTGCCTCATTGCTAACTACTTCCTTCATTTGCATGTTCGTTATAGACAAGGTTTTAGGCTACAATATTTGTTTACCCTCCCTAAGAACTTCCAAGGCATCTTTCCTGAAACCTCCTAATTTAGGATGAAGCAGCTTTATATTATATGCAGATAACAACTAACTGGGGGATGAAAGAATAGGGCAGGGTGACAGCACATGGCAAACTGTGTCTCCAATAGCAACCAGACTCCCTTCTTACCAGGCTTGTGAGAGGGCAGGACTCCTTCAGAAATCAAATGCTGGAACTTAATTGTCCATCAGATCTCATTGCTGCTGGAGGGACCAACAGGGAATTTGCTGGCTCATGTGCATTGTTACAGATCTAAGTGTCAGTCTTTGGCTGTGTTCAGTGCAAAATAAGTTGGTGATTTTGTTTTGACCTGATAGAGTTTTGTTATTTTGTTTTGCTCTTTAGATTATTTGACAGCTCAATGGCATTTGTCTATTTTATTTGACCTGGATTTTTTATAAAGTTGTCCTTCTTTAAGGGCATTGTTATTAAGCCTTTCATTCTACATGTTATTCGTGGACTATAATGCTTTTCTCCTAATTTAATCCCTATAAGGATAATGTTGCTTGCTAATTTACCATTCTGTCTTTATTCTTTGCCTGTCTGTCTATGGCAAAGTTTTGTACCTGTTCTTGAAACAGTTATTCCTGTGAGATAAATACTGACCTTAACCAAAAGAATCTATTTTCCAGTAAGGATTGGCCTGTTTATTTACCAGCATGGATCTTTTAATACCTGGCACAGCACTTTATTCTTCTGGCCAGCTCCCTGAATATTTATTTTTCTGATTATAAATATCCTGTGTCAGTAGCATTTTTTTCCTCTTCACTGTAGAGCATTGACTTTTAGTTGTGATAAGTGTATGTTTTGAATGCTGTATTTGATAAACCCCAGATGAAAATCATAGTCTATGGCTCTTAAAATTCCACTCAGTGTATTTCCCAGTTTCATGATTTTTATGGGTCCAGCTTGACACCATTTCTCTAAATTACATAGGCTGATGGTAGTAGCAGCAGCCTCTAATTATGTTTATAGCAACGTCCATGTTACCCATTGAGTAAGGTTACGTTTGTGGTTTAAAACTAAAGCCTAATTATTTGGCCATAGTACTAAAACAAAATGATTCATCTTTGGAATTTTGGTATAAAATTATATTTAAGATTGTCTATAATAAAATGTACTGTTTTCAAGGAATTGTAGATTAGCAGCACTTTTATAAAAAGCAATTGCTGCAACGTGAATCTGGTGTTATATTAACATTGTTCTGGCCTTTGCAATTCAGTTGTCCCCATTGGAGGGAAGGGGAAACATACTGAATGATTTTATACAAATGGACCTCACTTCAGTCTGCCCCCTCACCTGCAAATGTCTGAAAGTATTGGATTTGGATGCTTAATATGTAATTTACTGTGCCTGTCAATTTCTGTCTTTTGTTTCTTTACATTTTTACATTTGTGTATAGTTGCTCTTTTGCTTTTGGATTTGTTTTCTAATTAAAAAATCACATGAGAAATGTAATCTGTATAGTGATATAAGCACATAATAAACACATGACTGCAATGATGTTGACAAGCTTGCCTGGTTTTTCTCTGTGGGTGGTAAGTGGTTCCCCATAGGTGGCTATGGGGAAAGTCATGTTCCATCCTCACAGGACAGAGATGAGGTGTAACGAGCCCCTCCGGAACATCTGCCATGCTGATGACTACCCACAGTGCCCCAGAAACAGAACATTTGAAAATATGTTCACAGTTACTCCATCATCCATTTCTTTATGCTCTGCATGTACAATGTATATAAGAAATGTATATAAGAAATGTTTATGGCCAGACGTCGTGGTGCGTACCTTTAATCCCAGCACTTCGGAGGCAGAGGCAGGTGGATCTCCATGAGTTCAAGGCCAGCCTGGTCTACATAGGGAGTTCCAGGCCAGCTACAGGAAGACCCTGTCTCAAAGAAGATAAAAAAAAAATGTTTATAAATTAGGTTTCTTTTAAATGTTACTGAAATTATTCATTAGGTTGCCTCATCACATCAAGCATCATTAATTACATCATAGATCATAATCAGACAGCATAAATTTTCTACATTGTCATACTTTTGCATTAACCAGGTTAAATTATTTCATGTGTAACTCACTTTGGCTTCACTAACTGTTCATTACTAGGTAGGTTCACATTTTGCTTGTTTGTTTATTGTCTTGAGTAAGACTTTTTTTTTCTAACTGTATAAAGTTAGAGGAATGCCTCTGCTACAGACTGCATATTGGGAATAGGAGAAAAATTCAAGTCCATTTGCTCACAGTATATTAAACTCCAGAAGCCAAACTTTTAAGGGCATCAAGTCAGCATCTGACATTTTAATAGCTGCTGTTTGGTTTCTATCAATCACGTCATTGCACATTAAAATGCACCGACAAAATAAGAGATCTGTCATTCCTTCGTTAAGAAACAGTAATCCAGTACAAGATTTATAGGCTTAAGTCTCAACTGTGTGTTCACAATAAATCCCCCTTCAGTGCTCATACTAGAGCAAGCCTCTCTGCCATTTAGTGTTTTCTGCTTAAAATGTCCCCAATATAAGATTATCAAAGGTTTCCTTACTGAACTACATATAAAATCCTTTTGCCAGCAAAAGCTTAATTTAGGTTGGCAGTTTCCCTTTTTGAGTACTCTCAGACAAGATCTTGGTTATATCAGAAACACATAGGTACTGATATATTATTAGCGGGCCTGGTGTTAATTAGGGAGAATTACCAGAAATAGTTTGCCTTGTGGAAATTTATTACAGAATCACACTTGACGGATGGCCGAATGGGAGTTGCTGAGAGAGAGCAGCTCCCACTCATAACCACTAATTAATAGGGTGTCAAAATTCCTCAGAGAAGGTTTCATCCCAAGTGTGGGAGCCTCACAGGGAAAAATGGTTCCTGTGCAGTATTTAAAATTTAACAGAGGAAAGAGGCCGGACACATGGCTACCTAACAGAAATATCAGCCTGGTAGGGCGTGAGGCTGTATGAATGAGAGGGTTTAACTCAGTAATTGCCATGCCTGAAAGCAGCCTGGTACCATGAAGGAGATCAGTATTTTGTTTTTCTTTGTTTGTTTTGTTTTGTTTTGTTTGTTTTGTAACAGGATTTCACAATGTAGCCCAGGCTGGCTTGAAACTCCAGATCCTCCTACCTCCGTCTCCTGAGTGCTGGAATTACAGGCCTGTGCCACAATGCCAAAGTCACACTTTATGTGGCAGTGTCTGATTCACAAACCTCACTTTATGAAGAGAATTTGGTGTGCACCATTTTGTCTGTGGTATGTAACTGAACTTCTCTTATTCTGTGATTCTAAGGCTGTCTAGGTAGGTGGCAAGATCACTAGAGTAGTTAAAAAGGAAGGTGTGGCTTCTATGCTTGAATATGGAGCTGGAGGAAGGTGAAGTGCACTTAGTGATTGGCACTAATGGCAGAACACTGGGAGAGCCCTCCTAAATTACAGCTTGCCAAGAAAGCAGGGGTTTTTTTTGCGTCTGTAACTACATGTAATTACACACAATAAAGCTTGCTCGTTGTTTAGTGTGGAAGAATAAAACATTTCCATGTCAGAAAACCACTGATCACTGACCTCAGGGAGAAAAGTTAAATAATTTAGAATTCACAGAGGGTATAATTTTTCAATTTCTCAATTATGGTAAATGCAGTTCCTAAGGAAAATGACTTCTGTGCCAGGCGCAGAGATTGATGGACATGGTGTCTTAGACATCCATGTTTCAAAAGACAAAGTTTCTTTTTGTGTCCAGATTTTCTAATAAGGTTCCAAATTAGTTTTTCATTTTCATATTCTAAACAGTCATGTTTCACCGTAGTTCAAATATAAGTGGCTTTGCTTTTTCTCCCCCCCCCCAGCTTTTTCTTTTGCATATGCTTCTTTCTGAAGCATATACAGCTGGTACATTGTAACTTACTCAGAAATCCTTTGGAGTATCGTAGCAGGCTCTAAAACCTCAAGGGGTGTGCTGGGTAGCTTTAGTGTCAGCTTGACATACCTGGGTTGAGGGAGCCTCAGTGGGGAAATTGCCTCCATTGGACTGTCCTGTGGCCATGTCTGTGGGGTATTTTCTTCATTGTTGAGTGACTGGGCGGGTCCAGCCCATTGTGGGTGGTGCCATTCCCGGACAGGTTGTTATGTACCATATAAGAAAGCAGGCTGAGGGAGGCAGAGGCAGGTGGATCTTTGTGAGTTCAAGGCCAGCTTGGTCTACAGAGTGAGTTCCAGGACAGCTGGGGCTACAGGGAGACCCTGTCTCGAAAAGACCAAAAAAAAAAAAAGCAGGCTGAGCATGGGCCAGGGGAGCAAGCCAGTAAGCAGCATTCCTCCACAGCCTGTGCTTCAGCTCCTGCCTCCAGGTTCCTTCACCGAGTTCCTGCCTTGGGCCCCCCTGAGTGTTGGACTGTGATCTGGGAGATGGAAAACAAATAAATCCTTTCCTCCCCAAGTTGGTATTGGTCAGAGTGTTTGTCACAGCAATAGAGAAGCGAAGTAGAACAAGGTGTATCTTGGTTTCTAACATTAGTGTATCCTAAAACTTCACTTGAGAAATGGGAAAGTAGATGGATCTCTAGTTACATTGTATCTATGTTTGTTTTTGCATAAATAGAAGTTTGCTTATTGAGACCCTGTGTTGACATCATTCTGACTGTGGAAGCTTTGTCCATGCTTGTAACACTGACAACCCTCCTTAGCTGATTGGAATGGAGAGCAAAATCCATGCAGTTTTCTGAGCATGAGTTGTGCAATGTGTTCAATTGATTATGCTTTGTCACCTCACATTTTCCATCATTCTGTTCTAAGTATTATGCAACTGAATAAGGCTTTTTTTGGTACCATCATAAATGCCTTGAATAAAAATGAATTTTAGCACTGAAGAGACTCCAATATTTGTTCTCAAGAAAGGACACCAATCCTTGTATGATTTGCTTATTTCTTTTTCTGGGAAGCCTTTGATATTCTTTAACAATGTCAACATATATTATAACAGAGCAGTATAAATTAAAGTTAGTGATAACATATGTTTGGTTATTTGCAGTACATCAGTCAGTCCAGTCAGAAAGAAATCACATAGTAATTTAAGAGAAGTTAAGGAATTCAGTAGAAGGAATTATTAAACAGGTATAGGATGAGAGAGTAGCGTGGAAATACACAGATGAGTCTAAAGGGCTGGGAGATAGCTCACATGTCACACAAGCCAGACATGGTGGCAAACACTTAGAATCCAGTGTTGAAGAGGCAGAAACAAGTGGCTTTCTGGGGCTTGCTGGCCAGCCAGCTGGGCATAACTGGTGAGCTTTTGGCCACTGAGAGAAACTGTCTCAGAAAAGAAGGTGGATTGCTTCAAGGGTAGATAGGCAAGGTTGTCCTCTGCATGTAAGCACACACATGAGCACATAGACATATGCACACATACATACACACCCATGAAAAGTTAGATAAAAATAAAGAAAGAAAGAAATAATAAAACAATAGACAACCTAAGGCTGACAGGAAGGACAATCCTAGAAGGAGGTCCTGTTCCCATGGTGAGGCCTCAGATCTTGGAGAAAGTGGTTTCAGCCCACTGGATGACAAATGTTCTCCAGGCTACTGAAGCAGAGCTCACCCTCAGTTCCAAGCACAAGGATGAGGAGAGAGTGCACAGAGTCTGCTGTGTGAGCAGAGGCCTGGAATACACAGAATCAATGGCAACAGACGCACAGCAGGTCATGAGGGACCTTGAGTATAGTAGCTACTTTCTTGTTGCTGTGATAAAAATCCGTGACCAAAGGCAACAACTGAAGGAAGAGTTTATTTTGGCTTAAGGTTCCAGAAGGCTAAATGTTAACAATGGTAGGGAAGGCAGGAAGCTGAAAAATCCCACTCCAGTCCCACACAAGCTGCAGAGAGTATCCAGAAGTGGAGTGATGATACAGGCTCTCAGTGTCTGCCCTCGGGGACGTTTCCTCAAGCAGGAGGGCTCCCACCCTAAACCTCCCCAAACCTGGGAGCAAGTGTTCAATTACAAGAGCCCCTGGGAGACACTTCTCATTTCAAACACTACACCAACAATGGTCAGTGCACTTCAGGAGTCAGGGCTGTGCAGAACACCATGATGTCTTCATGCACGTGCAATGCAATAGACCACACAGCAAAGCAAAACACGGTACCAGAAGAGCTGCCCAGTCCTGCTGCAGTGTGCTGCTCCTCCCTAGCTGACAAAGCTTAACACCATGACCAGAAGAAAAGAGATGTTTCCAGTCCAGTCCAGTATCACAGAGTAAGAACTAGAGGGGAAATTTGGAATTGGAAGGCAATAATATTACTAACTTACAGTAGATACACATAAAAACCAGATTCTTGACTCAACTGAGACCTACATAATGCAAAATATCACTCTGTCATGATGAGTTGAAAGTCAAAGTTGAGGCTATTACTCAGTGGTTCAGCATTTCCTTAGCATACCTGTGGTCCCAGGCTTGATCTTACAACCACAGGAACAAAAAGAGTCAAACAAGAAATTCTAGCCAGGTATGGTCACTTACACCTGTAATCCCAGCATTCAGAAGGCTGAGAAAGGATTGCCATGAGTTCTAGGATATCCTAGGCTATATAGTGAGTTTTGGGCTAGCCTGGGCTACAGAGTGAGACCCTATTTTATTTTATTTTATTTTTGTCTTTTTGAGACAGGGTCTCCCTTTAGTCCCAGCTGGCCTGGAGCTTTCTATGTAGACCAGGCTGGCCTTGAACTCACAGAGATCCACCTGCCTCTGCCTCCCAAGTGCCCAGCTCAAGACCCTATTTTTAAAAACTAAAAGAAAAATGGGACTGGAGAAGTGGCTCAGTTGGTAGAGTGCTTGGCAGAATGCATGAGGCCCTGGGTTTGATCCTTACCACCGATAAATCAGGCCTGGTGGGACTTTCCTGTAATCCAGCACATAAAAGTTAGAGGCAGGAGTTCAAGGCCATCTTCGGTTACATAGAGAATAAAGACCAGCTTGAGCTACGTGGGGGGGGGATTTTTTTTCTAAGTTCTTTATTGTCAAAAATCCTGTGATCATATACTTTTAGTACACAAAGTAATTATAACAATGTACTAATTGTGTTTGGGGGATTTTATCCTTTAAATGTCCAGTGTAATGGAATGGTTCTGAATATTTAAGAAATTGGTTGAATATAAACTAGGATTTGACCAAAGAATGAGTTTATATTCTTCTGTAATGTTTTCCTACAGTTAAGATGAGTAAACATGGGCTGGAGAGATGGCCTAGTGGTTAAGAGCACCGACCGCTCTTACAGATGACCCGGGTTCGATCCCCAGCACCCACATGGCGGCCGAGAACTGTCTGAAACTCCAATTCCAGGAGAACTCCAGTTCCAGGGGAATCCGAGACCCTCTTCTGACCTCCGCGGCATTGCACGACACGGGTGCAGAAACTTGCATGCAGACAGTACATTCATACACATACAGAAATAAATAAAATTAAAAAAAAAGATGAGTAAACATTATAGTTGGTGGTTTGTTAGTTAATCAGGACTTTAGCATACAGAATTTACTCTGTATGAACCTCACACTCTGTCACACAAAGCAAGATAAACAATTTCCCCTTGGCGGGAAGCTATGAAAGGATCAGATCCAGTGGTTCTATAATCAGGACTTGCATTTGGTATAGAGACCTTATTGTTCCTGTGGTGTGCTGTTTGAGTGTGTACTCGTGGTTCAAAGCACCACTTGAAATAGAGTTTGCTCTATCTTTATTTTTATTTAATGTATGGAAGTATACCATGTGCATGCAATGTCTTCAGAGGCCAGAAGAGAGCATCAGATCCCTTGGAACTGGGTTCCATGGTTATTAATTGTCTTGTGGGTGCTGGGAACTGAACCTGGGTCCTCTGCAAGGGTAACAAGTGCTCTTAGCTGCTGAGCCATCTCTCCAGCCACTAAATTTAACCTTTTTAATAACAAATTCACCCATAGACCAATATGATGGGGAATTGATAGAATATAGTCAAGAAATGTTTATCTCGGGCCTAAACGATTACCAAAACACTGATAGTTAAACATTTTTAATCTACTTTTTGAGATGAGAAAACAAAAACTCAGGTATTTTCCAAAAATAAACACCTATTCCATGGCAAATTTTAGATTCAGACTTTGTACTACACTGGGGATAAATTACATTGTCTTACTCCTGTTTCTTTGGAGTCCCTTTTATTAACAAGGACCGGTTCCCATACATGCAGCTAGCAGCAACAGGCTCAGGGGTGGCCTGACTTTGATGGGACACAGCACTGATTGCTGCATCCACCCTTTGTGCATTTGCCCGCCGCACAGATGTCAATATTTGGGAGTCTTGCATTGGACCATCTGTTCTTCAAGGCTATTTGCGATACCATAGTCCTTTCTGCAATGTGCCATTTGCTGTCCTTTGGGTTTTCACTACATTTCACAGTCCATACGTTGTGGATAGAAAATAAAAGCCACAAGACTCATGAGAGAGGGGTTGGTTTGGAGTGTAGGCAAGAACAAATGTGATTTTTAAACTAATTAGAAAACTGAAGGAATGCAATTAAAATTGCTTCCCCACCCAGAGGTGGATAATACCTATCTATAGCATGTTGGGAAACAAGTTGGGATGGTTGATGCCCATTAATGTTGCTTTGTCAGTGTGATGAATTTAGATCCCAATGTGAGAGTGAAGAATGAAAGATGGAGAGGGTGAAAAGGGGCAGAACTGCAGATGTGTCAGATTCCAATGAGAGGGTTACAGAAGAGCCTTGGTTTTAGTCAGATGAAGTGCAATCTCTTTGCTCTTTATTCATGGCTCACAGGACTATGTCCACCGAGGCACAGCTGGAAAATCCAGTTGCCTGCACATCTGTTTTCCATGACTATTCAATCAGCAGCAGACCCTTCCACTAGGAGTGGCTGTCTGGATAGGACACAGCTATGTGACTTCCTAAGCAATCACCTTGGAAGACATCGAAACAAAATTCACGCATGTCATGTCCTGTGCCCAGAAATTATAGACTTGTCTCTGGGTGGTGTCAAGGATTTGACCTATTGAGAGTACCCACACCTGCTTCTTACATTCAGCTCCTTAATCCTTTGTTCAGAAAATGAGACATTGTAAAATATGTGAATGGACTGCTGTGACTTTAATCTTAAGTGTTCAGTCTCTTAAACTGACTTGAGCTCCTATAGCATGGATGGAATAGAGTGTGTTTGGGACTCTGCATCTATTACTCTTCAGAAATCGGTAGGGCTGGACTTCATTCACATTGTGATCTACAACTTGGAGTGTTTGCTGCAGTTCTAAGTTGCAAAGAAGTATTAGGTTTAGTTACTCCAAAATGTTTTTTTTTTCATTTTTACTTTTGAGAAAGGAGCTCATTGTAGCTCAAGCTGTCCTCAGACTTGCTATATAGTCAGAGATGGCCTTGAACTCCTCATCCTCCTGCCTCTGCCTCCTGAGTTCTGGGATTACCATGTGTGCCACCATACCCTACTCAATATCTTTTGTAGTTAATTTTCTCAAAATTGTACACACATTTATAAAAAATGCATTTTTTATAATTTTCCCACCAAATGCCTTCTTCCATAATATCACCCTCATACTTTCATGTCACACACACACACACACACACACACACACACACACACATACACACAAGAGTGTGTGTGTCCTCTAAATAGAGCTGCTTACATGAGCATGGGAGGAGGTTTTTATTTGAGCAAGGGCAACTTACCAGAGAGTGCACCACTGAGGACTTTAATTTTCCCTTCCCTTTTTACATGAAAAATACGATCACTAAAGAATCTCTTGAAAGGACTATAATAAAGTTTACTCTTTTTACTAATAAATTCATGCAATAAGAATGCTCTGCATAGTGAGCTCCAGGCCAGCTGGTACTAAAGGGAAACCCTGTCTCAAAAATACTGAAAAAAGAAAATGGGGAACCAATAGAATATGATCAGCATCACCTTAAAGTACTGTCAAAGTGAAATCATTAACCAGGAATAACTAAATATAGTGATCATAGCTAATATTACTAGCCCTTGCTTAGCAGGAAGAAGACATAGGAAAATGCAGCATCTGAGAGGACTCAAGCATCAATAATGATTACTCTCTGGCAGAACTTAGACATAGGTCCACTGCAGGCTTACTAATAATTTGAATAATCTCCAATCAGCATTACTGTTTTAAAAAAATTATTAGCCAATATTTGTATAGTAGAGAGGCTGAGTGCTTTGGGGGGAGGGGGACAAAGTGGAAGATAACTTGTTGCGAAGATGGACCCTTCAAATACTCTTGTCTATTGGCCCTGCCTGTCCGTAGCAGCACAGCTTTGGGGATAGGTCTCCCTGCTGATCTCCCTGGTCTCCCTTGGGGTGGCAGTCCCTGGTCAAACTGCTTGCCAGTGTCTCCCATACAACCCCACAGAGTTCTTAGAATCATTTAGCGAATGACCATTATTTCTACTTCCTAACATTTCCAGCAATGTTTGAGACTTCTGGAAGACTCGCCTCTGTAGGCTGGTTTGTGTGTATATGTGTGTGTGTGTGTGTGTGTGTGTGTGTGTTTGTGTTTACTGATATTTCCTTGTTTAGAAAACTTGGAACCTTGGGAAAGTGACAGGAGCTGGTTAAGCCCACATTTCCTCAATCATGTCTCCTGACCCTCTTAGAGGAGAGATCCCTGGTGTCTTTGATAAAGATTATGACACTAGTATACCACTAAACCTCCAAGAAACCTATGCAACCCTCTCTTGTAGGAGACAAAGAAGCATTACTCATAAAACAAAAGAATTAATAGTGTGTTCAGGAAAAAAAAGCTTATTATGGAATATGAGAACAGCTGAACAGCCTGTTATTCTATTTAGTAGATCCCCACAGAAATTCAGTTAACTTTCAACTATCTACCTCAGAGATTCATAATGCACATAATAGGTTGAGTAGCCTTGCCATGAAAAGTAAAACTGAGTAAGTATGGGTTTCCCCAAATCACCTGACCATGCACTCCTTTATTTAAAGAATACCTATTCTTTTTGTTTATCTTAGGGTGCATGTGTGTGTGTGTGTGTGTGTGTGTGTGTGTGTGTTCAAATTCCCGTGTACCGTGGCACAAATGTTTAAGTCAAAGGAAAGCTCCTCCAGGTCCTTTCTCTCCTGCTCCCTGTGGGATCTGAGTCAAGCATCAGGCCTGTGCTGGCTGGGCCATCACTATCTCAGGAACACCTATTCTACATAATGCACATCGGGAAGCAGTGGTTGTTCTCCCTCTCAAGATGAATGTCCTTAGTCATGCCCATCTTAATGTTTTAGGCCAGTGTTTCTCAAATGGTAGAGTGCATCTGAATCTGCTGGAATCAGGTTCAGAATTTCAGAAGAAGGAACAAGGTAAAATCTGCGTCTTCCCAGGTGAAGAGGGTCTTGCCAGTCAGGAGCCCAGGCTGGCTCTTTGGGAAACTCCCAGGAGTTTTCCACATAGACCACCTCTTCTTCCACAAGACATCACAGATTCCCTGGGATTCTTGTCATAACTGATCTGGGCCACTTCCAAACACCCTGATTCAGTAGGCATGTGGGGAGCAAGATAAGCACATTTGCATGTCTATCAAGCCCCAAGCTACCCTGATCTGGTGTCACAGAGGGCTTCTGGCTTGAAGCAATACAGCTGATTTCTAAACATTAGATGCTCAGGAAAAAAAAAATTAACTACTCCGGGAATTTCTCAAGTGTTTTTTTAATACACATTTTTCTTTTAAGCTTTTTATGGTGGGGCCAGAGAGTAGAATCAACTTAACAGATATGGTGCTGGCTATTGAACTCCTGACTGGACCAGAGCCCCAAAATGCCTGAAAAGGCATGAGCCTACTTGAGAGTTTGGAATTGGGTTAAATTTCGAATGGTGGTTGGTTGGTTGGTTGGTTGGTTGGTTTGATTGGTCGGTTGGTCAGTTGGTTTGGTTGGTTGGTTGGTTGGTTGGTTGGTTGGTTGGTTGGTTTGGTTGGTTGGTTGGTTTGGTTGGTCGGTTGGTCGGTTGGTCGGTTGGTTGGTCAGTTGGTTGGTTTGGTTGGTTGGTTAGTTGGTTGGTTGGTTGGTTGGTTTGGTTGGTTTGGTTGGTTGGTTGGTTGGTGGTCGGTTGGTTGGTTTGGTTGGTTGGTTGGTTAGTTTGGTTGGTTGGTTGTTGGTTGGTTGGTTGGTTTGGTTGGTTGGTTGGTTAGTTTGGTTGGTTGTTGGTTGGTTTGGTTTGGTTGGTTGGTTGGTTGGTTGGTGGGTCGGTTGGTTGGTCGGTCGATTGGTTGGGTTGGTTGGTCGGTTGATCAGTTGGTTGGTTGGTTGTTTGGTCGGTTGGTCGGTCGGTTGGTTGGTTGGTTGGTTGGTTGGTTGGTTGGTTGGTTGGTCGGTCAGTTGGTTGGTCGGTTGGTTGGTCGGTTGGTCAGTTGGTTGGTTGGTTGGTTGGTTGGTCAGTTGGTTGGTCGGTTGGTTGGTCCATGGGTTGGTGGTTTCTGTTTGGCATCATTCCAGACTGAATGTGTTAACTTCCCTAACCTTATCACTGTCCCTAATGATAAATTTCATGGACCAAGACATTTGCATTTCTAGTGAGCCAGAAGGATAGATCCCACAGGCCCCCAGTTCTCTAGTCCTAGAATCTGCACTTAACCAGTCCTAGCTAGCCCTTCCTTCTTTGCAAAATTAACTTAGATCAGTGGTCCTACACTTTGCTTAAGAACTCTTTTGAAAGTATCCTTTTAGAAGCCGAGTTGTGAAACAAGTAGTCAGGGAGCATATGACACTTGAACTTTGTAATTTCACAGCAAAAGGTACTTTAACTTGAAAAACCATCCAAGAAACCCTGGATTCTTCAGATCCTTGAGAGCAAGGTTTGTAATTCTCTTTCCCGGAAGGCCTCCTGAATTTCTTCTATATCTAACATGGAACCTTTGTGGGCCTGGGCTGTATGATACACAGCCATTAAAATTCCCACAATGACTTACACTTCTCTTTAAGGATAGGTTAATTTTTGTTCCAAATCATAATCCATTTCTTCAGCATTTTCTTCCTTAAAGGTGACAAACTCATCTCCCACCCCCACACTTTTAAACATGCTTTGCTCCCAGAGGAGAAGGTAAAAAGGAAAGGCTGTCTCCAGGCACTCTGGCGGAGGTCTGGGAGTTGCTTTGTTTTCTTAGCTGTGTTGTGTAAATGAACTGAAGGTTTAACACGTAGGTGCTGTTTGAAGATATAATGCAACAGAGCCCAAAGTGGGGTGTCCAGAAACCCCATGGCTGCCCTCACCCAAGGCCCCTGTAGTACAGCTGTTCTGAGAGCTGCAAAGCTAAAATTTGTTGCCATGGCTTAGAGCTAAACAAACCTATGCCTGTTCTGGTATGTAGATTATTTCTCCTAGGACAGCCCTGCTCACTTATTCCATGTCCATCTGGGGGACCCTTGGGTTTCAATCATTCCTCCACCATGTCCTGTTCTAAAGCTGCAGCTTGTTACATGATATAGTGCCTTGTCACTTAGCAGCAAACTCAGGCAAAGTTGAATGGGCCTATTCCTCTTGCCTTCCCCAGCTATACTGGAGCCTCTGTCCTCTGGGACCTTGCTGTGGGACCACCTTGCAGGCGTTAATACTTTTCCCACTAAACCTGCTTGGATGGAGGCCAACGTTAATGCTGCACTCAACTGGGTAATGGACATTCCAGGATGTCGCTTAATTCTGAGGCTGCAGAATGCAGTATTCTTTCTCTTGAATCCATGGTTGTCCTCTCAATTTCCTGCTCTCTGTATGCCTGCACTTGGGAAGATGGCTGTCTATTTGGTTTCTTCTGAGACATGATACTTGCTCCTTTTTTTTTTAGTTCCTTTCACTTCTGAACACTCGGAGCAATTTTAAGCATTAGAAGGTCTTCTAAGAACTGGTAAAATGGAATTACCTCTAATATGAACATTAAAGAGGTAGAGAATCCAAAATGCATTGCAAGTTGAAAGCGCAGATAATTTTCATTATGCACATGCCCACTCGCACACACTTTCCATGACTTTGTAACCATAGTGGTATTATTTTCCTGGCAGCTGAAAGTGTTATGTGTTCTGTAGTCAGTTTAAGGTGGTATGCATAATTGTTTCTCTAGAGAACTCTCCGAGGTCTGCGTTCTTGAAGGAATTGTGCTGAGCCTACCTAAGAGATGTTAGGTAACAAACCAGGCCAGGATTTCAAACTCAGGATGTATAGGAAAGGCCTCTAGTCACTGGCTCTTCCCAAGAGGAAAATACCAATCTTATCCCAGAATGCACCTCTGCAAATGAAGTGAAAGGATCTGACCCACTTGTCCTGTTGCTTTATTCTCCCCTTCACATGTTCATTTATCAAAGAACTGAACTTAAAACAGTTAAACAACCTCCCTGCACTTCAGTCACTCTGAATCCCACAGGAGACAAGGCAGAGGTCCTTATCATCCAAAGCTTGCATCCCAGTTAAGAGAGACACAGGGAGCAAAAACCCCAATACAAGGAATATCAGGTGGTAACCTGAGTCCAGTGAATAAGGGTGTGGGACAAAGGCTCGAGGCTTGGGACAGCCAGAGGAAGTGACAGAAGGAGCCACAAGGATTTTGGGAGAAGTTTGCTCCAGGCAAAGAAGAAAGCTTGGCATGTTCAAAGAACAGCTAGAGCCAGGGTGGCTTGGAGGCAGTAAGCGGAGGAGACTGGGGAAGGAAGTGACTAGGGAGGCCACTTAGGGGCTGGTAGGCCTGTTAACGACTTTGGCTTTGAGTTCTGATGACAAATAGGGCTGGTGTGTGTTGTCATGCTCCGTCTCTCTGTCTCTTAGTTTTGAGGCAGATCTTTGGCAACTGGTGGACTACATTCCAATGTCTGAATGAACGAAGAGCCGAGTGTGTCGGCAACATTACTAACCACCTCTGTGAAGAGCCGAGTGTGTCGGCAACATTACTAACCACCTCTGTGAAGAGCCGAGTGTGTCGGCAACATTACTAACCACCTCTGTGAAGAGCCGAGTGTGTCGGCAACATTACTAACATTGCTAACATTACTAACATTGCTTCCTGAGCACTCTATTTTTGGCTTGTAAGAAAAATTATGTAGTTCTCATCTTGATGAAATTTCACAAGTCTGGACTCTATAATTTCTGTAATACAAATTTTAGTAGTCTTTAATTTTCCTTTCCTTGTTTCTGTTTCTGTGTGGGGAAGAAACTATTCCTCCCAGGGAGGGCAGTACTATGAGATAGGTCTTGGGTGACCCCTTGCTGAAATCAGCTCTGGGGCAGTGGGAAGAGGCTCCTGTGGGACAAGGGGACAGACTTGGGAGGTAGGGGAGACAGGAGAGGACCTCTTGCTGAAGGAAGAGCACAGGAGGTCATGTAGGTGCGTGAGCCTCCCCGGGTGAACAGAAAGGAGCTTTAGTACTTGAAGTTAAAATCTGGAGATTTTGTGATTTGTTTGCCTCATTGGCTTGCTGTCCTAAAGTGGTTCTTACCTGTTTTAGAGATCTGCAAAGTTTTGAGAAAATCTTTGCGATTCCCATCTCAACCATTTTTACCCTGGAAAAGTAACTCCAGAAGCAGTTTCGAGGTTTGGCCTTGGCATGGTGGTCTTGCCTATGTGAGGTGGAGTGTAGACTGGAGGAACTCTGGGACTCTGGAGTTTCAACTCCACTGGCAAAATGGCTTTCTTGGTGGCCCTCCCCCATCCTGTTCTGGAATTTTCTTCCAACAGAGCAACGTTATTGTTGCTCTTCAAACTAGTTTCTGACCACACAACAAAGTTTTCAAAGCTTTACAGACAGTTCCCTCTAAGCACACACAAATATGTTTTATACTCAGGATAATATTTGTTCCTTTCAGACTCCAGGTACATCATGTGCATTTGTGTCTTTATGTGGCTAGGTTTTATGAGTTTCAAAAGGTTATGAGCAATTGATGATAGATCATATATCCCAAGTGAAAAAGGCTAGGCAGATCTATCTATATTCCCCCTTACCAACCGCCCTGACCAATCATTTGTCAGGCTAATTCTCCTGAACACTTTTCTCTAATTCTCTTGCCAGATCACCACCTCTAGGTGACATCACGGGAACTTGGTACAGATAAATCTGCAGAGAAGCCCAGGCTGGACAGATATTGAAATGGATTGGCCCAGAAGGGCATTCCTTATCTCCTCCAAGAGCAGGTTTTATCATGTAAGCAAGGCTTTGATGAGAAACACTCCTGGGCCTTCTGTGTGCCATAGTGAATCCACTAAGCTTCACCATCAAGTCTGGATGTTGCCCCAAGCAGAATTCAAGCAGGATCTTATTAGCAGTTTAGAATCAGGGCTACTGTTTAGGTCTAAAAGGAAGCAGCTGTGATATCACATGCTAGTAATTTCTTAATTATTGAGGCTACCATTATTTAAACAGCAGAGTAGAAGGAGTTCCTGACTGCAGATGTTGCAATTGGTCACCATTTAAGCCATACTCTTCTCCGAGTCTGAATTACTTTGCCTGGAAGTTTGATCGCTCTGTAGGGGAGAATGTGTGATTTTACACATGAGATGACACTATGCCCCAAGCAAAAGTTGAAGCCTACACGTAAGTTTTGGAGAAAGTTCTCTTTTGAATAATTTAACACGCTTTCATTAGGTTCTGACTATGGAAACATCACTTTCAGTGCAGAATAACACAGAGGAATGATAAACAAAAAGAAGTTTGGTATTAGCAAAAAAATAATGCTAAAGCTGAGGTGTGACCCCTGATGTGGCCCCTGATGGCCTAGCTCTGCAAGGGCCACGGGAAGCAGTGGAGTAGGAGAGGCCTGGAAGGTTACGTAGAGTCTTGCTGAGGGAGAAGAGGGCAGTGAAGATGAGAGACGAAGGTGTGTGAATGCGGCCTCCAGCCCAGGAAGCAGGACAGGCCATTGAACACACCAGGAGTGAGAATTACTAACTTCTTTTTCAAACTGGAGAAATGGAAGTTCATTAAGTGTCTTTCAAAGTAGCAAATGGCAGAATTAGAACTTGTATCAAGATCTGTCTGTCTGCCAAGCGCATGTTCCATCTCCTCTGTATAAACAGTATCAGAAACAGTTGCCAACCCAGAAAAATAGTGGGACAAATGAGGGAGAACGTGGGCCCCAAATAGGTCAGGGAAGTATGGCAGTGTCCTGGTTCTCAGAATTTTAATGCATTATCTTAGAAATTACAAAGGAATTAGCCATTTGACCTCCATTGATACTGTTTTACCAGCTACTACATTATAAAGATTATATATACTAAAGGCCAGGTATCTGAGTAGAGATAGATTTGATAACTTTGAACCTTTATGCTTGGTGGAGTGAGGCTGAGTCCCACTCTGCCTGTGTCTGGGAGGAGCTGATCAGCTTACCTGGACTCTAGACTTAGCACTCCCAGCTACAGTTACCTGAACTATTTTGGATGTAAAGATAAAGTCTATGGTGTGAGGCTCTTGCTTTTTTTTTTTTTTTCTTTTTCTTGTTTTTGAGAAAGGGTCTCCCTATAGCCCCAGCTGGCCTGGAACTAGCCCTGTAGACCAGGCTGGCCTTGAACTCACAGAAATCTGCCTGCCTCTGCCTCTCAAGTGTTGAGATTAAAGGCATGAGCCACCACACCCAGCTTAAAGACAGTTCTTAGCTGCCATGTGGGTGCTAGGAATCGAACCCAGGTCCTCTGCAAGAGCAGTCAGTGCTCTTAACCTCTGAGCCATCTCTCCAGCCCCAATGAGGCCATTGCTTTAACTATGAAAAGGTGTGTGTGTGTGTGTGTGTGTGTGTGTGTGTGTGTTGTGGAGGGAAAGGTGATCAGGAAAGAAACAGGATAAAAGGTGAGTTTTAAGAAGCCAGAGAAAAGGAAAAGTGGTCATGGAACTAGGTCTCACACGTGGCACATATGTGCCTCATACAGCTGCTAGTGATCCCTAACATCCACTAACTTTTGCTCAGGTCTTCCCAGTTAACAAGCTATTCCGAAGAGCAAAGTATTCCTAGTAAGCTGAAGCAACCAGTAAGTGTGTAATGTTAGTGTTGGGAGGTACTTCAGCAGCTCAGGCCAATGCTTGTTTTTACAGTTGAAGACAGAAAACCCATCTAGGAAAAAAGTATTTTCACCTAAAGTTGCATGGCCAGAGATGTGTATGTGCTCTCTGTTGAATATGTGTCTGAAAGTATCTGTTTGGGATGGTATCCGAGAAGGCAGAGCATCAGAAGAGCTCCGGATAAAGGAGTCTAATGAGACTGTGTGCACAATGGCCTGATAGATTCTTTCATATTCTCTCTCTCTCTCTTTCTCTCTCTCTCTAATATCTCTCATAATTCTCAAGTAAAAATAACTTTATGCTGTGGGCTGTAGTTCTCCACACAAACTTGTTTATAAGTGTTAATTGACATTGTATCTGGGAACATGTCTGAACTTTCCCTTCCCTGTTCTGTGGCAGGTTTGTAGATAGCAGATCAGTGGCCAGCCTTTTTGTTCAGTGTTTGACAATGTTTTCAGAGTGCTGGGACCTCCACATCCAGGGCCCCCCACCTGCTCAGCAAGTACTCTTCCCCTGAGCTATACCTCTATCCTCAGGGCTTGAAAAAATTTTAAGCATCTCACAGATTGACAGCTATCATTTCTATGGAATCATTCCATAAAGAAAGAACATGTCGGGGCATGGGAGAAGACACTAACATACATAAAAGCATATGCTGCACAAGTGTGAGGTCCTGATATCAAATCCCCAGCACCCATATAAATAGCTGGATATGGCTATGCATGCCTTGAACCCCAACATTATATGACAGGCAGAGACAAGAAGGTCACTGGGGCTTGCAGGCCACGAGGCTAGCTCCAGGTTCATTCAAAGACTCTGTCTCAGAGGAATGAGGTAGAGAGTGACAGATCAGGACACCAGACCTCCTCTTGTGCCTTTCGTACACAGGTATGGGTATATGTCTCCCCCAACAAACATGTATTTATCTTATCTTACACACATACACACACACACACACACACACATGAAAACAGTTGTAAAGATATCATCTCACAGTAACTAATGATCTTTCCTGAATAAAGATAATTGACAGTCCAACCAGGACAGGCATATATGTTTATACATGTATAAATGCTACAGTATCAAGTTTTGTGCTGAGGGAATGTTTTGACAGTCTAGCATTTAGGAACTCCTATTTGAAACCACCCCCAACAACAAACTGAAATATTTTAATTGCCAGCTTGACTCAAATTTGATTGTTCCTACATTTTTGTGTTAAACCATCTACCAAGTTTTTCGAATCTGCAAGTGCCTTCCTTCAAAAGCCAGGCTCACAGCATATTTGTACACATGCAGGAATTAGCCTGAGATAGTTATAGTCGAATCTGTGCCACTCTGGGTCTATTTGAAAAACCTTGCAGAAAGGAGCTATCCGTCCCCACACCTTACGTTCATATTCCTGCCTGTGGTTACAGTGGATTCTGTCTAGCATAAGCTGATCAGTGGGGGGTGGGGAGGGGTTTGTTCATATAGTCAACGGGAAGGCAATTATGAAGTCTGACATTATTCTTGGAAGGATTTTAAGCAAAATACCATAGCTCATCAAAACCTGTCTGCAAAATGCCAACAAGTTAATAATCATTTATGTACAGAAGGAAAAAATTATGCCTGCCAGACCACCTTAATGTGGGAGATTTGGCAATAAATTTTAAATATCCATTGTGAGAATTATATTATGTGTAAGGAAATCAGCATCCTGCAGTTTTACAAGTGTGCCTTAGAGGGGCATAATGCACAAAGGCCCACTATGAACAAAGAGACAGACATGAACACACAACAGAAGTGGGAAAAGGGCATCTCTGACCTCCTGGCACCTTCTGGAAGGCTTCTGGCCACAGATACCGTTCCTTAGGCACACTATTTTCTAAAAGACAAAATGCCATTGTGGGGTCCTGGATGCTTCAAATGCAGAATGGTTCCAGGTTTTTAGTGTCGTCTATATGCAGACTGTGTAGATCAGCTGTGTAGGCTTTGGAGATCCCCCATGAAATGCAGATACTGGCAAGGAAACTCACCAGGTAAGAAGTTGGTTGGTAACTCACACCCAGAACCAGTGTGGTAGGCCTTTACTAGCCTTTATCTGGCCCTTGGACCAATTTAAAAAAGGCAGTCTCAATTATCCAGTGGGCATAAGACTTCTAAAGGTGATGATGGCTTCTGTAGGTGGCTCCTATTCCTCAAGGGAGCAGGTAGCCTCAAGACATCTTTGGGGGCTGCAGGGAACATTTGAATAATAAGAGAAAGGTAATTGGGTGAGATGGCTCAGCAGGTAAGGATGCTTGCTCCCAAGACTGATGACCAGAATTTGATCCCCAGGGCCCACACGGTGGAAGAAGGGAATCTACTCCTGCAAATTGTCCTCTGACTGCCACATGCACACCATGGCATACATGCACACACATACACACTGAATGTAATAAGCGCAAAGAGAGAGAAAGGTGCCCTCTCTCAAGGCAGATGCTGCCCGCAATGAAACAAGGCTTGGTGAGCAGGGAGGGGTTTTTACCGCTGATTCTTGCCTGTCTTTGTTCAAGCTGCTGTAACAAAAAATTATTTCTCACAGTTCTGGAAGCTGAAAACCCAAGATTAAAGTGCTAGGGTTTTTTGTTTGTTTGTTTGTTTGTTTGCCTTTTTGAGATAGGGTCTCCCTGTAGCTGAACTTACTATGTAGACCAGGCTGGCTTTCAACTCACAGAGATCCTCCTGCCACTGCCTCCTGAGTGCTAGGATTAAAGGTGTGTGCCACCACACCTGGCTTAGTTATTTCTTAATAAAAGTCTTTTTTTCTGGTTATGGCTTTACAAGGAAGAGAGAGAGAGAGAGAGAGAGAGAGAGAGAGAGAGATCTATAACCAAATCACCTCCCACCTTGAAATATTACCCCACAGATGATTGGGTTGTCAATATAGGTATTCGGGGAAGGCATTCAGTTCATGGCACTCTTTGATCCACCAACTGCCCTTGGCCAGCCACGGCGTCAGTGAGAGAACTTGCAGTCAGACCCAGGCAATGCTTAAGGTATACGTGACAATGCTGTGACTAAACCTCCTAGGCCATTCTCTCCTCTTTAACAGCACAGCTCAGCACAGCTTGCTGGCATCTCTTCCACCCATCCACAGGACCAGAGCAATGTCTCCTTCCAGGCTTTTCCTTCTTACGATGATGCCTTTCCCCCCACTGCACATATGCACTGAAATCCCCAGTGAGCAGGACGAGGCCCAGCTGTCTGCCGCTATCTTCATGTTCTAGGAACGCCACCGTTTGCTAAGCAAGCAAGTAAGCAGTTGTATACATAGTGGTAGGCGCTAGGGGGATGCTCAAAGGGAGCTACAAGCACACCCGGATGAGCCCCTCACCAGACATGGCATCAGAAATGACTTCCGGAGTCAGTCATGGCTAAGCCAATAGCCAGTAAGGAACAGACAGGAGCAACAGGAAAATGGAAGCAGGAGGGTGCTCCAGAGAGCAGAGAGGATATGCACCGAGGAGGGAACGGGGCAGATCACAAAGGCCCGCAAGTCCACGTGAAAACCCATTACTCTATGGGGTGATGACAAGCGTTGAATGCTGTTAACAGGAGAAGGCTCTCAGTATTACTCTTATGTTTTTAAATAATAATTCTATTATTTATGTAATCACATTTTCATACACAACTTTAAGCTTTACTTTTACTCTTTATTTATTTTGCATAAAAAGTTCTTTTTTTTTGGCCTTTTCGAGACAGGGTCTCCCTGTAGCCCCAGCTGTCCTGGAACTCGCTCTTAGACCAGGCTGGCCTTGAACTCACAGAGATCCGCCTGCCTCTGCCTCCCGAGTGCTGGGATTAAAGGCGTGCGCCACCACGCCTGGCTCAAAGTTCTTTTTTTTTTTTTATAATTCGTAAGCCATTTTCAAAAATATTTTCTAATCTTCCCCAAAGGATCAGTGACCGATTCAGTGTTGCCAACTAGATTCAGGCTACCTCTGTCTTTTTTCCTATAGTGTTAGCACACTTCTAATTACCCACTTACTTATTTGCAATGACTGGTTTGTTGCTGGCTCCTGTCTGTACATAAGCTCTGGTGACAGAAATCTAGCTTGTCTTGTTCACATACCTAATAATATTCAGTAAGTGTTCTCTGGGCTAAATTTAACCCAGGGGTGGACTACTTGCCTGGTATGCATGAAGCCCTGGGTTCTATTCCCAGTGCTCCCCAATTCTTAGTAATAGATGGCTGTCTCATAACGAGTGGTCAGGCTGACTCAGCATGTGCCCAGGTGCACTGTGCTTAGAACTGCCTTTCCTGTGGCTCTGCAGGGTTATGATGTCACTGCAGGGTCTCTTAGGGAGTCTCAACTCATCGATGGCCTGGTGATAAGTAAACTAGGTATTACCAGAGGTAATCATCGGCTACTGAAAACTGCTTTGGCAGAGAGGAACATATACAGCATCACTCTCAGCTTAGCTGCACAGGAGTACTAAGCCATCTTGACAAACTCAGGATGTGTGTGCCCCTTTGCATCTCATGTTCTTGGTTAACATCAGATTATATATTGGACCCTGTCAATTCAATTCAAGAAACATTTGCTAAGTGCTTGTACTTCTAGGCATTAGGTCAGATTCTGAATTACCAAATAATGTCATTTTCTTTGGCTAGTATTTTACTGCAACAAATTACTGCAAACATAGTGGCTTAAAACAGCACAATCTAATTACGTGAAGTCCTAGTGATCAGAAGCCCAAATGGGCCTTTCAGTATTAAATCTAGGTGTTGGCCAGACTACGTTATCCTTGTGGGGCTGGGAGGGAGTCTTCTCTGGCTCCGGGAGGAGGGCCCCACTCCTCGCCTCTTGATCTCCTTCCATCAAAGACATTGCTCAGACTTCTGCTTTTCTGCCTCTTCTGCCTCCTTCTTTGGTATATGGAGACCCTTATGACTGCACGGTGAACCTTGATAATCCAGGAGACATGCCTGTCTCTTGAGATCCTTGGTAAGGCCAGGTGTGGTAGTGCAAGCCTGTAATCCCAGCCCTGGTGACAGGACAGAGAGCTCAAGGGCATCTTTGTCTACTTAGTGAGTTTGAGGTTAGCCTAGGTATTGTAAAACCCTGAGTGGAAAAACTAAAACCAAAACAAAACAAACAAAAACAAAAAGATCCTTAGTGTAATCACATAGACAACGTCCGTTTTGTACTTCAATACTACATTCAAGGCTCTGATGATTGGAGGTGGATGCTGGGAAAAGCCACTTTTGGCTGCCGCAGCTACTGCGGGCTACGCATGCCTGATTTATTTACGAAAAAGTGAAGATTCTGAAATCAAGTCAGCCTAATTCCAGTTCTGTCTCCACCGTTTACTGAAAATTCAACCTTTAGAAAGTGAATGAATGCAGCCAGGCGTGGTGGCGCACGCCTTTAATCCTAGCACTTGGGAGGCAGAGGCAGGAGGATCTTTGTGAGTTCAAGGCCAGCCTGGTCTACAGAGTGAGTTCCAGGTCAGCTGGGGCTACAGGGAGACCCTGTCTCGAAAACACCAAAAAAATAAAAAGAAAGTGAATGAATGCATCGAAGCTTCATTTTTACAATCTGTCAAATAACAAATATACTATTACCTTATCTCATGGGGTTTTGAAGTTTATGGACAACAGTACAGTCACTGTCTGTACCTAGTAAAACATTTTAAATGCTAGGTATTGTCATTGTTAATGCCCTGTCCTTGAGCAGGAAGCCCTGAGGCCTCTGGGTTACAGAGGTTTTCAGTAGTTTTCTCTAGCATTGTTTCTTCACAAGGATTTTGGTATTGATATGAAATGTTATAGTTTCCATAAAAAGATGTTAGAGAATACTCAATACAGCAAGCTATACACATTTTTAAAAGCAACCTTTAATTCTAAGACCTGTGTTTAATTTAGTGATAGAGTGTGATCTCAGAGCTTTTCAAGCTCCTGCTTCCAGGTGGGTGGGTGAGGGAGTCCCATCAGTCTCAGGCACCTGTGCTAGAGGTTTTTATTGAAATCTACTTCCCTCTCTCTTTTAAATATTGCCAAAAATTGTTTCATGACTGCATTTGAAATTGTCTGATGCACTTAGGCCTGGCATTATGAACTAAGCTACAGGCCCCATTTGTCTCACTCAAGCTAAATTCCCATACAAGGCTAATTTTCTAGTTCTTCCTAATTGGCTTTGATATAATCAAGCTCCTAAAAATTTAAAGTTCAAGATGCCAATGGCATAATTTTTTTAAATTCTTAGAAGAACCTGAACTGGCTTCAAGGGAAGGTTCCAGGCTGTCCTTTCAGCTCCTTCCTCCTCAGCATCAGGAGCAGGACCAGATGCTGCAGGAAGCCCTGCTCTGTGCTGCTGATGACACATACCAGGTATTGTTGGATGAGTACTTTCTATATGTATATTCTGAATTTCTCATTCATCCACTGTGCACATACTCATGTAAATGCACGTGTTTACATATGTTCACACAGACTCATTCATGAATGGAAGTGGAAGAATCTCTTGAAGCCAAGAGACGTGAATTACTACTAAAGAATATTGCTGTCAGTAAGGCTATCGCTGGCTTCTCTGAACTTGGACAAACAATCTTCTTGGCTTAACTATTTTTTTGAGACAGGGTCTCCCTATAGCCCCAGCTGGCCTAGAACTCACTCTGTAGACCAGGCTGGCCTGGAACTCACGGAGATCTGCCTGCCTCTGCCCCCCCCCCCCCAGTGCCAAGATTAAAGGCATGCGGCACCACGCCCGGTGGCTTATACATTTTTTACTTAAATGTTGATTTTCTGAGGTACTATCATTAAGTAATTGCCTTAGTTTCTTTTTCTGTTGCTGTGATAAAATAACCCTAACAAAAGCAACAACAGGGAGAAAGGGTTTAGGCTGGCTCACAGTTCAAGACACACTATATCATGGCTGAGACGTTAAAACAGCAGGACTCGAGACTGCGGGTCACGTGGCATCCACCCTCGGGAAGCACAGCAGTGCACACTTCTTTCCCAGAGCTCAGCTGACTTCACCTTACATAACCAGGATCCCCTGCCAGGGAATGGCCCTGCTCAGGAATAAGATGGTTCTTCCCAAATCAACTAAAGTCAACCCGATAGTTTCCCACAGGCATGCCTAGAGGGCCTGTTTTTCAGGTGATTCTAGACTCTGTCAAACTGACAACAGCAACCATCACAGTAATAAGGATGATTTGTAACAATTGTGCCAGAAAATGTACATCCAATGATCATTCATCATCATCTGTTCATGGCACCTCATGTGTACTATCAGATATGTTAAATGATCAGAATCATCACCCTTGAGTAAATTCTAAACTGTGATAATCTAGTAAATATATTCTTGGGTTTCAACTGTATATATAGGAAATCCTGAAGTAATTAATATATGCATTTATGCTAGCCTCCTCCTTGCAGTCAATTTTTTATTTAACTAATGTGTTTTAAAACAGAAATTCAAGAATTTGTAGACATATGGGTAGGTAAACTGACCAATGAAGACAAAGAGGAGGTCCAGATTAAAAGTCATGAACACACTCACATGCACACACAACACTTACATGCACAGATACTCATGCACAAGTACTCACACGCACACAAAAGAAAAACAGAAAGAAAAGAGGCCACAAAGTTTCCAAAGAATAGTGCTGCTGTCATTGGGTGTCCAGATAGGGGAAAATGCATTTATCATTTACATCACACATAAAAATTTATTTCAGGTATATAGATATAAATGTGCAAATCACGTTAGAACAAAATATAGGAAAATTTACTATTTCGAAGTAAGCATAAGAGTTTAAAAATCACACACACACACACACACACACACACAAGAAAAATGTGGAGAAAATCACTGTTATTAAAGTTGAAATGAAGGTTTGTTGAAGGCTGTTTTAAAAATATGAAAAGCTTCAGTCTAGAGAAGATATAGTAAATGAATTATAAGAATTTATACATATATAA
>VZQC01003122.1:2193589-2220236 GCA_009823505.1 Rhizomys pruinosus | reverse complement strand
GCCATGTTTATTTCAGCTCTCTTCACAAGAGCAAGGAGCTGGAACCAACCCAAATGCCCCTCAACTGATGAGTGGATAGAGAAAATGTGGTACATCTACACAATGGAGTTCTATGCAGCAGTAAAGAAAGACGACATCATGAGCTTTGCAGGAAAATGGCTGGAGCTAGAGGACATCATGCTGAGTGAAGTAACACAGTCCCAGAAAAACAAACGACGAATGGTATCCCTCATCTGTGGATGCTAGTGCCAATTACCTAGTTGTAAGTATTTCTTGTGTAGGGCTCCCTGAGCTTTTGTCCAAAGCAGTTGGGCGTGATGCATATTGGAAACAACAACAACAACAACAACAACAACAACAACAGAAAGGACTGCATCAAAAAACTGACTAAAACAGTGAACTTCTGCTCAAAACAGTGAACTTCCTCATGGAGAATATTGAGAAAGACAGAAAGAGATGAATAGCATGTTTGGCAGAATGCATGAGCTCTGGCAGGGTGGGGGAATGGGTGGGAACACGGGTCTAAATTTGTTAAAAAATATAAATAAGTTTATGTGAAAAAAAAAGAAAATATATTCCACCTCTTTCTGAATTTTCATTCTCTTTGAACTCCAACAACTCTTTGTAAACAATTCAGGAGGAGTTAATAGATATTGAGATAAAATGAGGACTTCTACTTTAACAGCACACAACTGTGTCATCTAAATCAATTTCCTTTCCTGATGTTCTGGGCACATCTACATTCTACACAATGAGGGCTTCCACTTTAACAGCACACAACTGTGTCATCTAAATCAATTTCCTTTCCTGATGTTCTGTGCATATCTGCGTTCTACACAGTGGGTTGCATTTGCAAATCATTTCATTTTCTTTTCCAAATTGCTGTCCTTCGTCACAAAGCTGCAGTGAAGATGAGCCTCATTAGGAACACAGTACGTGTGCTCTTCACAGCAAACAAACTCTCCATTATGTTCTCAGGTTTTATACTCTGAGATTTATTTCAATAAATTTGAAGTCTTCCTGAGTACATAACTTCTTCAACTCTCATTTTCTTGAGGTAATTATTTTGCCTATGGTACAAAGTACTGCAAGTAGTTTTAATGTTTAGAATATTAAATATAATTATCCTCATCAATTTTTCAATAACTCTGTCCTCAGAATTCTCCATCTCCGCCTCCTTCTCCCTCTCTCCATTTAATTGTGAGACCTCCGGAACTCTGGCTGTGGATCTAATACTTCCAAGCAAATGTTTAATGAGTTGGTGGCAGTTTTATTGTCCCTTAAACATTTAATGAGTTTTCTGCATAATTTCTTAATGTGTTATTTGTTTACTTTTAAAATTTTCAGTATAAAACTGAAAACTTGTGGTATTGAGTTTTATGACTTTGGCTCAATCCCTCTGCTGGAGTTATTGGGGCTTTGGTGTGCACTACCATGATACCCTGCTTTCCAGGAGCAAAATGTGAATCTATCTGTGCAGTCTGACCTCCGTTCCTGAAGGTTATATTTGGATCATGTTTCTCTCTGGAATAAGTGAGATCATATATCTCACAGACCCCTTTTTATGCTGTCCTTTTTACCATACAGTTTAAGGTTCAGCATTTGTTTGATCATCTCTGCCCTGTCTGTCCAAGCATGTTTTAGCACACAGCTATAGGGAGGGGTGGTGACCTTAGGAAAGTCTCATCTAAGCATATAAGTGCTGTAACACTGTGGGTTACATTTTGGGCTAGGTCAGGGCTTTCCAGATTTTTTTTTTGGTTGTTTCGAGACAAGCTGTCCTGGAACTCACTATGTAGAGCAGGCCGCCCTTGAACTCACAGAGATCCACCTGCCTCTGCCTCCAGAGTGCCGCCTGGATTAAAGGCTTGTGCCACCATGCCTGGATTTTGGCATAATACTTTTTTTTTAATCGTTTTGAGACAGGGTCTCCTTATAACCCCAGCTGGCCTGGAACTCGCTCTGTAGACCAGGCTGGCCTTGAACTCACAGAGATCCACCTGCCTTTGCCTCCCGAGTGCAGGGATTAAAGGCGAGCGCCACCACACCCGGCTGGCATAATACTTTTAATTCCAAGAAAGACAGAATAACAAGCACTTTCAATTATCTTTTCTCCCCGCTGGTATGCAAATGAGCTACAAACTTATAAAAAGCTCCCTTTCCTTTGGCCATTTTGCTGCAAATGTCCCTGGAAGAACTTGACCAGCGCTCCATTCACAGTTTTGAACTCTATTTCATATACACACTGAATCAATTAGTATGTAATAACTTTATTCTTGAGTCTTTAATGAATAATTCATACACAGTGGCCAAATTGAAAGGAGTTTGGTTCATGTAGGTGGGCAAGCATCTGAGAATCCTGAGCTGCTCCTTAATTGATTCTTTCATTGTTTGATGAAACAGCATTTGTTATTTACTCTACAGGGAAAAGTTTATGATCTAAAGAACAGGTCAAAACAATAAAAAGCTCCCCCAGATATGTCCTTTTCCCTCCTCTCGTGGTCATCATATACATTTGTGTTTGTCTTTTTGCAAAAAGAACAAAAATCCCTTTGAAATATATTATTTTCACTAAATCATGAAATGTGTTTTATGGTATAATTCCACATAAAAGCTTCAGTTCTTACACTGTAAAATGTAGTATTATACCTTAAATCCTAAACATTCTTGCTTGTGAGCTGAAAATTAAGACTCAGGATCCAGTCAAGCCCTTCCAATTGCTTTTGGAACAGGTGCTGAGGAAAAGCTGTGAAAACAGAAAGCTGAGCGCCAAGAATTCCCATGGCCTTCAAGAATGGAACAGACAAAACCTAAGGGTGGTCCAGAGGCCCTGCCAAGCGCCATAGCTCACTCTAATCGCTGTGTATTTTGAGAGCAAATGTACTGGAATAACAAAATCTTTTCCCTTTATTTTTACATTTTGAAAAATAGGGTCTCTGACATTTGTGAGAATTTTTCTCTTGGACGAAAGACCTTACGAGGAGGGTGTACCCCCCTTATAAAAAGGTGGACTCCCTCATTAGGAAAGCAAAAGATACGTAGGCTACTTTTGTAGCCTACGATGCTGGGTCTCCCCACACTCAAGTGCCTAAAAGTACCCACCTGGCCTTGGAGAACACAGGGCAAGATGCTTTCCTTTGACCCCATTCTGGTCTGCACCCCACACCACCATCACACAGGGCAGTGTCCCCACTTTCATGCAGGACACCCTTGCCACCGCCTCCCAGTGGACCCCTCAGGGTCTCCCAGCACAGGGCACTCAGGATCCACCAGTTCTGCTTTGCTTCTTTGGCCTGTGAGTTAACATCTCAGGAACTTGATTTTCTTGTTTTCATGTTTAAATAGAGGGCACACAGACTTCACAGAGTCAAACAAAAAATATTCACAAATGTGGGTCTTTGCTTTTTTATTCTTTATTTTTTGTTATCTGAAGCTAGGGCTCCAACCAGAAGCCACATGCATGCTAAGAAGAGCTCTAGCACTGAGCTATACCTAACCCTTAAACATTTATTTTATCAAGTAGACGTCGGCCCAGTGTGGCAGCACACACCAGCTACTCCAGGACCGGAGGAGTTGAGAAGGGAGTTTGAGGGCAGTCTGGGCTGCAAACCAACACCCTGTCTCATAAAACAACAAACAAGAAGGGTACAAGTAGTATTTTAATTGGCATTTTCAACTGTCAGCTGATACAATTAGATACAATTAAAAGTTTAAGAGAGACTTAAAGGGAGGGGTTTACAAATTAGCTGTCCTTCACCCATTGTCTGGGACCAGAAATGCTTCCATTTTCGGGTATTTTGAGATTTTGGAGTATTTGCATACATGTAAGTTATTTGGGGATGGGCCCCGAGTCTAAACACAGAATTCATGTTCATTTCATACATTCCTCATACGCATAGCCCGAAGGTGATTTTGCACAATATCTTTGTGTGTCTGCCTCTTTACTGTAACTTGCCCCTTGAAGTCAGTTGAATCAGGCGTGGTACTCAACAAGTTTTGAATTTCTGAGCATTTTTATTGAGCATGAGTTGCATGTAGCCTAGGCTGGCCTCTAATTCACTATGATCTGAAGATGACTGTGAACTTCTGATCCCCCTGCCTTGACTCCTGAGTTCTGGGATAACAGGTTTATGCCGTGCTAGAGATGAAATCTGCGCCTTTATGCATGCTAGGCCAGCCCTCTACCAGTTTTTTCACAAATGACAAGAATGTTGGATATTTTGATGGATTACTGCCAGCTTAGGAATTTCACTTTTAGCAGGCTTGATGGGTCCATGTCTTATTCAGAAAGAGAAAAAAATATCTACAACTTCAACGTGGATCCAGATGTTTTACTTTTCTTAGTGAGTACACGAGCTGGTGGCTTAGGCATTAATTTGACTGCAGCTGATACAGTTATCATTTATGAGAGTGATTGGAATCCCCAGTCTGATCTTCAGGCCCAGGATAGATGCCATAGAATTGGTCAGACAAAGCCGGATGTTATATATCGCCTTGTAACAGCAAATACTATTGATCAGAAAATTGTGGAAAGAGCAGNATCCCCCTGCCTTGACTCCTGAGTTCTGGGATAACAGGTTTATGCCGTGCTAGAGATGAAATCTGCGCCTTTATGCATGCTAGGCCAGCCCTCTACCAGTTTTTTCACAAATGACAAGAATGTTGGATATTTTGATGGATTACTGCCAGCTTAGGAATTTCACTTTTAGCAGGCTTGATGGGTCCATGTCTTATTCAGAAAGAGAAAAAAATATCTACAACTTCAACGTGGATCCAGATGTTTTACTTTTCTTAGTGAGTACACGAGCTGGTGGCTTAGGCATTAATTTGACTGCAGCTGATACAGTTATCATTTATGAGAGTGATTGGAATCCCCAGTCTGATCTTCAGGCCCAGGATAGATGCCATAGAATTGGTCAGACAAAGCCGGATGTTATATATCGCCTTGTAACAGCAAATACTATTGATCAGAAAATTGTGGAAAGAGCAGTCGCTAAAAGAAAACTGGAGAAGCTGATCATCCATAAAAATCATTTCAAATGTAGTCAGTCTGGATTAAGTCAGTCTAAGAATTTCTTAGATCCTAAGGAATTAATGGAGTTACTAAAATCTCGAGATTATGAAAGAGAAATTAAAGGATCGAAAGAGAAGGTCATTAGTGATAAAGGCCTAGAGTTGTTGTTAGATCAAAGTGATCTCCTTGATCAAATGAAGGCCTAAAGAATGATTAAAGAGAAAACGGGGATATTCAAGATACTAGAAAATTCTGAAGATTCCAGTGCTGAATGTTTATTTTAAATTGGAGCTAAAAAATTTTTTAAAAGTCCTTGTTTACATCTATCTGGTAACTTTACCTACTGGTTTTGAAATCCAGATTGTTCACTTTAAGGTTTTAGGATTATATCAGTTTGTATAATGTAACTAATAATGTTACATACTTGATTATAATTTTCTGAGTTTTATAAAGAACAAATGGTTATTAAATTTAGATTTTCGAAAAAAAAAAAAGTCTGGTACCTTGTCCCAGATTTTGGTCTTTCAGATGAATGCTGCTGAACCTGTATAATGAGTATCAAAAAAGGTATTAGGTAAGAACAATGACTCTAAGAGTGATTAACACCAAAATAAAACTAAAACGAGGGGACATTCAAGAGAAAGATGGATGAGAGCTCAGAAATGTGATGTAGCTGGAACACTGTCCATCCAAACAGGCTGCCTGGTTACAACCAAAAATCACACTCTCAGTGGTTGACAAGGAAAGCAACCAGTGCTGAGGGCTGAATGTGTGAGCAGGAGGTAAGAGTGCCAAGTGGGGTGTCAGACACAGCAAAGGCAGGAGCCATTTTATCCAGTGACTGCACATTGTACAGACAGGCGATAAGTGTGTGAAACACTGGCATTTTTCAACCTGTTACTTTTCTCTGCCAGGAATGACCGAAGAGGAGTAAGAGCTCAAAGATCTTATTTGTCAGAATTCTATGATTTCCTTTCTTTTAACTTGTTTCTTTTGAGATAAATTAAATTTACAAGAAAGTTGTTCAAATAGGGAGAAAGTTGCTGTGTACCTTTTCCTCAGCTTCCAAGAAAATTAACATCTCATGCAAAAGGATTACCATGGTACAAACCAGAAAACGGAAGGTGAAACACTACTGCAAAATGCATCTCAGCCCACTTGTATATTCAGGCATCGTCCCAGTTCCATATTGCATTAGTTGGTGTGAATTCTTAGTTTCCTCTATTCTATCATGGTCCTTTCATGATCTTGACACTCTTTAAAAAATATTTTTATTGCTGGGCGTGGTGGCACATGCCTTTAATCCTAGCACTGGGAAGGCAGAAGCAGGTGGATCTCTGTGAGTTCAAGGCCAGCCTGGTCTACAAAGCAAGTTCCAGGACAGCTGGGTTGGCAGGGGGACCCTGTCTCAAAAAGACAAAAAAAAAATTATTTATTTATTTATTTATTTATTTCTGGGGCTGGAGAGATGGCTCAGTGGTTAAGAGCACCGACTGCTCTTCAGAGGATCTGGGTTCAATTCCCAGCACCCACATGGTGGCTAAGAACCATCTTTAACTCCAGTTCCAGGGGAATCCAACACCCTCTTCTGACCTCTGCAGCATTGCATCACATGGGTGCACCAACCTACATGCAGACAGTACACTCATACACATAAAAAATAATAAATAAAAATTTAAAAATTTTTTATTTATGTTTTTATGTGTATGAGTGTACTGCTTATGTGCATGTAAGTGCACCTGTGTTGTATGATGCCCGAGGTGCCGTGTAGGTGCTAGGAATCAAACCAGTGCTCTTAACGGCTGAGCCATCTCTCCAGCCCGATCTTGAGAACTCTTGAAGAGTACTGGTCAGTCATCTCACATGCAGTCTGCCAACATGGACTTGTCTGACCTTATGTAGGGTCAGGTTGAAGTGATGCATTTGGGCAGAACGCCACAAAGATGATGCTGTGTTCATGCATCAGAACTCAGAGTACATCCACAGCTTCCCAATTTGTGCCACTAACTCTGCTCATTTGGTTACTGTGAACTGTCAACTTCACTGCAAACTCACTCTTTTTATTCTTTCATGATAGAAAGTATCCAGGAGGGAGGTGCTTTCAGATAATACAAATACCCTATTTCTCTTTGAACTTTTGCTTATTCATTTTGCCATCCATTGATGCTTCTTAAAATGACATTTGGGCTGTCTATGGTGGCGCACACCTTTAATCCCAGCACTTGAGAAGTAAAGGCAGGCAGATCTCTGAGTTCTAGGCCAGTCTGATCTGCATAGAAAGTTCTAGGCCAGCCAGAGCTACACAGTGAGACCCTGTTTTTTTAAAAAAATAGCCAAAGCCCATTTTCTGTTTCCTCATTCCTTTTCAATGTATTAAGAATTCTGCTGGGCATGGTGGCATACATGAGGCAGAGGCAGGCGGATCTTTGTGAGTTCTATGCCAGACTGTCTACAGAGTGAGGTGCAGGACAGCTGGGGCTACAGGGAGATCCTGTCTCAAAAAAGACAAAAAAAAAAATCCACGATTTCTATCATTTTTTGTCCTTTTGTCTAAGATCAAGTAAACAATTCCATGATTTCTTAATATATCATCAAGCTGACAATGATACTTGTGTTACAGAAAATGATCTTCTTGCTAAAACAACAAAAGTTCAGTATTGAAACCCAGCTTGGATTATTCAGGCTTTCTATAGCTCTTTTCTCCCAGTTACTGCCTAATCCTGTGATACTGAATGTCTCAAACTATCTTAGCCTTATGAGAGTCCATTAAAAACTCGTATAGAATCTCAGAAAATTAGAAAATATTTTGTGATAAATAAAATACCTGTAAAGGTAGGGCACTTGATATAATTGGGAAAAAAAACACTGCCACCCCCACTCTGAATCAGAAATGTTATGACTGAAGAAATTTAGACTTTCATCAAATGATTGTTGCTTAAGTCAAGTTGCAAACCTGATTGACATAATGTGGGAAGAAATATGTTTAAGGGAGTATAGTTTATTTAGAAAACTAGGGACTTTTTCCAGGAGAAATCTACTCTCAGAGATGGGGACAACTTTACAAAATTATTTGCCTTGTTTTCATAAATATAGAAAATACACAGAGACTCTGAGGTCCAGCCCTTATTCAGGAACAGCTCTAGGGAGAAAAATTAAGAGCTAGAGTAACCAGAAGGTGTTAAGGAGGCAATAAAATCTTTTCCTCTGCATGGCGGCCAGGAACTGGCTGAAGGAGAAGGTGCCAGGGGCCATGAAAAGGTCCGACAACTTGAAGCTAGGGCATCATTCAGGTCCCGCACTACACTCTGCTTGGGATAACTGATAAAAAAAAAAGACTCTATAAAATGAAGCAAATACTCAAGTTATGAAGTTATGGGGGAAATGAAATAAATACCTGACACTTGACAAAGTATGGAGTGAATAAATTAATATTCATTCTTATGACAAACATCCTTTAAATTTTCATTGTCTTATAGGTTTTGTTCTTATTTTCTTATATTCATAAAAAAAGTTGTACTGTTGAATCTTAAAGTGCCTTTAACTCTGAAACACTGTGACCGCATTGCCATAGCTAGGGAATTTAAAGAGGAAAAAAAAAAAGACTTTTATAAAGACTGACTCGAATGCCTAAATTCATTTATTTATTAAGCACTAGTTTTGTAACAGGCACTAAGCTAGAATCTAGAAATGTTAAACCTAAATAAATAATGCTCATATCCTGAATTCATTGAGGTTATTTTGACAGATAACCATGTGAATACAGAATTAATAGGTAATACAAAGTAAAAGAATGAGTTAGTTCTCCTGAATAAGGGCTAGTTTCAGAGAAGACTGTAAACCTGGTTCATGAGGAATAATAAGAAATTTACCAAGCAGAGAGCAGTCTACGACAAGCAAAGAGCTTAACAAAAGCATGGCAGTAAAGAAGGGAAGCAAGCACTGGCTTAGCAATGGTTTCACACTTATGCGTGTGAAGGAAAGGGTGAATGCCAGTCACGTTACACTGAAGCAAGACTAGACTTTGACCTCTATGAGCCACCGGAGGTCCTTCCAATTTTTAATTTAAAGAGTTACAGAATAGATTCTTGTTTTATAGAGTATGTGTTAGTAGGATGGATTAGTAGACACAATTTACATACTCTTACTTTAATAATCCAGGTATGAAGCAATGATTTCATTGTAGACAAGAGACCTGGGGGCAGAGGGGAGGGATTTCATGCATACATTTAGAAGCATTGCAGCAGCTTCTGTGAGTTGACTGATTGCATAGTAGAAGGGGGGAGAAAGGCCGGGGGTCTGGAGTTGGGTAAATGAAAGAGAAAGAACAAGAAGCTAAATTAAAAAAAAAATAGTTAGGGGCCAGGACATATAAAACTCCACATCCTAAGAAGTTAGATGCTATAAAAAGTATGACAGGAAGCCAGTGGAGAAAAGGTTTTAAGACAGTGTGATTTATAGTTTAAGAATAATACTCTAGGCTGGACACAGGGGAACATGCCTTTAATCAAGCAGTCAGCAGGGAGAGGGAGGAGGTTCTCTGTGAGATCAAGGCCAGCCTGGTCTACATAGCAAGTTCCAGACCAGCCAGAGCTACCTGGTAAAACCCTTTCTCACTCGGAATGTGAGTATGTCTATAGAACAGGTTTTAAAAGGATGATAGTGGAAAGGGAAAAACTGAAAATGTCACTGCAGTAGTCTCAGTGGGAGGGGTGGGTAAGTTTAAGTATCTGAAGATGGGACTTACAGTGGAAATGGAGAGACCACTCTCTATGGTTTCTTGTGTCTTCATATCTTCCAAGCAGAGGAAGTAATGGTTTTGTTGTTCATCTTTTTTGGATGCTTGTCTCTCAGCAGAGGAAGGCATCTTGGAAGACAGGGGAGATGGCATCTGTATCTGGAGCTATGGAGGAACACTGCTTACTGGCTTGCTTCCCTAGGCTATTCCCAGCCTGCTTTCTTTTTTTATTATTATTTTTTTATTTGATTTTTTTTAACAATAAGTAATAAGTATGAATACAAGCATCCTTCATGTAAAACCAATTTGCAAGCAGCTATGTCCAAACCCAAACAGCCCAAATCCCACCATCCAGCTGGAGGGGCTTGTATGTACAATCATGTTGATAAAATAAGTGTCCAGTCTATATTGCTGTAGTTTCACCATTCACCCCAATCGCAGCCCTTATACTCTACCACACCCCCTCTTCTGCAGATTGTTCCCTAGGCTTTAGAAAAGGGGCACAAGGGCTGGAGAGATGGCCTAGCGGTTAAGAGCGCCGACCGCTCTTACAGAGGACCCGGGTTCGATCCCCAGCACCCACATGGCGGCCGAGAGCCGTCTGAAACTCCAATTCCAGGAGAACTCCAGCTCCAGGGGAATCCGACACCCTCTTCTGACCTCCGCGGCATTGCACGACACGGGTGCACAGACCTGCATGCAGACAGTACATTGATACACATACAGAAATAAATAAAATAAAATAAAATAAAAAAAGAAAAGGGGCACAAGTGGGCAAGAAGCAAAACAGTCTACTTTCTCTGGAGATGTTGTTTTGGCCTCTGATCAGTTCTGACTGTTTCCTTTCATGAGTTGACAGTTTATCCAGGAATAACCTTTCAATCCTACTAATGAAGCACAAGCAATTAGATATATAGACATTTAAACAGTACTAATTATTATGGTAGGTTACGTTGGTATAGACACAGATGTACGGATGGTATGCTAACCCATGAATTATAGTTGTTCTGTAAAAGATGATAAGGTCTTACTGTGGCTTATAACATCTCCTAATCACTAGAGGATGTAAGCTTGTGGCATCAGCCATGAATTATTCCTCCAAGGAGAGAGCTAATAGCCAATTAGATTTGGGATATACAGACATATGGCTGCCACTGCTGCACAGTATTTCCAGGCAGGTGAGATGCAGCTGATGCTGATGGAGGAGTCTTGCTTGACTCAAGGAGACCAATATTTGCTTTACTGGTTTAGTGGCCTTTGGTAACACTCTCTGGAATACCAGAGACCAACTGTACACTTGAAAGTGTGGTCTCAATACATCTTTCTTGTGCTTACACCAGGTCTTCAACAGCAGGGCATTACCGCCTCTCTTCTTGCAGGTATCCCAGTTTACAGGCAAGAAGCCTTTACCTTTCTGGGGGCTTGGACCCCGTGGCTAACATCTCCTTGGCAGAATAATCCCTTGCTGATATCAGAGCTCTCCTGTATTAATATATTTTGCTTAATTGCATTAAAAAGATTAAAAAGACTTCAGTATTATATTTGGCTCTGGATAGAGAATAATCCTTTTCACAGTTCCTATTTCTAATAGTCAATTAAAGAAAGCAGTTATACCGGTTTTATGAGAGATTACCTCTATAACAGTCAGCTCTAATTTACAGTTAGGGAATGACTTCATTACCATCATGTTTTTCTTTGTTCTATGAAAAGGAGGTAAGAGAGTTTCTCATATTAAAACTTTGCGGCACCTGGAAGATAAAGTTCATTAGGACTCAATATAAACAGTTGTTATAAATAGGATCCACAGAGATGTTTGATGCCTGTAGCAGTCTGAGGCTTTTCTTCCTTTTAATGTTTAGATGGGCCAACTTCTCTGCTCGTGTTTCTTGGTACATCCTGCACAATGCAAAGCTGTATCTTTTCTTTCTCAGACGTTAAGTTGGTGACGTTTTGACCTGTGGGCAGAATAACCTGCCAAGTGGTGGCAACACCCACAGCAGGCTGGTCTTTCCACACCACTCAGTAATCAAGAAATACTCCACAGACATGGCCATAGGGCAGTCCAATGGAGGCAATTTACCAGCTGAGGCTTCCTGAACCCAGGTGTGTGTAGACACTAAAGCTTTTTAGCACACACGTGGACTTCAGGATCTGTATGTGGGAAGTGGGTTTGTTTTCCAGAAGCAAGGAGCTATCTCTGATTCCTTGTCTGCTCTTGAGCCCAGACATGTTAGCTGAACTGTGTCATATGCTTAGCCAAGATCAGTGACTGGTAAATGAAGGAGGGTATCTATATATCAGCGATTTACATAAACAAGGATGTCTAAATTTCACTGCATGCTGTTTACCTTTGGAATCTTGAAAAGTACCAAAGCTGAACTGGGAAGGTAAACTCAGTTGGTAAAGTGAGAACCTGAGCACCACCCTCAGCATCGACATGTGAAGCTAGGGGTGGTGGTACATGCTTTAATTCCAGTGCTGGGAGGCAGAGAGAGAAAGATCTCCAGGCTCACTGACAAGCTGGCCTGGCCTTCTAGGCAAGTTCCAGGCCAATGAGAGACCCTGCCTCAATAAACAAGGTGGGCATGTCCTGAAGAACCACATCCAATGTTGGCCTCTGGTCTCTACCCACTCCACACGCACCTGCAAACGCATGGATGTACACGCAGGTGTACATATACATGCACACACAGCATTGACATCTGTGCCTTACCACTGAAAATTTTCCGGGTGTGGCACTGGCATTAGATTTGCTTACTTAAAATTTCCCAGGTGATGCAGTCACCCACGATTACAAATATTTGAAAGAATAATGGTATCTCTCAGGCCTGGGACCTCAATGAATGAAAGTAAAGTTGATAAATGGCTGGGCTGGCTTCAGAATCACATTTTCTTTCAACTTAGTCAATCCACTTGAAAAAAGTTTTCTTCTAGTATTTCCAGTAAAAGTCCCCAGTTGAGGCTGGTGGTCTGTCTTTGGGGTATGTGCTATTCCTGAAGCAATCATTATATGCAGCACTGTGATGTGATGGCCACACTACAGGTACATTTAGGTCTGAATAAAGACAGTCTGACAACAACAACAAAAAACTGGAAAAATAACTCTGGAAAGACTCAGAAAAGATGCAAGACATGTATGGTAGAGTGCAGGGACTCAAGTGGGGTGGGGGCATGGAAAGGGAAGTGACTCTAAATTCAATTGAAAAGTAATGTAAGATTTAGGGAAAAAGTTTAATAACAATAAAAAGAAAACAATAGCCATGGTGCAAACAACCTCTAAAAAAAAAAAAAAAACACAGTCTGGCTCTTAGCATCAGCTTAGCCATGAAGAAGCCCAGACAGCTCTGAGCACCGTTTCTTCAGATTTCTCTCTGAACTGTGCTCTCACACAAGGACTAGCTTTTTCTTTTTTCTCTTTGTAACACTATATATAGCATGAAATGGGTTGGTAAAAATGAAGCCTGATCTTATCAGAGGACTGCCCTTTCTGACCCCTACTGACTTAGACCAGCATGCCCACAACCACTAACAGATGTTATCAATTTCATCCCACCTATAGTTTGCAACACAAATGGGATCATCTTTGTCACTTTCAACAATATCTGCTGTTTCAGCCATTGCTTGATCGATATGCAAAATACACACACACACCACACACGCACACACACACATGTACATACATTATTCTGGGTCAAGAACAAGAAAGGTCATGAGGGATTAAGGCCATATTTCCAGGTCACAAGAGGAGCCCATGGCTTGTCTGTATTCTAAACAAGCTAAAGTAATATTAACTTTTTGGTTGCTAGGTTAGATAAAAGTCATTTGCCCACAGTATATCCATGTTGTAAACATCATTACAACAGTAATGGACAAAAGTTTTTTTTTTTGGTCATTTTGAGACAGGGTTTCCCTGTAGCTCTGGCTGTCCTGGAGCTCACTCTGTAGACCAGGCTGGACTTGAACTCACAGAGATCTGCCTGCCTCTGCCTCCCAAGTGCTAGGATTAAAGGTGTGTGCCACCATGCCCAGCTCCAAAAGATGTTTTTAAAAAAATCAGCCTAATGAATGGATCCTGAGTTATATGGCAGGACATGAAATTAATTCAGTAGTGCTGTGGTGTGCAGGAAAGGGGCGCAGGTAAGTCCCCAAGGACAGTGCAAAGGCCGTTACTAGAAAGGAGTGATGAAAACCCAGGGCTCGCTAGTGCTCAGTCCTTCCTTGCTGTTCTCACTACATCTGCCATGGGGATGGCTAGCACACTTCACTGTATGACGCTGACGCTCATTTCTCAGGGACTCCACTCTTCCTCAGGATATTGAGTTTTATTCATTTGCTTTTAGGGTCTCTCTCTCTCTCTCTCGCTCGCTCACTCGCTCGGGGGGCAGAGGTCGATATTGGGTAGTTGGGCATCTTTCTGGATCACTCTCCACTTTATATATTGGGGCAGGGTCTCATATTTGAACACAAAGCTTGTCTAGTCAGGAAGTCTAACTAGCCAGCTTGCTCCGGGGATGATCATATCTCTACCTCCTACATGCTGGGATTACGGGTTGGCCAACATGCCTGCCAAGCATTTGCGTGGATGCTTGGATCTAAACTGCTCTTTACACCTGTGCAGCAAGTGCTTTAGTTATTGAGCTGTTTTCTCAGCCCCTCTACCATATTTTTTAAGACAAGATCTCCTACTTTGATGGAACTCATTAATTTGGCTAGACTACCTGGCCAGTGGGCTCTAGGCTTCTCCTGACTCTATTATCCTAGTGCTGTCGTTACACATATGTGCTGTCATTCCTAGCCTCTGTGTGCATGCTGGGGACCCAAACTTGAGTCTCCATGTCTGTATGACAAGCACTTTGCTGACTGAGCCATCTGCCTACACCGATAGAGTATTTTTTAAAAATTTATTTACTTTTTTTTTTTTTTTTTTTGCCTTTTCAAGACATGGTCTCCTTGTAGCCCCAGCTGTCCTGGAACTCACTCTGTAGACCAGGCTGGCCTTGAACTCACAAAGATCCACCTGCCTCTGCCTCCTGAGTGCTAGGATTAAAGGTGTGCACCACCACACTCGGCTAAAAATTTATTTACATTTAAGGCACAGTCTTACTCTATAGCCCATGCTGGCCTTCAATTCACAATTGTCATGACCCTCAAGCCTCAGTTTCCTACAGTGTTGTGATTACAGGTGTGGACTAACACACCTAGTTTAGGATGCTTATTGGTGTTCTTAGACAGTGAACTGATTTCTACTACACATGTGAGGAGGAAATTTGCATGGAAAAGGCAAATTGCAGGAGTTCAGAAATAAAATTGAGTGTTTTTGCTCGTTTTCTCCCTCTGATCACACCAGTGGTGACTGAATTGATCATTGTCACATATCTAATATCAGAATACCATGTATCAGATTATTAATTTTCAGTTAGCATAAGTCTTTTTCACTTGAAGGCAAATTCAGAACTAAATCAAAATATGACTTTCTTTCTTTAATAGTTTTAAAAAGCAGTAAGTCCTGTCCTGTCACAGCTCCTGATCTGCCTCTGCAGTTCCTTTAAGCACCAGCACAGTGCTGAGATCACACACAGCCTCAGCAGGCTTGTGGGAAGGTCAGAGCACAACATGATGAATATTCAAAAAGCAGTAAATGTCAGGAAGCCACCAGGAGGATTTCAGTCCATCTATAGTCTAACTCTGTGACAGTCACCATTAGTTTCAAGGTTATTGATCTGCCTGCTGGCTTTTACAGGTTTCTCCTAAAGGTATAAAAGGAAATTTTGGGGGGCTGGAGAGATGGCTCAGTGGTTAAGAGCACCAACTGCTCTTGCAGAGGACCTGGGTTTGATTTCTAGCACCTACATTGGCAGCTAAGAAGTGTCTGTCTTTAAGCCAGGTGTGGTGGTCCATGCCTTTAATCCCAGTACTAGGGAGGCAGAGGCAGGGAGATCTCTGTGAGTTCAAGTCCAGCCTGGTCTACAGGGCTAGTTCCACATCAGCTGGGGCTACAGGGAGACCCTGTCTCAAAAACACCTCCCAAAATAAGTAAAAATAGGGGCTGGAGAGATGGCTCAGTGGCTAAGAGTGCTGACTGCTCTTGCAGAGGACTCGGGTTCCATTCCCAGTATCCACATTGCAGCTAAGAATTGTCTTTAACTCCAGTTCCAGAGGAACCCGATGCCCTCTTCTGACTTCCGAGGCATTTCATGACACAGGTGCACCAACCTACATGCAAACAGTACACTCATACACATAAAAAAATAAAAAAATTAATTTAAAAATAAATAAATAAATAAAAGAAATTTCTTATGGTCATGACTTTATAGGCCTATCATATATGACAGAATGCATGAAATCCAGTAGGGGGCACATGAGAGGTGTGGATGGGGGAGGGGTATAAAGATGATTATGGTGTTTGTATGAAATGCACAAATTTTAATAAAAATGTGTATGTTAAAAAAAGAACATTCACACTCCATGATACTCCAGGAAGGGAAGATGGAGGAAACAATGTGTCTATTGCAAGCCTGACTAGGGAAGGAGAGATGCTCATGAGACTTCCATTCCTGCTCAACTAGCTGCTTTAGTCATGTGCTTGTTGTTAATGTGTTAGCTGAAGTATGTTCTTACTGGTTTCCATTGGTCTGTTGAATCAGCATAAATCACAAGGGAATCCAGGATCTGTTATCTAGTTCCATTCTGGGAATCCTTGCACAGAAGTCCTTAGGCTCATATTTCAGAACTTTCTGGACTTTCCAGAGATATTTGTGGAAGTCACAGTAGATCAGGAGGCAGGAAGAGAAGAAACCTTATAACTTGTATATACGCAACAGTGCATAGGATATTGAACACAGGGATTTTGTTAGAAAGTCTGAAATCCTTGACATTCTAGAATGTCATCAGTTTATTCCAAATATGTGTCAATTTTACAAATCATCCTGGTTAGTGAGTCAATGGCTTTCAGCTCTATCTATAGCTCACTATTCCTTTTTAATTTTCATTTAATGGAAATTTGAGATGGCTAAAAGTACATGGATGGAGTACACAAATGGACTCCGCCCAATATAAATGTGATGAGGGAGAAATCTGAGATGTCCTAAGTTTAATTACAAGAGCCAGAGGGTGGAGGAGGAAAGAGATAGTGAATCAATTGACGTTACAGGCAAAGCCAGAACTCAGACTCTTCTATATTCCTGAATGCGTGTTAAAACTTTGAGTCAAGCCAGGCATTGTAGTGTCACATGTTTGTAATCCCAGCACTTTGGGGGCTGAGGAAGGTAGATAGTGAGTTCAAGGCCTATATGGGATACATAATGAGACCTTGTCTCAAAAAATCAAAGACAGCTGGACGTGGTGGTGCACGCCTTTAATCCCAGCACTCGGGAGGCAGAGACAGGCAGATCTCTGTGAGTTCAAGGCCAGCCTGAACTCTACAGGGTGAGCTCCAGGATAGCTGGGACTAAAGGGAGACCCTGTCTCAAAAAAAGACCCCCCCCCCAAAAAATCAAAGACAACTAAACAGACAACAATTATGAACCTTTGACTGGAAGCCTAAGATCAATCATCAGCTGTCACTGTGTCCTGCTCAGCCAAGTCCAAGCAAGCAGTTTTGTGACACTCCTCTCTATGCCTAAATTTCCTTGGCTTTATACTATCCCACCCCATCTTTTTTTTCAAGTTTAATATAATATTTTATTTGTGTTTTGTGTATATCAGACATCATTTTTCAGTTCAATTTAGACATAATCCCCTTTCCCTTCTCCCCTCCCCACCCTAGATCATGCATTCTGCCATTCATGTCCTGCAACTTTCTCTCAGTCTTTTAAAGTTTTTCTCTGCAGAGGTTTATTGTTTTGGCCAGAATTTAACTATATCAGTCTGTTCTTTGACCCAGTCCTTATGTTATTGTTATTCCCTCCTAATTGTATTGCTCCAAAATATGCCTATATAAACATCATATATGTACCAGAATTATGTCCTCCAGGAATAAACTGTATGTTAACTCTGATATATGTTTAGGAGCTCACTTTTTTCCCTTTAATTTTATATTACTCTAAAATATGAATATATACCTTCTGCCCATATACATTAATTACCATGTCTGAAAGTAAGTGGTAAGTTAATTCTAGGGCTCATTAAGAGATTTACATTGTAACATCACAGTTGCTTTCAAATAGAAAGAAATATAACAATATACTCAGCTTGCCTTTCACTTGCGCTATTAGGTAATAGCATCCACAAATAAGGGAAACCATTCCCAGTTTGTTTTTTTGGACTGTGTCACTTCACTTAGCACAATGGCTTCAAGTTCCATCCATTTACTTGCAAAGTTCATATGTTATCTTTCTTTTTTTTGCATAATTTTTTAAATTTAAATTTAAATTTTTATTTATTTATTTATTTTCCTCTGTTGTTTATTTTATAAGGGATTCCTCAATATAATAGCACAGTAGTTTTCAGATAACACTGATGTTACTCAGTTTGCTGTACAATTGGTAATTGGTGCATTTTTTTAGAGTGAGCCAAATTATTAAGCTTAAGCAATGAATGTAAGTAACATTCATGTAAAACCAATTTTCCCATAGTCCAGTTGGAGAAGCTTGTATGCACAAGCATGTTGATCAAATAGGAGACCAGTCTATATTACTATAGTCTCATGATTCACCCCAATCTCTCCACAGCCCTTACATTCTACCACACCTCCTCTTCCGCAAGTTGTTCCCTAGGCTTTGGGAAAGGGGCACAAGTGGGTGAGAAGCAAAACAGTCTATTTTCTCTGGAGATGTCATTTTGGACTCTAGTCTGTTCAGGTTGATCCCCTTCATGGGTTGACAGTTTATCCAGGGATACCTTTTTAACAAAAAACAAAGCACAAGCAATTGGGTGTACAGGCATTTAAGCAGTACTAATTATTATGGCAAGCTAAGCTGTGAGCATAGACACAGATGCTTGGATGGTATGCTAATCCACAAACTGTGGTTTCTCTATAAAGGGTGACAAGTTCTTATTGTGGCTTATAACATCTCCTAACCACTAGAGGGCATAAGCTTGTGGCATCTGCTGTGAGTTATTCCTCCAAGGAGAGAGCTAATAGCCAATTAGATTTGGGATATATATAGACACATGGCTGCCACTGTTGCACAGTATCTCTAGGCAGTTGAGGTGTAGAGACTTGCTTGTCTCAAGGAGACCAATATTTTGCTGTATTGCTTTAGTGGCCTTTGGTAATGCTCTCTGGCATTTCAAAGGCCAGTTCTACATCAGCAAGTGACATCTCAAAACATTTTTCCATGCTCACACCAGGTCTTCGACAACAGGGACTTACCACCTTTCTCCTTGCATATATCCCACTTATAGGCAAAAGGCCTTTATAATTTGGGGGGGGGGTTGAATCCCCTAGCCAACGTCTCCTAGGCAGAATAATTCATTGCTGATATCAGAGCTTTCCTGTACTAATATATTTTGCTTAATTACACAGCTTATAAAGACTTTACTATTGAATTTGGCTCTAAATAGAGTATTATCCTTTCACAGTTCCTATGCCTATCAGTCAATTCAAAAAGGGTAGCTATACCTGTTTTATAAGAAATTACCACTATAACAGTTGGCTCTAGTTTACAGTTAGGGAATGACTTCATTACCATCATGTTTTTCTTTTTCCTATAAAGGGGAGAGGTAGGAAGGTTTCTCAGCATCTGGAAGGTAAACTTCATCAGGACCCATTATGAACAGTTAACCCCAATAGAATTCAGAGAGATGCTCAATGTCTGTGACTCAGGCAGTCTTAGGTTCCTCTTTCTTTAATGTTCAGAAGGGTTAGCCTCTCTGCTGGCATTTCCCAGTCCATCCTGCACAGCCAAAAGTTGTACGTTTTCAGGCATTTAGATTGGTGTTTTTAACCTGTGGGAACATACAAATCCCCTCCCATTGTTAGTTTCAAGATCTCAAAATTGAAAATTTATCAATAGGTTTAGAACACAGAGTTTTCCATTTGTATTCCAGAAGGGATGCTACACTACCTCCCACCTCCCTCGATGTTATCTTTCTTTACCACTGCATAGAACTCCATTGTATAGATATACCACATTTTTATTATCCACTCATCGGTTGAACCAACCCACTTGGGTTGGTTCCAACTCCGCTATTGTGAAAAAAGCTGCAATAAACATAGATGTGCATGTATTTTTGCAGTAGGGTGAGTCTTGTGGGTATATACTTGGGAGTGGTATGGCTGGTCAGGTGGTAGGTTCATTTTGAGTCATTAAGAATTCTCCACACTGCTTTCCACATTGGTTGTACGAGTTTACATTCCCACCAGCAGTGGATGAGTGTTCCCCTTCCACAACCTCTCCAGCATTTGGTATCTTTTGTTTCCTTGAGCTTAGTCAGTCTTATCAGAGTGAGATGATATCTTAGATTGGTTTTAATTTGCATTTCCTTACTTATTAACGATGTTGAACACGTTTTAAGATGTTTCCTAACCATCTTTCATTTCCTTCCTCACTGGCAAAGTCTCTGTTTAGATCTTTATCTTTGGAGTGAGTCCTTTGTTTTCTTCTTTGTTTTTTGAGTAGTTTATATATTTTGGATGTTAATGCTCTGTCAGGTGTTATCACTGGTGAAGGTTTCCTCCAATTTTGTGGGTTTTCTCTTCACTTCCTTGATTGTTTCTTTCACTGTACAGAAGCTTTTAAGTTTGATGAGGTTCCACTTATTAGCTGTTGACCTTATTTCCTGCATGGCTGCTGTTGGATTTAGAAAGTCTTCTCCTAATCCTATGTCTTGTAGATTGCTACCAACTTTTTCTTCTATCACCTTTGGAGTTTTAGGTTTCACAGTGAGGTCTTTGATTCACTGGGAGTCTATTTATTTATTTATTTATTTATTTATTTATTTATTTATTTTGGTCTTTTTGAGACAGGGTCTCCATGTAGCCCCAGCTGTCCTGGAACTCACTGTGCAGACCAGGCTGGCCTTGAACTCACAGAAATCTGCCTGCCTCTCCCTCCCAAGTGTAGGATTAAAGGCATGTGCCACTACGCCCAACTATAGAGTTGATTTTTGTACAGGGTGAGAGGTAGGGATTTAATTTTGTTTTTCTACATATGGCAATCCAGCTTTGCCAGCACCATTTGATGAAGATGCTATCTTTCTTCCAATGAGCTTTTTTGGCCCCTTTATTAAATATGAAGTGGCTGAAATTGTATGAGTTCAAGTTTGGATCTTCAGTTTTGTTCCATTGGTCAATGGGTCTGTTTTTGTACCAGTACCAGGCTGTCTTTATGACTACAGTCCTGTAATATAGCTTGAAGTCTGGTAATGTCTAGGTTTGTATTTATGCTGTTATGCTGTTAGGGTCCAAGAATCCATACCAGACACAGCGAAGGATGGAAAACCAAGACTTTATTTCAGGAAAAAGTAAACCAGCATGCTGGGGTGGGAGGAAAAGGCTCTGACCCCAATAACTTGGCTTGCAGGCTTTTTATACAGGGTCTAGGGGAATTTTAGTGGAGTTTGGGGAACGTCTAGCCTTATTGGATAATAGCAGGGTTACAGCTCATGGTTAGGTCAGTCCACCTGCCCCCACATCCCAACAGTTAGCTTTAGACACAATCCTGTGACTGGAAGAAGGAATGTTGGGTCGGTCCACCTGCCCTCACATATCAACAGTTATCTTTAACAAGTTTAAGTTAGCTGTTCTTGAGGCCTCAAGCAATTGACCTTGTCCTGAAAAAGTCAGTTGCCAATAAAGCTACTGACCTTTTCCTCGAATTGGGCAGGTTCTAGTAACTGCTTAAAATGGTGGCTATAATGGAGTCAGTGTGGGCCTCTCTTACAATGCTTTTATTAGTTTCTATCTTTAGTAGCATGGGGATAGTTGCTCCTTTCCTCTGCTCTTTGAATTGCTTCCAATATTTTCTGAAGTGTTGGGTTTTTTGACATATATTCTTTCATTTTGTTTATGTCATTAAATATTTTTCTTTCTCCTTCAACTATAATTCCCATTTTTGTTGGGTATAGTAATCTGGGTTGGCATCTAAAGTCATTTAGCACTGGAAATACTTTGGTCCACGTTCTTCTGGCTTTCATAGTTTGCACTGGGAAGTCAGCTGTAATTCTGATGGGTTTCCCTTATGTGTAATTTGTTGTTTTTCTCTTGTGGCTTTCAGTATTTTGTCTTTGTTTTGAGCATCTAGCATTTTAACTATGATAGGTCATGGGGAATTTCTTTCTGGTCTTGTCTATTTGGTGTTCTAAGTGCTTCTTGTATTTGTATAGGTTTTTCTTTTTTCAGTTTGGAAATTTTTGTTCTATAATTCTGTTGAAGATCTGACCAATACTATTGTCTTGGGATTCTTCTCCTTCCCCTATCCCTATGATGCAGAGGTTTGCTCTTTTCATAGTATCCCACATTTCCTGGTAATTCCACTCTCGTGTTTTTTAAAATTTTTCATAATCTTCATTTGAGCATTTTAGTAGTCCTGTGTTATCCTGCAGGTCTGATATTCTATTTTCCACTTCATCCACCCTGCTTCTGAGGCTTTCTCCCATCCTTTTCTGTTGATTGGATGAATGTTCCATTTCCTTTTACATTTCTTCCTGTGATTTCTTTAGTATTTCCACTTCCTTTTGGAGCTTGTCATTTTCTACTTGTAGCTCCTTGGTTCTCTGATCTGTTTCTTTTTTCGTTTCAGCCTGGGATCTTTTCAGTGTTTCCACTTCTTTCTGGAATTTGTCATTCTCCCCCTGTAGTTCTTTTCAGAGTTTGTGTTTCTTTCTGTATTAGTCAGGGTTCTCTAAAGAAACAGAAGCAACAGGATGAATATATAACTATATACAATTTACTGATTTGCTCACGTGATGGAGCTCAACAGTAGCGCCAAACTGGAGAGGCCGGGAATCCAGGGAACTGCTCAGTCTGCAAGGCTGGATGTCTCAGTAGTCCCAGTCTAGTGCTGAAGGCCCAAATGGATTCCAGGAGATCTGCCAGTCTCAGTACACACTGGGATCCAAAAGATTGATCACAGCAGCAAGACAAACTCACCAGATGAGAGAAGCAAGCCGCAGGAGGAAAAGGGACCAGCTCCCGCTGCCATGGTCTTAAATACTGCCTGCTGGCAGAAGGTAATGCCCACAATTGGGGTGGGCCATCCAGGTTGAGGTGGTCCAATCAGAAGACCCTTTTTCTCTTATTTGTTCCTTAGTCCAGTCAAGTTGACACCCAGGATTAACCATCACAAGTCCACCCCTTGTCAACTTGACACCCAATAAATAGCCTCTGCTTAAATGTCAATTGCAAACGATGGCAGGGTCATAATTCCACCTAACATGTTATAAGTATGTCATGTGCAATAGCAAAGCATTATATCTTAGAGTAGGTGGTAATGTCCTTGAGAAGAACTTAGTCCTTCAGTATCTAATAACCTAAATATGACAACACTTAACACATATCTCAGTTGCACATTCAAAAGAGAACAACAAAGTAAATCCACTAATTACAGATATTATATATGTATATATATATAGATATATGAACACGCACAGTCTTACCAAATAGGAAAAATAAGTTTTAATATCATTATAATAACGTTTCTGCAACTGGTCCCGTTGCTTCAGCTGATATTTATGACTACCTTCTTCTGCTACCCATTCTGTATTTCCTCACCATCAGCAAGCACCTCTGGCAGTCTTGGCTCTTTCCCGGGAGGGGTGACTATTCATCCCTGAAGGGTCTGAGCCATTTATTGGCTGTTTGGTTTGGGTTGTTGGATTTTTCCATTGACCTTAATCAGAGGACATGGTAGCACCAGAAGGTGCCCTACAGCATCTCCTGCCTGCCAGACATAATCGTCCTTGCCCCCATTGTGTAGAAAAAGTCCAATTTCTCCATGGTAGTCTGGATCAATCACTCTTCCTAATACTGTTATTCCTTCCTTAGCCTGTTGGCTTAAAGGCAGTAGAAGCCATAAGTGGCCAGGGGGAAGTCTAGCTTCTAGTTCAATGGAACGATTGCTGTGTCTCCTGGCAAAACACTCCCCCCATTGGAAGCCAAAACTTCTAGACAGCAGAACGCAAGGTCTGGGTACAGGAAGCAAAAATTTCCTACTGGGTCACTAGGGTGATAGTGAGTGGAATCATTCCCACTTCCACTCCCTTGGTTCCTGGACCCATAATTCTGGCTATAGGAGAAACAGGTTTTGATTCAAAGTATTTGCTTTGATTCAAAGTATATACTGCTTCCTGGAGAACCTTGCCCCAGCCCTCCAGGGTATTTGCTACTAATTGGCGCTGTAACTGTGTCTTCAGAGGCCATTTCCATCATCTTTTTTTTTCACATAAATTTTATTTTTATTTTTTTAACAAATCTAGACGCTGTGTTCCCGCCCATTCCCCCACCCCGCAAGCTCACGCATTCTGCCAAACATGCGTTTCATCTCTTTCTCAGTCTTTCTCAATATTCTCTATAGGGAAGTTGACAGTTTTGGCGAAGTTTTCACTGTTCAGTTCAGTGGCGTTGATGCATCCCTTTCCCTGGTGTTTGTTTGTTTGTTTTGTTTGTTTCCAATTGCATTTAGCCCAACTGCTTTGGAAAAAAGCGCAGGGGGCCCTACACAAGAAATACTTTACAACTGGGTAATTGGCACTAGCATCCACAGATGAGGGATAGCATTCCGTCCATTTGTTTTTTCTGGGACGGTGGTTACTCTTCACTCAGCATGATGTCCTCTAGCTCCAGCCATTTTTCCTGCAAGCTCGTGATGTAGTTGATGCCATTCCTTTCCATCATTCTATCAAGCCAGCTGCTTCTGGTGGTGGAGAACATGGTAAGACCAGTGGATACCATGACCAATGGCCCACAGTCGCACTTCTTTGCTGTGAAGTGAGTTCCGTGGTCAGAAGCAACGCTGTGAGAAATACCATGAACAATGTAAGGCATTCGTAAGTCCCTGGATGGTAGTTTTTGGCAGAAGCATTATGTGCAAGGAAAGGCAAATCCATAACCAGAGTAAGTATCTATTCCTGTAAGGACAAAAACGCTGTCCCTCCATGATGGAAGTGTCCAATGTAGTCAACCTGCCACCAGGTTGATGGCTGGTCACCCCAGAGAACAGCACCATAAACCGGGGCTTCAATGTTGGTTTCTGCTGTTGGCAAGTCTGGTACTTGGCAGCAGCTGTAGCCCGATCAGCCTTAGTGAGTGGAAGTCCAGCTGTCGACCCATGCATAACCTCCATCCCTGCCACCATGACCAACTTTTGTTCATGGGCCCATTGAGAAACAACAGGGATAGCTGGAGAAAGATGCTGACTATCCAAAGAACGAGTCATCCAATCTACATGATTATTAAACTCATCCCTGCTTAGATCACATTTTGATGAGCTGTAATGAAGACACAAGTATGTTCACATCCTTTGACCATTCATAGAGCGCTATCCACATACTCCTTCCCCAAATGGCTTTCTCACCAATTTTCCAGTGATGCTCCCTTCCAAGTCCATGACCATCCAGCCAAACTATTGGCTACAGCCCATGAAGCAGTATATAATCGAACCTCTGGCCAGTTCTCCTTCCAGGCAAAATGCACACCATGTGCTCTGCCCGAAGTTCTGCCGCACTGTAAATATTTTCCTTCACCAGTGTCCTTTAGGTTGTTTCAGAAATAGGCTTTAATGCTGCAGCTGTCCACCTCTGGGTGCCTGCATAGCGTGCAGAACCATAAGTAAACCAGGCCCTAGTCTTCTCTTTCTCAGTCAACTGATCATAGGCAAACCCCATGAAGCCATAGGTGCATGCTTAAGCCAGGAGGCATTGTAACAGGAGTTGGAACCATAGGCATTTGGGCAACTTCTTCATGTAGCTTGCTTTTGTCCTCAGGGCCTGCCCGGGCCCTGTCCCATAGGTACCACTTCCATTTTTGACAATGGACTGTGTGCCGTGTGCCCGTCCTACTACTTTATGGTCTGGTGGGACAGATACCCCGCTCATGATGGGCAGCTCAGGTCCATGGTGACTTGGTGGACCATTGTCCAAACGTTCAGTTTCCTCTAAGGCCCAATAGCAGGCTAAGAGCTGTCTCTCAAAAGGAGAATAGGTGTTTGCATATGAAGGTAGAGCCTTGCTCCAAGATCCCAAGGGCCTCCACTGTGATTTCCCCTATGGGAGCCTGGCCACAGACTCCAGACAGCATCTCTATCTGCCACTGATAACTCAAACACCATTAGGTCTGCTGGATCATAAGGCCCTAGGGGCAGAGCAGCCTGCATGCAGCCTGGACCGATTGAAGAGTCTTTTCCCGTTCCAAGCCCCACTCAAAGTTTGCTACCTTCCAGTGTCACCTGATATAATGGGTCGATAGTAACACACCCAGATAGAGAATGTTCTGCCTCAGAACCAAAAAAGCGCCCACCAAAACGTTGTGCTTCTTTTCTTGGTGGAGGAGAGGGCCAGGGCAACAACTTAGTCTGTTACCTAAAGGAATATCGTCTGCATGCTCACACCACTGAACTCTAAAACTTCACGGAGTAGGTGGCCCATGTGAATTCTTAGTTGGATTTATTTGCCCTCCTCTCATGCGATTATGCTTTACCAACAAGTCTAAAATAGCGCTACCTCCTTTCACGGGTCCAATCAGCATAGCATCATCAATATAGTGGACAGTTGTGATATTTTGTGGAAGAAAGTCAGGCGATCAGTCGCTTTTCTAGACTAAGCTTTGTGCACAGAGGCTGGGGGTTTAATACCTTGAGGTAGACAGTGAATGGTATACTGTTGGCCGTGCCAGCTGAAAGCAATTGCTTCTGGTGTCCTTATGAAAACAGTATGTGAGAGAGGAAAAGGGGCACTGGCCAGAAGATACAAATAGCGGCATGACCAGAGTGACCGGAAAGAGGAAAGAAAGAAGGGAAAAG
>VZQC01003122.1:2126851-2191181 GCA_009823505.1 Rhizomys pruinosus | reverse complement strand
CCTTCCTTCCTTCCTTCCTTCCTTCCTTCCTTCCTTCCTTCCCTTCCTCCTTCCCCCTTTCTCACCTTCCCTTCTTTCCTTCTTCCTATCCTTCAATTAGTCACTCTTGCTTTTAAAAAAAAAAAAAACGATGCATATTGGTTATAAATCAATATAGAAAAATATGAAACTTGACAAAAAAAAAAAAAACAACCCAAATCACATAGTCCAAATAACCATTGTTGATACAAGGTGGAAATTGGCTAAAATATTAATCTTTACTTATCTACTTCCTTCTGTGAAAATCACAGAAAGAAGCAGATAAGTAAAGCTCCTTACCCCAAACTGTGATGGTACCACAGTGTGGGAATGAAACTGTGTGTGTGGGAGGGGCTGGAGAGATGGCCTGCAGTTAAGAATGCCGATTGCTCTCACAGAGGACCCGGGTGTGATCCCCAGCACCCACATGGCAGCTGAGAACCGTCTTTAACTCCAGTTCCAGGGGAATCCGACGCCCTCTTCTGACCTCCACAGCATTGCACAATACAGGTGCACAAACCTACATGCAGACAGTACATTCATACACATAAAAAATAAATTAAATTAAAAAAAAAGAAGCTGTGTGTGGCTTGAAGTGAGAACTTGTAAGACCTGTCCCAGAAGATCTCCAGTTATCTGATATCTCTGTGGGCATTCAGAGTTATCTGTTGCAGGAAGATTTGGGATATTACAATGATTCTTGCGTCACCCTATCTCTGCAAAGTTCCAGGCCCCTTCCCTTGAGGCACTGAGCAGAATGTCACACCTCTAGTTACCCGTTGCACAAACCAGAGCTTTGCAGCTCCCCCCATTAGAACCAAGTTGGCTCACCCCTCCCTTCCGCCTGCCCCCCACTTCCTTGCCCAGAGGACAGTAGCCTTCAATATATAGACCTCACTGACAGAAAATAAACGGAGCTTCTATTCTCCCCAGCTCTCTGCGTGTGAGTCCGTTCATTTCCACGGGTGAAGGGAAGAACAGCGTGTGGAATTCGATCACGCGTGACTCAAAGACATTGAACGACGACACTACAGTAGCTTATTTTTACATAAAAGCACCAAATTGAATTGTATGTGATTAAAAATAAAGAAAACCAAGTAGAAAAGAATGGCTAGCTGCATATACATATGTTTATGGTACAGGTATACATTTCAGAAGATAATATTTCTTAAAAACTTCATTAGGAGCTGGGCGTGGTGGCACACGCCTTTAATCCTAGCACTTGGGAGGCAGAGGCAGGCAGATGTTTGTAAGTTCAAGGCCAGCCTGGTCTACAGAGCTAGTTGCAGGACAGCTGGGGCCACAGGGAGACCCTGTCTCGAAAAGACCAAAAAAATAAAAAATAAAAAACAAACAAACAAACAAAAAAACAAACAAAAACTTCATTAGACTAAAACAAATTTAAAACAGCTTTTAAAAATTGGCATTATTGGGCTGGAGAGATGGCTCAGTGGTTAAGAGTTCTGACTGCTCTTGCAGAGGACCTGGGTTTGATTCCCAGAACCCACATGGTGGCTAACAATCATCCTTAAGCAGGGCATGGTAGTCCACACCTTTAGTCTTAGCACTCGGGAGGCAGAGGCAGGCAGAGCTCTGTGAGTTCAAGCCTAGCCTGGTCTACAGAATGAGTTCCAGGCCAGCTGGGGCTGTAGGGAACCCTGTCTCAAAAAAAAAAAAATTGGCATTACAAGGGCCTGTGAGATGGCTCCAGAGGTAAAAGCATGTGCTGCCAAGCCTGAAAACTTGAGTTCATCCCTGGGACCCACATGGCAGATGGAAAGAGCCACCTCCTGCAAGTGTGCCCTTCTGTGCTTGCATGCACACCCATACATACCTATGCACACACACGAGACAAGTACATGAGTGTAATAAAAATTTTGTAAAGGCATTGCCATGAGATTTAAAAACTATTCTTGTGAATATAAGACTTAGTTCTTTGTAATAAAAAGTTAGACATGAGCCTGGCATGGTGGTGTACACCTTTAATCCCAGCATTTGGGAGGCAGAGCCTGGTGGATCTCTGTGAGTTCAAGGCCAGCCTGGTCTACATAGTGAGTACCAGGCCAGTTGGGATTATACGGAGACCTTGTCTCAAAAAGACAAAAAATGTTAGATTTTAGCTCTTTCCTTCACAATACCACTTTCCCCCCTCTTCCTAATTCAACTTTATTATTTATATTATTTTTAAAAATTTTATTGTGTATATATGTAAGTATTCATGTGGTTTGTGTGCACACATATGTGAGGTATGTATACACTTGTGCATGTATGACAGTGGTGGACATCAGCTTTTTTCCTCAATCGATCTTCACCTTATTCTTATAGGCAGGGTCTCTCATTGGCCTGGAACTCATTGATTAGGCCAAGCTGGCTAAGTAATTAGTACCAAGGGTTTACCTATTTTCAGCTCTCCAGTGCTGGGATAATAAGTACGTGCCACTGTGCCTGGCTTCTACTAGGGTGCTGGAGATCTGAACGAAGCTCTTCGTGCTTGCATTGCGAGCACTTTACTGACTGATTTCCCCTGTCCCCAGCCCTACATCACTGTCTTTATACTCTTTGGACAATCTTGCTTATTGCTTGCTCCCTTTTTTTGTGGTTCTGGAAATGAACTCAGAGCCTCACAGGTGCTAGGCAAGTGCTGTAGCCCTGACTTCTACGCACACCTCCTAAAATCAGTTCTATGGAACACCTTCCTATTTTCATTAAATCAGAATACATTTACCCAGGGCTGCCATCTGCTTTTGGTCCAGATCCTCCCTTTCCATGTTCTGAGTTGTGGTTATACTCTTAAAGCTTGAAGTGCTGTAGTCCTTCGCTCTTTTCATGATCTTTGCAAATTCTACCTGCTGTGTTTTATTCGAGCATCTTGATTGGCTAGAATAATTGAAGACCAGGTTGATCTCACAGACTTCTAGCATTAAATTTTGCTGATCTCAGGTCTTGCACATTTATCTCTGGATTTTATTAAATACGTTGTAGATTAGATTGAGAGTCTAGATTGATTTTCTTAGTATACTTACTTTCATTTATTTGTTGTTTGTTTCTTTGTTTATAACCTGAAGCTCAATTGCTGGAATAGTATATTTCTACTTTAGGGCAAGCACAGAGACCTGGGTTAAATCCCCAAATCCAGGTTTTCATTTGTTTGTCTGCTTTTTAAAGCCAATCATGGTTGGCATGTTCTTGTATCCCAGTGCTGCAGAGGCGGAGACAGGCGGACCTCTGGTCTTGATGGCTGGGCCTCCTGACCTACCTGGTGAGTTCCAGGCCAAGGAGAAACCTTGTCTCAAAAAGCATGGAGGTTGGCTCATTAGGAATGATGCCAGGATTGACTTCTGGCCTGCACATGCACATGTGCCCTCATGCATACATACTTGCATGTACATGTGTACACACATGCACCCACGCCCACCCAAAAAATTCTGCCTCAAATTTTACTGAAGTGCAGCTGGTAACATTTGGCCATAGTTTTCTCCTTCATTTTGAGAAGTTGCCCTGTGTTATAATAATTTGAACATATCTCTTATCTGTGGAGTCTGTGCTTTGAGTCTTCAATTATCCTTACTTTGATTTCAGTTGTTGCCCAGAACCATTCACTCTGTTCCAGCTTACCCGTCACATTCTGAACCGCATCACTCTCGCACCCTGACATCTTCAAGCTCTGCTTTCTTCTTAGCGTGGTGTCTGTATGTCTCTCCTTGTCTTGAGATCTATTTCCCACCTGGATGCTTTTGCTGACCCTTTACTTCATTTGCTGGAGGGTTGCTGCTGTGTCCCACTGTGTTGCCAAGCTGCTGTGCTCTGTGTTTTTCTGTGTTGTTCAGACTCTCTTCACGTCATCTATGTGCTGTGAGGATGTGTGAGTGATTTCTCAGCTCTCCTCTCATTGTATACAAAGTGTTCTCACACATCCACCCCCACACAGACTATTTCAGGTTTTTACACTTTCATCTGTACCTTAAGGGAATTGAGGCCTGGGAGCAGTGTGCAGGTTGTGCTTGGCCTTAGGTCTAGCACTTTTGTTCTGAGATGTGATTACAAATCCTGTACAAGAGTTCCTCTCCTTAACTAGGCCTCCATAGTTTTTGCACTGGAGAATGCCTTGGCCGTTCTATCATTCTCTGCTGTGACCATTTCTCTTGTTGAGCTTTTTCCACTATTCATCTGTCAGAAGATGATTAGGGTGATAAACCCAACTGTTTCCTTTTCTCCATACTTGGAAGTTTTTATGAGATGTCAGGTTTTTGTGAGCCCACCATCATAGCTTCTGGGAAAGCCTGGGTCTGGGTTCTGAGCCAAGCACCATTGCTCCCTTCCAGAACCAGCTGACTCCCACTGCAACAGATGATATGGTTCCTTATTTGGTGTCTGATGTTTTCTTTTTATTGGTTTTTACAGTCCTACAAACTATGATAGACCACTGTTGCAGAGTGGGTTAAAGCAGAGATCTGGAAACACAATGACTGAGTTCAATCTCTCCTGGCTTCTCCATAGGAGACAAACAGTTTATTTATTTATTTTTGGTCTTTTCGAGACAGGGTCTCCCTGTAGACCCAGCTGTCCTGGAACTCACTCTGTAGACCAGGCTGGCCTTGAACTCACAAAGATCTGTCTGCCTCTGCCTCCCAAGTGCTAGGTTTAAAGGCGTGCGCCACCACGCCCAGCACAGTCACATATTTAACATCTGTGATGTTGAGCTTCTCAGTCTGGACCTTCCTGAAAGGCACTATTCAAATTAAGTTGATTAATTCATGTAAGTCTTTTGAACAGGTCCTCACATATGGCAGAAGGAAGAAAATTCTCTTCAGTCTCATACCCTAAACCACAAACTCTGATCCTATCTTTACCATAATGCTTCCTAAGTTTTTTGACTCTATGATATATATGTGTGTGTGTGTGTGTGTGTGTGTGTGTGTAGGCAGACTAAACATTACGATGAGGTTCCTTTGAGATGATATTGTTAGTTCAAACTATTTATAAACTCTTTCATAGCATGGAAATGTACTCACAAGTCTCCTTTATCATCACATCAGTTTCTAAAAGAAAAAAAAAGTGGAGACTTGGAGACATTTATTAAACACTTAACCATATATAGTATGAGGTAGTCACAAGTAAATGTTCATTCAACGAAGACAACTAGGAGATGCTTCACAGTTACTGGATTGTTTGATAGCCTATGCATTCTTCTATATATTTTATACCCTGAAAAGAACCAGTTTAACTAGTTAACAAACATTTGTGTATATATGCATGTATGTGTGTTCACATTGTTTTGTATGTTCCAGTGTATGTGTACATGTATGTGCTGGTGCATGTGTACATGTGCGTGCTGGTGTATGTGTACATGTATGTGGAGGCCAGAGGTTGACATCCAGTGTTTTCCTCAATCTTTCCACCTTATTTTTTTTCTCTCTCAGAACCTGGAGCTCACTGATCTGCTAAACTTGTTTGCTAGAAAGCTGCGAGTACCCTTCTATCTCTGCTTCTGCAGTGCCGAGGTTACAGGTGTTACAATGGCTTTTTGTGTGGTTGTTGGGGATCCAAACTCAGGGGTTTGTACTTGAGCAGCTAGTGCTGAGACATGTATTCAGCCCAACCAGATATCTTTTAATCATCATACAAGTAAACACAATATGATTTAGTACCATTTTAGGTTTTATAGTTTAAAATATCTCCCCTAATCCAGTGGTTTCCCAACAGAGTCCTATGAGTGGGCCATGAATCATGGGTGCAGGCCTGTAATATTGATGGCTGGTTTGAGGGCAGAAAGCTGAAGTCCCTCCCCCTGGTCTTCCTTGCTCAGCCACATAACGGTTTCTTTTCTTTCCTTCTTTATTTTCTTTTTATTTCCTTCTATTTTCTTTTTCTTTGACTTAAAACAGTTTTTTGTTTATTTTTATTTTATGTGTATCTTATGTGCTTTATGTGCATGCATGTAAAGGCAGGATGTGCATGTAATACCTGTGGAGGCCAGAAGAGGGTGCCAGATCCCCTGGAACAGGAGTTACAGATGGTTATTAACCACCATGTGGGTGCTGGAAACTGAACCCAGGTCCTCTGCAAGAGCAGCCAGTGTGCTTAACCACTGAGCCATCTCCCCAGCCCCAACTTTTTGACTCTTTTAGACCCATTTTGCACTGTAACCCACGTTGGCCTTGAACTCAGTAATCCTCTTGTATACCTCAACTTCTTGAAGGCTGGGATCATAGAAGCCATGATAGCCCAGCCCTGACTGCAGTGACTTGTGGGATAGTTTGGGAAGAGTAGACTGACAGGAGTCCTGAGGTGATCCTGGTGAGTAGGAACTTAGAAGTATCCCCTCAAATCATTGGCCTGGAAAACAGAAGATGTGCAGAACTTTAAAATTGTGTTCGGTATGTGTGGGTGTACGACCTCAACAAAATTTCAAAAACAATGATTTTCAAAGTGTGATATGAGTTCCAGAATCATCTGAAAAGAATGCTACTAAAAATGCAGATTTCCAGGACCTAGCTTAGTGTGTAGAAAATTCTTTTATGTAACTAAGATCAGTGGACAGAGAGATGGATCAGTAAGTAGTTAAGAGCATTGGCTGGTCTTGCAGAGGACCCAGGTTCTATTCCCACCACACTGTAGCTAATAACTGTCCATAACTCCAGTTCCAGAGGATCCAATGCCCTCTTTTGACCTCCATAGGCATTGCACAACACAGACACACTTACATGCATGCAGGAAATACACGCAGACACATAAACTTTTAAAATAATAATTAAGGTCAAAGCCAATGTTTTATTGAAGCTCTGTGCATTTCATATAAAATTACAAATCGAATCTAGACCCATGCTCCCCTCCCTGCCTCCTAACCCCTCCAGAGCTCATGCATTCTGCAAAACATGCTTTTCATCTTTTTCTCAGTGTCTCTCAAAATTCTCCATGCAGAAGTTTACTGTTTGGAGCAGAAGTTCACTGTTTTCGTCAGTTCTTTCTGTTGTTGTTGTTGCTGCTGTTTTTGTTATTCCTTCCAATATGCATCACTCCAAACACACACATATGTATGCCACATATATCATAGGTTTTAGCATCTTCAGCTTATTTTTTTTTAATTAGGCTGAAAGATGTCATGTTTGAAGTCTCCTCCTTGGCAAGCCCAAACCACCATCAGTTCTGCCCTTGTGCTCCACACTGGGGTTTTTCCCTTCCCATGGTCACTAAATGAGGTCCAGTAAGCACCATGTCTTGATCTGCCTGTAATGGTCTCCATGATACAGCCTGGGTAGTCCAACAATGGCAGTCTATGTTCTGAAGAGGCAGTAACCCCAGTAGTAGCTAAGTCCACAAGTTGGATGTCTCAGNTACCTGGCCTGGCGCGTTATGGCGTCTCCCCTGCGACCCCGGTTCCCGCCCACAAGTCCAGCCGGGACCAGAGCAGAGGGAAACGCGACCCTGCTCACCCGAGCGCGGTCCCTCTGGGCCGGGGACCCCGTAGACGGGTTCACAGCGAGACCCTCTCCCAGCTGCCCCCCGCCAGACCCCGCCTAGAGCTGTCTACTTTTTGTCTTTTTACTAAGACCTCAAGTTTTATACCTGAAGTACAATTTCTCAGGACTTACTATTTATTTATTTCTGGTTAAACAACCTTTTGGATGTTTAAGGCCACACAGCCCAGATTAACCAAGGTTTTTGTTTTCTCAAGGTCAGTTGAAGGTCTGATCCTCAAGGATCACTCAGGTTTGGGGGGGGGAAGGGAGCCCCTGGCCCCTTTTGGCTTTTCAATCACCAGTTCCATCCAGTCGAGGACAAAGTCAGGTCTTGCTAGACCAGGCTTCCCTTTTTAAAGCATGAGCAGACTTTCCTCTTTATAAAATGGACACTGGATGAAGTTCCATTAGTGGATCTCCAAGACCTCCCTGCACAGGAAGACTGGTGACTCATATTTGCAGGACATTTCAAGAGGTGCTTCCATGCATATTCCCCTGGGACTTAGTTGACTTCTGAGGGCAAGGAACAAAGTTATTCCTTAAGACTCTTGGCCAAATTGGTATGGGCATTAAGTATGGTTAAGGTCAAACTCGTGTATACAAAGTGTTTTTAAATTTATTACATAAATATCAATCTTTATAATTATAAAGTCATAGTTGGGGTTTGTGTTGGGGTCAAAAGGAGAAAAAAATAATGGTTTATATTTGATAATAAACTTGATTTATAGATAATATAAGGCAGCCACAAAAGTTAGGATCTAGTGCTTTATGAATGAGTTTTACACATAGAATAACAGAGATGAAGCTTTCCTTTAATTCTTTAAATGTTATTTCTTTTTTTTTCTTTCTTTTTTTAAAAAATGTTATTTCATATAAAGTGTTTTCCTTTCTCAGAAACACTGAGAAGTATAATAAAAAAAAAAAACCCAAACAAAACAAAACAAAAACCAAACCACAAACCAATTCTTGCTCTAGAAAAGAACAACTTTCTCTAGGTCAAAGCTATGTAAAGCTGAAATGGGGTTATTTGGGAAGCAGTAAGCCTTCAGCTCACCAGCAGGGCTAAACGTGAGGAGCAATTTATCTTTAAAAATACAGGGAAATTGACTACAGGGAGACCCTGTCTCAAAAAGACAAAAAAAAAAAAATATCGCAGAAGGAACTAAACCTCAGAGAATACCTCCACATTCCCAATAGTTCAACTTCCTGTCCCCTCTATTATTTATTATTACTTAAAAATATTTTATTTTTATTTTATGTGTACTAGTGTATTGCCTGCATGTATGTAAGTGCACCTGTGTTGTGCAAAGCCCAAAGAGGTTAGAAGAGAGCATCGGATTTCCATGAACTAGAGTTATGGATGGTTAGTTAGCCACCATGTGAGTGCTGGGAATTGTACCTGGGTCTTCTGTACTAGCAGTCAGTGCTATTAACCACTGAGTGGTATCTCCAGCCCCTTATTTATTATTTTTATCTTGACAAGTTTTTTTTTAAGTCTTGACATAAGGAACACATATTATACAAAATTTGGAAGTTCTAGGACTGTATGGAAAATTGTTAACATTATGCCACCAATGGAAAATTGCTCCTAAGTTTTATTCTCTTTTATGGATACAAATTTTAGAGTTATTTTTCACAAGAAAAAACTCTTACACCTGGTGTTCTGTAAATTACTCTTTCATTTAATAACATCAGTTCTTCTATTATGAAATCTTATTTAGCACATCATTTTATCTCTTCATTTTACAAATAGTCATATGTTGATACTTTAATCACTTTCTGAAATTGAATGTTTAAAGCTTTCCAGTCAGCTATTATACACAACTTTCCAATAAATGTGCATAAACTCAGAGCTGTGTGTTCATCTATATTAGTTTTCCATTTCTTCCTTACAAGTTGCTCCACATTTAATGACTTATGACCTTATACAATTTTATTTTCTTCATATTTTCTGAATCAGGAATGAGAGGGGGGCAGATCTCTCTTTATATGAGGTGACTCTCTCATAAACCTATAGTTCAGAGCTGACCTGGGGGTCATTGGAATCTTAGGCAAAGTGCTTGACTCTGTTGCCCAGCAGTCTAGTGGGAACCTAGTCACCTCCCGTGTGGCCCTTCCACAGTCCAGTCTGGTTCCCTTACAGGATGACCCTGGGCTTTCTCCCAAGGAGGTGATGGAAGAGACAGAGAGCCAAGCAGAAGCTGACTTCTTACAACTGGGCCCCGGAATTCTTCAGAGGCCTTTCACCCTGTATCCATCAGCAGTGAGTCTGTACTGAGTCTGTTCTCCATCTGTGAGGAGGGGATCGAGAGGAAAGGATATTAAAAATATTGTATACAGGTTTTAAAACCACCATAACAACTAATCTTAAGGTTATTTCCTATAAGATGGGACTTAAGTATGGGAGGCCAGTGGCCTATGAAGGGTTCTGTGCCTGTTTCTTTTAAAAAAAACTTTTAAAAAATGTTTTAGTTATTATTTTTATTTTATGTGTATGAGTGCATTACCTGCATGTATGTAAGTGTACCTGTTTTGCTCAATGCTGGCAGAATCAGAAGAAGGCATTGGATTCCCCTGGAACTGGAGTTACAGATGGTTGTTAGTCGCCATGTGAGTGCTGGGGAATTAAACTCGGGTCCTGTGCAGGAGCAGCTGGCCGGTGCTCTTAACCACTGAGCCATCTCGCCAGCCCCTCTTTTTAGTTTTTTAAGTTAATTAATCAATTAATTAATTTGTCTTTTTGAGACAGGGTCTCCTCGTAGCCCCAGCTGGCCTGGAACTTGCTCTGTAGACCAGGCTGGCCTTGAACTTCCAGAGATCCGCCTGCCTCTGCCTCCCAAATGCTAGAATTAAAGGCATGCGCCAACATGCCTGGCAAGTTAATTTATTTTTATTTTATATGTATGAGTGTTTTGCCTGCATGTGTATGTGTACTCACCTAATGTAAAGTATGTGGAGGCCAGAAGAGGATATCAGATCCCCTGGAACTGCAGTTACAGATGGCTGTTAACCACTGGGTGCCAGGTCTTCTGCAAGAGCAGTCAGTGCTCTTACCCACTGGGCCATCTTTCTAGCCCCTGTGCCTGTTTCTGAACAACCCTTCAGAAGATTCATTCTACTTTACACTCCTATTGTAGTGTCTATTAGTTTCTACTTCTCAGAGGCCACAAAACACTAAGCATTCTTTTTAAAGAAGGATCCCTAATAATCCAAAGAGTACCTTTGTGTATATTAGGAAATGGGGTCCCTTCCCTTGCCCAGGCCCCAACCAGGGAAGATGCTAAAATGAGTACCAGTCAGCTGATGTTAGCACTGCACCAACTTTCTGGGCTCAGTGCCCTGCTCAACTGAACTGTACTTGGTGGTCCTGTTGAAAGATGTGGGCTTTTTATTTTTGTCATTGTTGTCTGGTTTTCCTTTTCCCCTTCACCATAGTACCAACTTGTTTTTTTCAATTCATTAAAGGAAATTTGAGTTTTCTTCTTATTCATCATGAAAGAATGACCCTGCCTAGTTTTTCAGTTTTCAATTTGCAATTCTACCAAACTAAGCATAATGAAAATTTACTTCCTTGACAAAATATTATATGTCTATTTTGTTAAGTTCAACTAGGATTTTCTCCCTGTTTGTCTTGGATAAAGCTATGCCACTGAATTATAACAAAATTATCTGTGAAGTTAGTCTTCACTTTGTTATGATACAAGCGAGGTTGTGAGACACTAGCCAGGAACATCGAGTCTGTACTTAGAAGCATCACTTGTCCTAGACCTTGTTCACAGCTCCTGCCTTTTTTGGTTGCTCCACTTTCATTTCCTGTAAGGGAGAAACCACAAAGCAGGCTGGGACTCTTGCACCTGCTACAACTTGCCATTTGGATCCTGCCTTTATATTTCATAAAACATAACAAGCACATTTATGCCAGCTAACATAACAGTATGACAGCCTAGTCACATGTTTTCTGTTAAGACAGATATGAAATCATTATGTTTTATATATGGTATTTATGTGTAACTATATTATATTTTTAAATATAAAAATTTTATATGTTAACTAAACCACACTGTAATTAATATGCATTGTAGCTTACGCCTCTCTGTTCCTACACACTAGACATCAGTTTCCTGATAGTTTTTGAATTCCTGAACCATGGACACACAGTGGGATATAACAATGAAAGAGAAAAGAAGAGACTATGAAGATGAGAGGGAATATATGGGCAAGGGTCTAGGGGGAATCGAAAGGTAGAGGGGTGGACATCATCATGGTACTTTGTATACACGTAAACAATTTCAGCAAGTTCATTGAAATAAGGAATAAAAATGCTCAGTTATAACTAATTCTTTATTCTCTTACCATTGAATAATTGTCATTAATTGATAAAAGAAAGATTTTATAGCTATGGGCTGGAGAGAGAGATGGCTCTGCAGTCATGAGCACTTACTATTCTTGCAGAGGACTCAGGTTCAGCTTCCAGCATCCACATGGTGCTCACAACTGCCTGTAAGTCCAGTTCCAGGGGATCCTGCATCTGACCACTATATTCTCCTGAACATACATGAAGCACATAAACTCAAGCAGGTGCACACACACATTCACACAATAAATAAGTAAATAAATATTTTAAAGGATTTTATAATTAAAGTTTGAAGATCCTTGATTAATAGGAATAAGAATGATATAGTGAAACAATTTGATTTCTGTATCCACAGTAGCTGAGTTTTTTGTTGGTTGGTTGGTTGCTTTGTTTTTAGGCAAAGTCTTTCCATGTAGCCCTGTTTGCCGTGGTACTTGCTATGAAAACTCAAAGACATCTGCCTGTCTCTACCTCCTGACTGCTGGTATTAAAAGCATTTGCTACTACACACAGCTCTGTTTTGTAATAAATTGATAAGTTCAATCATAAATAGCAAGGCTTTCATGTGATTAGCTGGCCTGAAACCAGACACATGGGTGCTGTTTTCTACCTCTAGTATTTGGTGTGGTGGTGTTGTATTTAATTAGTTCTGTATCAGATCTGTGCTTGGTGATAGGTGTTAAGCAGAGGACTTGAGTTCACATCCACAAAGCTTGTGGGGAGTATAAGTGGAGCATTGTTTAAAATATAATTGGTTTTCCATTAGAAAATTTAAAGCAGATAAATCTCTTTTCCAGGTGTTAAATAAACACTGAGCTTAAGAAAAAAAAGGTAACTTGTCAAAAATATATTCTTATTATTGAATAATTATGAAGTCTACTTTTCAAACAGGATACAGCTTCACCTATTAAAAAATAAGTATCTCTAAATAAATGCACGAGTTAGATAATTTTCATGGTGGTGAACAAATTCTAATGTGACCAAAGTGTAAAGCTTTCTATGGCTTAGAACCCATTTTGAACTAGCCCCACTTGATCTGTAGGTTAAAAACAGGATCCATTCTGACAAATGCATTGCTGGGCCATTTGGTTATTATGTAGACATCCTATGATAACTATGCAAACCCAGATGTCATGGGCTCCTGCATACCTATATTGGATTCAAATCTTGGGCCCCACCATCTATATGTGGCTCATTGTTGACAAAAATCTATGTCAGTATTTTAATTTTAATGGAAACCACCATTCCTGCAATCACATTTTCATTCTAGTCTAAACCTGTCTTCTGAAATATCTTAGTTGTTGACCTGAGCTTTATATCAGTCTACAGAATGATGCAAGGAAAAACTTTACAGTATGCCAAGATTTTTGTTGCAATCAATTCCTGCTAAAGTGCTTTCTCATTTCTCACCTCCAAAAAGACATTGATCAAAGGTCCTCTGAGGCAACTTTTGTCTGAGTACCAGATAAACTTCTGTTTAACATTAGCTTTGTTGAGGAACGAAGGCCTGGTGAGGGAGAGCCAATCTTTCAGCGTTAATCTACATGAGGAAATGAATTTATTTTGTGAAGGGTTGAGCTTCTGTTCCTGAAATAAAAAGCTGTCACTTGGAGCTTAACAGTTTCATGTCTAGGGTAAGAAGGAGTGTCAGTCATGATCCCAGGATATTAGGATATTTACAGACTAAACAAAGTAGAAATGAAAAAGATGGGCTGGGCCACTGGAAACGGCCTTTCCAATGCAACAGTATAAAAAGTTTTTGTGTACTGTGGACGTGAAATATTTGGATTTTGACCCTGAAGGTGACTTAGTTGGCAGTTTCATGGTTGTTTTTCTTTCTTCTTGTTTTTATGTTGCATGGGTTTGTAAGACTGAAATTATTTGAACTTCAAAATGAGATGGCAACTTTTCCATATGTAGACAGCAATTAATTTCTGGGAAGGACTTCCAGAGATTTATCTTCAGGTAGGGTATTTAAGTCCTAGGCCCGAGAGAGCATTGAGAAGAGATGACATTGGCATCAGGTGATCACACCTACAACAGTTTGGAGAGAAGACTGCATGTGCATATGTCCTATTCTTCTCCACATCACTTCTGGCAGTGGCATTTAGTGGGCAGAGTACATGGCAGGTAGGCAGCATGCTGGAATGCAGAAAGAAAGATTATATTGCTATTAAAACTGGCCACACCATCAATTTTATTGAAGCATTTTCTTTTTTAATACTACATGGAATTTGGAACAAAAGTGAGAAAATATCTTCTGTCTTATCACTTATGCTGGATGTAGAGTGAGGAAAAATAGCACCCATGGGCATTTTAGTATTTATTTCTGTTTAAAAGGGAATGTGATTAGAGCAAGGAAAGCCTGGTGTGTCTGTATGTCTCCAGAAATGGCTGTTCATAATGAGGAAGGCATGGGCTGACATCACCAGAGGGAAAGACAGACAGACAGACAGACAGACAGACACACACACACACACACACACACACATGTACTCTAGAGAATTAGATGTTCAATAAATGCATTTGAATAAGTAACAGTCCAGGTTTCTTTTAGCAATAACTCAGTGACCAATTTCTCTACCCGTGAGACCTTCAACCTCCCCTTAACATCTTAGCCTGTTGTCTCTGAGTTTTTTTTTTTTTAAAGAATCATACTTACTCCAGTCCTGTTATGATTTCTGCTTACTGGAAACTGATCAGCAATTCAGCACACCCAGGCTAATAGTTTTGCTAGGAGTGCATTCCTCTGCTCATCTGCGCAGGGTGGCCAGGAGGGCTGTGTGTGAGGCTGATGACATGTGCTAGTGCTCTTCTCTTTGCATCATGATGTGCTTTGATTCTGTCACTCCTGAAAGACCCAACTTGAACCTCTGGATACAGTCCATGCAAAGCTCACAGTGGCAGTGGGACCAGGATTTAGGTTTTCTTGCATTTTGGTATCTATTCATGTATCTCTATATCTCAGTTTACATCAGAAAAAAGGAATCCATGTGATATGGGTTGCAGTAGCAGAGTTTGAATACGAGATCTCTCATCAAAGTCTATTGGAACTATAAGTTAATTATTCCTATTTTCTGTTTTTAGACCCTTCCTCTATCCAATCGTTCAATAGAAAAAGCCTTGGGTTTGGTATACAAGACTCCTGAAAGTGGCTAATAAACCAGATGTTGTATGGATAATAGTAGACGGAGCTAAGAATTCTCTAGGGGAACTTGAATAATCTTCTGAGTGTTCTGTGTGGTTTGCTTAAAAAGAATAATGGAATACCTGATGGTCCCTAGGGCACCTTTAATATAAGTAATTTACTTTTAATTTTAAGACAAATCCCCTGTCACCCTTTAGCCACAGGGAGAAATGGGGTTTTTCTAGTCAGGGTGAAATAGCAGGAAGCCCCCTGCTGTTTCCAAAGGCTGTAACTTCTCAGAGCCTCTAGACAGAGATGATGTACCTTCCCATACCTATTCAGCCTGTGGCCCACCCCTAGAAAGTCCAAGGGTACAAGGGGATTTTACTCTCCCCAATAGTTCCTTTTAACATCACAGTGATCCCAACTAGTCTTTGATAATTATTTACTGTCTTCCAGCTTACTATAGGATACACAGATTGTGTTGAAATGTTTGTAAGAGTACTTCCTCTTAGGCTGGAGAGATGGCCTAACAGTTAAGAGCGCCGACTGCTCTTGCAGAGGACCCAGGTTCAATCTCCAGCACCCACATGGCAACTGACAACCGTCTTTAACTCCAGGGGAATCTGACACCTTCTTCTGACTTCCGAAGCATTGCACGACATGGGTGCACAGACCTACATGCAGATAGTACATTCATACACATAAAAAATAAATAAAATTAAAAAAATAAAAAAATAAAGGAGTACTTCTTGCTGATAGACAAGTCTAAACTCAACTTGCTTAGGAGACTTTTATTGATGTGACTCCATTCTACTTTTCCAACTGTTTTCTAACATCTAGGGCTCCAGCATCTACACTCCAGTGGGCTGTGTATGTCATTTCATTCCCATCAGATGTCACCTTTCAGTGACAGTACCCACTAATGCCCATAGTACCTAGCTTCTGCATAGACTGCTCTCCCTCTTGCATAATACAGCTTCTTTCATCCTTAGTAACTTGTGATTCCCAGGGATATTTACACATGATCATTTTCTCCTTCTTTCAAGGACTTGACAGGACTGCTCTTTTGCTACCTTATTTTAAATTAGATGGTCATAGGGCTGGAGAGATAGCCTAGCGGTTAAGAGCACCAACTGCTCTTGCAGAGGACCCGGGTTCGATCCCCAGCACCCACATAGTGGCTGAGAACCGTTTTTAACTCCATTTCCAGGGGAATCTGACACCCTCTTCTGACCTCCGCGGCATTGCACGACACAGGTGCACAGACCTACATGCAGACAGCACATTCATACACATAAATAAATGAATAAATAAAAAATAAATTAGGCGGTCACGTGACTCATTTTCCAGATGTTTTCTGGCAGATTTTAGAAGCGTGAGAGCTGCTGCTAAGTTCCCTCCTCTGAGTGAGCTATCTGAAGGTTCCTGTGGAGATGGAGTTTGTCACAGGGGACTTCTGGTGGCTGCATTGGGCAGTAGTTCTGCCTACAACCAGAGTTGGATATGCAATGTGGGGAAAGAATAAACTTTAGTGCACGTGCTGAATCAACAGAGCGTTGATGATGCTCGTCATTGTGGTGTGAGCTTGCTGAGGCTGATAGGATAGTTCCATCCTATTCAAGTGTCACTTTATCTAAGAAGCCCACTCTATGCCTCACCCTAAGAGGTTCATCAATCACAACCCTCCTGGTGCACCAGATGCTCTGTTCACAGCTGCAGTCTTGTGCTTGCCACACAGCTTGAAGATTGCTGTTTAAGGGCTATTTCCCCTTCACATTGTTGAGCATGTACTTACCTTTTCCTATTTTCTGAAACATTGTTTGGTGGTTGATATTTAATAACCATCTAAGTGCATGCTTCCCTCTGATGCTTCACTTTATTGTTAAGTTTTATTATGCCCCATTTATAATTTAAACGTTATCACAGGAAAATATCCAAGGTTTAGGACTGTGATTTTAAGTTTCCATAAAATGAGCATTTCAGGGGCTGGAGAGATGGCCTAGTGGTTAAGAGCACCGACCACTCTTGCAGAGGACCCGGGTTCGATCCCCAGCACCCACATGGCAGCTGAGAACCAACTGAAACTCCAATTCCAGGAGAACTCCAGTTCCAGGGGAATCTGACACCCTCTTCTGACCTCCGCGGCAATGCACGACACGGATGCACAAACCTACATGCAGACAGTACATTTATACACATAAATAAATAAAATAAATTAAAAAAATGAGCATCTCAGATGGTCTCCCATAGATAAGGGGATACTATTGTACTTGTATTATTTCTACTATACTCATACTCTGTTATCTGTCAATAGTATGGCTTCTTATGAATATTTTACTCATTCTGCAAATTCTTACTGACTGCTCTATGTTCTTCCCAGGGTTGCAAAATGCACTGGAAATACATGAGGTTAAAGTACACCCCTTTACACCAGGGAGCTTTTAGCTTAGTGGAACAATTATAATGCATGTTGGTATAAGATCAATAGATGGAGCAAAGAACTGAACAGAGACTTCACAAGCGAGGAATTAGAGATGTCTGAGAAACACCTCAAGAACTGCTCAACATCACTAATCATTAAGGAAATGCAAATCAAAACCACTTTAAGATATCATCTTACTCCAGTAAGACTGGCTAGGATCAAGAAAACAAATGATACCAAGTGCTGGAGAGGTTGTGGGGAAAGGGGAACACTCATCCACTGCTGGTGGGAATGTAAACTCGTACAGCCACTATGGAAAGCAGTGTGGAGAACCCTTGGAAGACTTGGAATGAACTTGCCACCCGACCCAGCCATACCACTCCTGGGCATGTACCCTCAAGACTTACGCCACCACAGAGATACATGCACGGCCATGTTTATTTCAGCTCTCTTCACAATAGCAAAGAGCTGGAACCAACCTAAATGCCCCTCAACTGACGAATGGATAGAGAAAATGTGGTACATCTACACAATGGAATTCTATGCAGCAGTAAAGAAAGACGACATCACGAGCTTTGCAGGAAAATGGCTGGAGCTAGAGGACATCATGCTGAGTGAAGTAACACAGTCCCAGAAAAACAAACGACGAATGGTATCCCTCATCTGTGGATGCTAGTGCCAATTACCCAGTTGTAAGTATTTCTTGTGTAGGCCTCCCTGAGCTTCTGTACAAAGCAGTTGGACATAATGCATTTTGGAAACAACAACAACAACAGAAAATACTGCATCAAAGAACTGACTGAAACAGTGAACTTCTGCTCAAAACAGTCAACGTCCCCATGGAAAATATTGAGAAAGACTAAGAGATGGAAAGCATGTTTGGCAGAATGCACGAGCTCTGACGGGGTGGGGGAATGAGCGGGAACACGGGTCTAGATTTGTTAAAAATAAATAAATACAATAAAAAAAAAAAAGATGCACACAGGTATTGTGGGTGTAGTGTATGTATGTGGTACATGAATGTTAGTGTGTGGCCCAAGCAGGACTTCAGGGTATCTTCCTATGGCTCTTTGCCTTATTTTCTTGAGACAGGCCTTCTTACCGAACTATAAGCTTGGTATTTTGGCTAAGCAGGCTAGCCAGCCAGATCTTGGGATCCACCTGTCTCTGTCCCATAATGCTGGGATTATAGGCTTGCTCAGCCATGCCTGGATTTTTAAATAGGTCCTCATGCTTGCAGAACAAATAAGTTCTTTTGTTTACTGAGCCACTTGCCTAGATTAGTAGACAAATATTTTTTGGAGTATTAGCCTGGTCTGCAAAGCTTACTTACATCAGGAGAATAGAATACATTTAAATTGGCCTGTTTCACTCTGGTTGCTAGGTAATCATTTTGCATTTGATAAGAGCCTGACCTTGGGCAATGGCTACAGATGGAGATGAAGCATGTCTGATCCCTGGGAAAAACAGAGTAATGGCGGCAACTGCCATGTCCCTGAGATGCTCCTGCCCATTCCCAAGGCTCAAACCTAGAAACAATGGAATGGTCAAATGGCACCAAACAAGAATGTCCAGGTAAGATTAATTCCCCATAAGGACCCAGGGGACTTCATGCATTTACATTATCTGTGGAGAAAACCTGCTTTAGGCACACGGGTACAGACAGCTGTTCCTTGGAATTCTGACCATACAAGAGAAGAATGCAAGCCAGCAAGCAGGTGATGTCATTGTGTACATAGTTACACCAGCCTGATACATCACATGCATCAGCCTGGTGTAACTTGGTCTTTCTGGGTGTTTAATGACCATACTTAATACCCATACCAATTTGGCTGAGGGACCTAAGGGATAACTTTTTTCCTTGCCCTCAGAGGTCAACTAAGTCTCAGGGGACTATGCATGGAGGCATCTCTTGAAATGTCCTGCAAATGTGAGTCACCAGTCTTCCTGTTCAGGGATATCTTGGAGATCCACTAATGGGACTTCAGCCAATGTTGAGTCTATGAAGAGGAAAGTCTGCTCATGCTTCAAAAAGGGAAGCCTGATCTAGCAAGACCTGACTTTGTCCTCGAGTGGATGGAACTGGTAAATGAAAAGCCAAAAAGAGCCAGGGGCTCACTCCCCCTCCAAAACCTGAGTGACCCCTGAGGACCAGATCCTCAACAGAGCTTGAGAAACAAAAACCTTGGTTAATCTGGGCTAACTGTGTGGCCTTAAGCATCCAAAAGGAAAGTATAACCAGAAATAATAATCAGTAAGGTCTGAGAAATTATAATTCAGATATAAAACTTGAGAATCCTCCAAGCCTTCAATGCCAGATAGGGACTACTGAGATATCCAGCATGTGGACTGAGTGGTTACTGGGATTTCAGCCTCTTCAGAGTGCAGACTGCTGTTGTTGGTCTACATAGGCTGTGTCATGGAGGCCAGTGCAGGAAGATCAAGACAGGATACATGCTTGCTGGACCTCATTTGGGTGACCATGGTGCGGGAGGGACCCCAGTGTGGAGCACGGGGGCAGGACTGATGGTTGTTTGGGCTTGCCAAGGAGGAATCTTCAAGCACTTTCTTGGGGGAAAACATTACATCTTTTAGCAAACACAAGAAAGAAAGAAAAGAACATCCCCAAACCAGGGAAGAAAGATATATATATTATATAGATATTATATATATATATATATTATTGAAAGCAATACAAGTTGGAGAAAAAAAGTGGAAAAAAAAGTAATTTCCAGAGAAGGATGTAGCTGTCAACCATAGACAGCCATTTTTTTATTTTTAATTTTATTATTATTTTATTATTAAAGTACACTAGGGGTGGAGAGAGAGAGGCGCTTGCTCCCAAGGAGAAATCTGCCCTGGCCTCCAACATCACTATTGTTAGGGGCTTTAGGGGTATAGGGAGGGGAAGGGGACAGGAAGAGTTCAAGGAGCAAGAAAAGGTAAATAGATGCATGTGGCTTCTGTTCCCTGACCCCTGCTTACTGATGCTTTCTCTTTTTTTTGAGACAGGGTCTCCCTTTAGTCCCAGCTGGTCTAGAACCCACTATGTAGACAAGGCTGGCCTTGAACTCAAAGACCTGCCTGCCTCTGTCTCCAGAGTGCTGGGATTAAAGGCGTTTGCCACCACACCCAGCATTGTTGCTTTCTAATTCAAGTAAAACACAGAAGGAGTAGGAGCTTTGGAGTCTAACAGACCTGTTTCCAAATTAGAGTCTGGACTTGTTAGCTGTGTGTCCTTAGGCAAGGTCCTTAGACCCTACTTACGTTGTACAATGCGTGAAGCAAGACTAAGTGGAGTTCACACTGGGTGGCCGTGATTAGTGAGTAGCTGTAGCAGTCAATTTTTATTGAGTTCTCTCATGTGTGGTAAGGCTTTTCTCATGCTTCACATGTACAAACTCACTCATATGTATTGGCTTTGTGAGGGAAGGATTTTTATTAGGTATTTCAAATTAAGTATAGAGCTGTTGGATACCTTGTCCAAGATTTCAAAAATCACCAAGTGACAGGGTTAGGGATCTGCACCTCCATAGTCATCTTTTGAAACCTTAGCATTTTACCATTATTCTGTGCAAATTTTTTCTTTTTTTTAATGTATGTGTGTGTTTTGCACCTATGTCAATATACCTGCTCCAAGAGTACAATGCCCTCTGAGGCCAGAAGAGAGTGTCCAATACACTGGACTGGAGTTAGGATATTTGTTAGCTGCTGTGTGAATACTAGGAACCAAATCTGGGTCCTCTGAAAAAGCAGCCAGTGTTCTTAACTGCCAAGCCATCTTCAGCCCCTTGCTTCACTTTCTTTAAATAAAATATTTTATTATCATGTATGTAGAGTAACACAAAATATGCATTCAGTACCTACTACTGTCCTGATTTCTTCTTGGATTTCTAGAACTGCCCAGTCTATATTGGTCTTCTGTCACCCGGTCTTATAGAACTTCCATTATTTCTCCCTCCCTGGTATTGGCAAAGTGCTTGGGGTCATAGGGCAATGTCACCAGGAAGGCTGTATGTTTTACCATGAGTTGTATTCATATTGCAAATATAGGTGAAAATGTTATCAATATATTAACCAAGTAAATAAAAATGGATGGTAAAGGGTATATGTATTTTTAATGCATTGTGTTATCAATTCGCTCTAAAATATGAGGACTTGTCATGTTTCAAGATTTTAAAACAAAATTGAGTATTTAATTCATACAGATTTATTACTTATTAGGAAGACTGAGTAGACACATTTTCAGGGATAAATCAAATTGTTCTCAGTGACCCATGAAATTAAGTTGGGCTTTTAGTTAACTCATTTGCATCATGTGTCTCATAAAGGTGTATGTAGAAAGGACATAACAGTTTGGACTAAAGGATTAGAAGACATGTGGAGCTTGTATGGTGGGTCTGTTCCTGGAGATTGAAACATATCTTCCTAGAGGGAGAAGGGAGGATCCTAAGACTTAAAGCTAAGGAAACTCAAAAGGCCCAGGAAGGTCATGAAACCTACAAGGCTCAGGAAGGTCATGAAACCTACAAGGCTCAGGAAGGTCATGAAACCTACAAGGCTTAGGAAGGTCATGAAAACTACAAGGCTCAGGAAGGTCATGAAACCTACAAGGCTCAGGAAGGTCATGAAACCTACAAGGCTCAGGAAGGTCATGAACACTACAAGGCTCAGGAAGGTCATCAAAGTTACAAGATTCATATCACCTTTCCTCAAAGTAATACCAGTGAGAACAATTGCTGGGGAGAAGACTCTGTCAGGTTAGGGAAGTGCAAGTCAGGCAGGGAGCTCCAGGAACACAGCTGCTCAGAATCATCACCCCTGCTGGGGTGGGCTTTTCAATCATGCAACTGCCTTTGAGTCCCCCATGTTCCTGTAAGTAACACTTCACCCATGCTCCTCTAACTAATGCCAATAAATTCCTTGGTTCAATAAAAAAGTATTGTGTTATATATTTAAATGAGTACAATTTACTGTATGATATTCATTTTTCTATGAAGTTGATGAAAATAGTTTCATTTTAGAGAAATGAAAACAAAAACAAGGCTCTATTGTATATTAAATCACTATTAAGCAAAGAAAAATGTTCTATCACAAGAAAGAAACTGTATTTGTACAGTCAGGCCATCTTTTATTTACAGAAAGATTACGTTTTTGGTGCAAACAAGATAATATAAACACTCAGGATCAATGCTTCTTTAATTGGTTTACTGCTTCTTCTCTGCTACTTCTATTATTCAGAGCATACTTTGTGAGTAAGTTTTAATTTCAATATTAACCATGATATCAAATTTTCTAGGAGATTCAGCCTTAATAGCAAAGTCATATTGGTCATATCCATAAAAAAACAGTAAAAAAGAACTGGAATACTGTTTTACAGTTCTAAATAGACACATAAAGCAACCTCAGTCAGCCATGCTAACATAGACAAAATTCCTCATTTTTAGATGAAGTATGGGAAGACACTTTTTAATACAATTATTTTTCATTTTCTAAAGTTTGGAAATAATGTGATTTGAAAAAGTAAATTTTGCTAGTTATTTTCTTAAATTGTCAGGCTCTAAAATTTTACTATAACTGTTATAACTGTTAGGTTATGGTGCGTTCCCCCCAAAATAAGAGACCACAAGGTTTAGGCTCTCTGGAACAAAGTTTACTTCGTAACCATGGCTAGGTTCAAGGGAAGACAGAGCCAGCACTGAATGGCACCTGGCCTGGGAATTTAAGGGAGAAGGTGGGAAAAGGATTTGGTGAGAGTGGGGTGGGCAGTGCACTTTGCAGAAGCCTCTGCTTTTCAAAAGGGCGGAAGATTCCTGAGTATGCTGTGATGGCCCGTTTTTCCATAACCAAAGACTGGACTGGTAGAGCAAAATCCTGGGCACCACCAGTCTTAGGTGCCTCTGCATTTCAATGGAATTCGGGAATTCACATCCTGACAATAACTATAAATAATCTAATTTGAAATCATGCCATTAAGCTTGAAAATACAAACACAGTATTGTCTAATATATAAAGCCTGGATCTGTGAAATGTGTCACTCCCTACCTCAAAAACTCAGACAAACTTTAACTTTTTCTTTTCTGGATTTAAAAAAAAAATACATTGGGGCAGCTCAGTGGTTAAAATAACTGGCTGCTCTTCCAGAGGACCCAGGTTCCATTCCCAACACCCACATGAATGTTAACAAGTGTCCCTAACTCCAGTGGCAGGACATCTGGCCCCCTTTTCTGGCCTCCATAGGAATTGCGTGCATGAATGCACTTACACACATGTAGGCAAAACTCTCATGCACATAAAACAAAAATAATAAATCAAAAAGTTTTAGAAAGTAAAATTTTAAATTAATTCTTTTTTTTTTGGTCTTTTCGAGACAGGGTCTCCCTGTAGCCCCAGCTGTCCTGGAACTCACTCTGTAGACCAGGCTGGCCTTGAGCTCACAAAGATCCACCTGCCTCTGCCTCCCAAGTGCTAGGATTAAAGGCGCGCGCCACCATGCCCAGCCAATTAATTCTTTTTTTAAAGGAAATTTATTTGCCCAAAATACATATTTATGTATACAACTTTAAATAAAACATATGAGAAAAAATGAATATGGTCCTTGGGTTCTTGTTTCCTACCTCGAGATTTTTTTTCAATGTTTTCCCCTCTTTACTTAAAGGCACTCTTCTCTCTGCTTTCCATATCTCTACCACTCACCTGCTCCTTTACAACTTTTATGCATTTCAGAATTATACAGGTAAAGTCGCTGTATTAGAGAAACCTTAGCAGCTGCCATAGTGTATGATTTGTGGATGTCTAATCTTCAGAGTTTACTCAAGTCTGAGTGCTGTTTGAGTTGTATGTGTCTTGCAAATAAATATCTATTTGTATAAATCTTTAGTGATTGGCTTCTCCAAGAAACAGTAAGCATGAAAGGGCTAGGGAATCAGCAATCAGCTCATTGTTTTCTTTGAAATCTAGCATACATATATGCTTAATAAATACTCATGAGCATGAAAATTGAAGTGTACGAGAAGTCCTTTGGAGGTTGATAATGAATCTTCCAGCTTTACAGCTTGCATTAAGGTCATAGATTCATTTCACCCTCATTACCTTATCCAGGAGACTCACAGTAATGTCTAGGGCCAGAAGAAGCAATGATGTCTTGGAGCTTGTTAGAAATACAGACATCCAGTCTCACACCACAACTGCTAAATCTTCACCTTAAAAGGCTTCCCAGGTATTTATGTGACATTAGCCAGAAAAGCCTCTTTCTTACTACCTAATACCTCCCGGATTACCTGATGGGTGAATCCTTTCAGAAGTTTAATCTTCTTAGAACTCTCCTAAAATATCTAAAAACCCTCCTTTATCCAGCTACTCTGCACCTTCTAAGACTTGCTGTGCATCCTGGAAATTAAGACTTGTTATTTTCCTGGTCAAGGGCGAGGGAGCACAGTCCATCCAGGCTGTGGATAATATTTCTAGCGAGGCTGGAAAACTCCCCTCTTTTTGTCATTGAGAATACTCTGAGAATACTTTGGGAGACTGTGCTTAAGTCCTTCATAGTTTGCAATATACAAATCAATGGAAAGTATTCCTATTTGTTCAGAGTGGCAGAGTGTTCTTTATCAGTGTATGCTAGCCTTTGAAAATAATACACATACTACTTATGTTGAATGCAGAGTACTCCTCTGTTAATTAGATCACTTTCCCAAGCTGCCGCCTATACATTCCAGGCTACAGTAAGAAGGAAGAAAAAAAAAATGCTCTTCCAGACCAGCCAGATTCTTTAAGTGGTCTTTCTGGAAACCTCACAGAACTTCCACATTTATCTCACTAACTAAAAATAAGTACCTAACACCTGTAAAGTAGGCTGAAATATACAGGTTATGTCTCCCTTTTTTATTTATTATTTTTATTGTATGTGTATGAATGTATTGCCTGCATGTGGGAAGGTGAACATGTGTTGTAGAATTCACTCAGAGGTCAGAAGAGGGCCTCGGATCCCCTGGAACTGGAATTATGTTGTTAGTTACAGCGTGTGGGTGCTGGGATTCAAATCCGAGTCCTCTGCAAGAACCACCAGTGTTCTTAATTGCTGAGCCAGAAACTCTCCACCCCTTGTCATGTGTAGTTTCTTAGTAGCTCTCAAAACTGTCCATTAGACTTCTAGTCTCTGTGTTACTAGATTAGTTAAGACCACCAAAGTCTCAGTTTCTGACTAATGTGGTGGGTTTTCAAACTTTTTTCTTTTTTTTGGGTTTTCATGTGTCTGTCTCAAATCTATGTTCCACAGATCAGTCAGATTGTTCTGAAACACACATTTGATCATGTCACCTCTGTTAGGTTATTGTGCTCTCCCCCAGACCACAAGGTTTAGGCTCTTCAGGATAAAGTTTACTTTAGGGTAGCTGGGGCTAGGCTCAGGGGAAGATAGAGCCAGCACTGAATGGCATCTGGCCTGGGAATTTAAGGGAGAAGGTGAGAAAGGGATTCAGTGAGAGTAGGGGTGGGTAGTGCACTTTGCAGAAGTCTCTAGCTTTTCAAAGGGGTGTAGTATGCACTTCCCCAGTGCTGAGATTCCACACAGGTGAGCCGCTGTGCCTGGTTTTTGGTTTGGAGGTTGAACTTGGGTCTTCATGATTGCATGGAAAATTATTTTTACTGACTTAGTTATCTCCCCAGCTCCTACCATCCTCTTTTACAATAAACCAAGATAGCACGGTTAGGCAGTGTATCTATCTACCTTTTAGAGAAATAGATCCATTATGAGTTATAGGGCAAAGACCAAAAAAAAAAATTAAAGTTTTTCTATGCAGAGGATTATTGTTTGGGGGAGAAGTTTACTATTTCAGTCAGTTCTTTGTCCCAGGCCTTTTATTGTTGTTGTTCCTTCCAATTTGTATTGCTTCACAATATGCATATATATATATATATATATGTGTGTGTGTGTGTGTGTGTGTCCCACATATACCAAAATTATGTCATCTGAATATAAACTGTAGGTTAATTCCAAATCATATTTCAGAATTCATATTTTTGCCTTCTAATTTTATATTACTCTAAAATATGCATATGTACCCTCCACACATACACCAAAAATTACAAAGTCTAAAAACAAGTGGTAGGTTAATTCTAGAGCCCATTAAGGGGTTCACATTATAAGAGCTCAGTTGCTTTCAGATAAAAAGAAGTATAGCATTAATGTTGCTCAGTGTGCCTTATAACTAGGAATTTGATGCTAGCATCCACAAATGAGGGATACCATTCATCGTTTGTTTTTCTGGGACTCTGTTATTTCACTTAGCATAATATCTTCTAGTTCCATCCATTTACCTGAAAAGTTCATGATGTCATCTTTCTTTACTGCTGCATAGACTTCTGCTGTTATGTAGATGCACTGTGTGCCTTGCTCTTTTGAGTCAATGCCCACATGAGGACAAAGGACTGTCTGTTCTGCTGACTGCTGTACACCTATTACCTAGCCTAATAACAAATACATTATAAGTAATAAACTATGTTCTTCACTGATTATTTATTAATTTATTGAACTACCTTTCTTGACTATAGACTCAATTAAGACAGGAATTTTTTTTTTTTTTGGTCTTTTTGAGACAGGGTCTCCCTGTAGCCCCAGCTGTCCTGGAACTCACTCTGTAGACCAGGCTGGCCTTGAACTCACAAAGATCCGCTTGCCTCTGCCTCCCGAGTGCTAGGATTAAAGGCGTGTTCCACCACGCCTGGCTAAGACAGGAATTTTTGTATTCCCTCATGTACACTTAGAATCGAGCATTGTGTTTGTGTAATATTTGTTGAATTAATGAGGCCAGAACAAACTGGGAAAAAACTAAAGTCCAAAAAATCAGTTGACAATAATCAATATAATGGTCAACAAGATAGATAAAGAAAGCCACCTTGAATAACTTATTTGCATGAAAATTTACTTGGAATTTAATATTCTTCAGCTTAGATCACTAGATTATCCTTATTCTTTGTTCAACTTTTAGGCAGTTACTAAGTAAAGTCATACTGTGAACTTCTGCGTTTTTCCTTTTGTGATTTTGGTGACACCACAGTAAAACTGTGACTTCTTAAAGGACTCAAAGGTAACCCACAATAAGGAAATGGATAGATAGTTGTTACCTGAGGATGAGTAGAAGGCCTACCTCCTTGGAAGTTTTGTGATGGTCATCGTATTCCACTTGATATTTGGGAGAGCTGTGTTTACTGGTTGTGTGGCTCACAAGATCTGATAAGTCCAGGAATGAAGTCATTACAGTGCTTGTGCATAAGGAAGCTGCAGTCCAGATGTAGAGCAGAGAAAGGTAGCATTCTCATATGTTTCCTATGAAAACATACTGCTTTCAATAGGAAAACTAAAGTGAAAGAATATGCCACACATAAAATTGTGGTCTAAAAGTTATAAATCCCTCCATTAGAAAAAATGGAGGAGGAAATTACATGAACTAGACTATGATCTAGGTAAAGCTTCGTAACGCGTGTGTGGTGCCTGTATCGGTGACTACAGGTGAGGGAAATGAATCATTTTGAAAGGTAAAATCAACAATATTGGCCACCTAAAGCAAACATTAGGAGAAGACAGGTCTTTCAGAGATAAAGGAGAAAGGGTTAATTAGAAAGTTTATGAATCTTGGTTCTGTCTACGTTTGGTTATGAAGGACATTTATAATGTAAGATTTTAGACCCTAAGTAGGCATGTTGGCTGAGCCCGTGGGGAACCCAAGATGTTTATGACGTGCATACAACTGTGGAAACTCAAATGCAGAGTATTTTGTTTAGACAACTGATTACATTTAAAGTAGCAGTGTAAACAGGGTCACAATTCACAACACATCCAGTTCTTTTCCCTGCTGCAATTGTTATTTTTCCACCTTCATAGTAAAACCATGAGATGGCAACAAAACTAGATCTGAACTCTGAGTTGTAGAACCTGCTTTACCAGAAAACAAGAGTAAGAAAAAGTCCTGCAATTTGCTGTTTATTGAATCTCCTGTATTTAGAGAACTACAAAGAGACAAAGAGACAAAGAGACATGATGGAGAATGTAACTGTTTGACTCTTCTTTCATTTCCAACCCTGCTATATTTACATTGACATTTTCTCAATCTACTTTATATAAATGAATCAGATTCTGGTATAAATGCAGTTGCATTACATTTAGATTTAGACATCCTATCTGTGATATGGCTGAGTACAGTTAGTCTGGTCATCACTGCATATGAGTTGCCTGCTGTCGTGTGTGTGTGTGTGTGTGTGTGTGTGTGTGTGTGTGTGTGTGTTATGTGTGCCTGTGAATTCCCATGTGTGCTTATGAGAGCAAATGTATGTATGTATATGCATTTGGAAGACAGGGGTTGACATTTGGAGTCTTCCTTGATTGCTCATCACCTTATATGTTGAAGCAGGTTTCTCACTTGAACCCAGAGCTCGCTGACTTGGCTAATGTAGGTAGTTAGCTCACTCTAAGGCTTTCTTGTCTCAGCCTCCCAACCACTGGGATTACCTGCAGGCTGCAGCACACAACCAGCATTTATGTGGGTGCTGTGGATCTAAACACAGGTCTTCCTGCCTGTGTGACAAGGGCTTTGCCCACTGAGCCATCTCTCCAGCCCCAGTTGCTGCTTTTTAATACCATAGTAAAGATCGGGAATTTGGAAATCGAAAGTCTGTTTCCTCATGGGAATACTAAAATATCTTTAAACAGTTGTCAATTAAGAATTGAAGTGATAGGCTGGCAAAGAACTCTGAGGTTTCTGTATTTTTTTATAACAGACAGGAAACTTTGAAGGAAATTGGACTCCAAGCTGCCCCCTCCCTGTTAACATCACTCATGCAGAGTCTTCTACTGTTCTCTCATGGGAATCACCCTGGAGCAGGAAGATCATTAAAACAATTATTTAAGTTGTTACCTTGGTTACCTCTACACTATCGGCCTTTACAAACACTATATACCACACACAAAGTTGCTACATTGATGAAAGTGAAAATTGTAAAGATCAATAATTTTGAGATTATGATGAGTTACAGAAACAGTAATGATCCAAGTATGACATTCTTTTGAATGATTGGGAAGCCATTCAAAGCTTAGAAACAAATCCACACATTTACAGTCAACTAATTTTCAACAGATGCCAAGAGTGTGCAATGGGAAAAAAGTCTCGACAGTAAATGATGTTGGAAAGACTGAAGGTCCATGTAGAGAGAAGAGAAATTGAGACTCTTTATCTCAAAAATAAATTGAAGACTTAAATATAAGATTCAAAACTGATTTGTTTAGATAGGCCCTAAAAGTGTCAGCAACACAGCAACAGGCAAATTACATTATATCAAACTAAAACACTGTTTAGCAAAGGAGACAGCCAACATAGTACAGAGATAACCTATGGGATGAGAGAATTTATTTATTTGTTTGTTTATTTATTTATTTTGATCTTTTTGAGACAGGGTCTCCCCATAGCCCCAGCAGTCCTGGAACTCACTACATAGACCAGGCTAGCCTTGCTCACAGAGATCCACCTGCCTTTGCCTCCCGAGTACTGGAATTAAAGGTGTGCACCAAGATACCAGGCAAGAGAGAACCTATTTATAAACCACGTATTCACTGAGGGATTATTATCTACTAAAGGGGAATATCTAAGATATTTAAGGAACTCAACTCAGTAGCAAGAAAACAAATAACTGAATTAAAAAGTGACCAAAGATATGCATAGACACTTAAAAAAAGATATACAAATGGCTGACAGGTATATGAAAAAAAGCTTAATACCACTAATCACTAGAGAAATGTAAACTAAAACTACAATGAGCTTAGAATAGGTATGAATAAAAATGAAAGCAAGTTTGGTGAGGATATGGATGGAGGAAATGTAATTCTCATAACACTGTTGGTGGGTATGTAAACTAGTGTAGCTTTCATGGAAAACAGTTGGAAGTTCCTCAGAATATAAAAGACTAGAACTTGCATCCTGTCCAGCAATATTACCAAATGTAGCATGTGATGTCAGTGTGGCCAGGAGATATGTATTCTTCATGTCCATTGCAACATTATTCACAATAGCAAAGATAAAACTTTGCCCATTAACAACAAATCACCACCCAGTTTGCCCAGTGCCACCTGAGGTAGCCCTTGACCTTGCATTAAATAACTTGTGTATTTTCCTTGTGTTTAAAATTATTTTTAATTTTGGGGCTGGAGAGATGGCCTAGAGGTTAAGAGCGCAGACCGCTCTTGCAGAGGACCCGGGTTCGATCCCCAGCACCCACATGGCGGCCGAGAACCGTCTGAAACTCCAATTCCAGGAGAACTCCAGTTCCAGGGGAATCTGACACCCTCTTCTGACCTCCGTGGCATTGCACAACACGGGTGTACAGACTTGCATGCGGACAGTGCATTCGTACACATACAGAAATAAATAAAAATATAAAATAAATAAATAAATAAAATTATTTTTAATTTTTATAAATCTGAAAGAAAACTCTATGTGTTTTGTGGCCTATGCAACCAGTTTTTAGGATGCTTATTTCAAAAGAACCTTTTGAAATGGCTGATACGGGTGAGAATTAGAAGGCCGTAAAATCTGCCATCCTGTTTCTAACACTGGCGAAGTTCTATCTTTATTCAATTGTTAAGATACATTGAACAGCTATTATGTGTCAGGCACAACACAAAATGCTAACGATTTTTTTTTAATTAATTTTATTTATTTCTGTATGTGTGAATGTACTGTCTGCGTGCAAGTTTGTGCACCCGTATCGTGCAATGCTGCGGAGGTCAGAAGAGGGCGTCGGATTCCCCTGGAACTGGAATTCTCCTGGAATTGGAGTTTCAGACGGTTCTCAGCTGCCATGTGGGTGCTGGGGATCGAACTCGGGTCCTATGCAAGAGCGGTCGGTGCTCTTAACCGCTAGGCCATCTCTCCAGCCCCAATGCTAACGATTTTAAAAGGTCTAAACTATATAAGAATAGTGATGTGAAAATAAATGAGGAGAAATGGAGAGATGTTTCATGATAGAAAAGACATCTGGCCAGAGTCTGGAATGTCAGAGCCAGATGATGGAAGGGTGGCAGACGGTGGCTGGGTGGATAGCAGACCAGATAGGACAAATGATGGGATCTGTGCAGATGTTTGCCAGTGGTCTGAGGGCCGGCCATGTTTGTAGGAGATGTGGAAGCTAGAGTATGATTGGTTCTCAAGGTCCTTCTGAGAGGCATGGGGTTCCTTTCAGGCATAGGAGAACATCACTAGCAAGTGAGTTGCAATGTGATCTTTGACGGTTCATGCCATTTTGACTTCATAAGTAGTAGATATCTATCTACTGAACTTCATGTACAGTACTACCAAACAAAATCGCAGATTTGATTTGTGTGTTACGTTCAGAATTCTGTCCTCAAAGAGAAAATGAGGATTGTAGAATGTGAGATCTTTCTGGATCTTTCCCCACTTCATTCCTGATTGTTTTTTTTTGTTGTTGTTTTTATTTTTTTTTAATTTCTAGAATTCATTGAGTATCTCCACTTTCTCCTGCAGTATTCCTTGAACACTATTATGTTAGTGGTTTGGGGGCATGGAAACCTTGAAGTGTTCAGTGTTCTGGTATCAACACTTTCACATTGTGTCATTTCCCTGCCCGAGGTATTCTTGTAATCTGAGTATCAACAACACTCCTGAAACATCTTCTTATGGTTGATATGGTTGTCTTCCATATTGTTCTTAAGGCTGACATTGTAGTACAGCTGTCTTTTTTTTCCCCATTATTTGAGCTTGTAACCAGTTCCAGACTGGCAAGGGCTATACATATAACTAGGCAAGGACTCTGTTGCTGAGCTACAATTCCAGCCTGCTTTTCATCATTTTTCCCCTTTGAGACAGGATCTCCCTAAATTGCCAAGGCTATTCTTGAACTCACTGTGTAACTCAGGCAAGCTTTGAACCTCAGCCTCTGAATAGCTGGCATTACAGACCTGTGCCACCAGGTGAAGCTGTTAAAGCTCTTTGAATTAATACGAAGCACAGTATCTGAGACAGCTTGCAAATCTTATTCTAATACCTTCAAACAGCATTATTAACTTAAAAAAATGTGTGATCGAACAGGACTTTAGTAAAACTCATTCTTTTCAAGTAGCTTAGGCAGAGATGTGCCCTTCATGTGCATTTGTTACCTAATGTCTGTGCTTTTTTTTTCCTTTCTTTTTCTAGCACAGAAGGGAATAGTTGCTGTACACTTCTTCCTGAGGCACACTGTAAATATACTCTGAGTCAGGGAAAATGTGGAGAAATTCCAAGGCTGGCAGTGATTGTAGAAGGAAAAAGTCATCAGGAACATGAGACTCCAAAGAAACAGATGGAAGAATTACTTTTTATAAGTTTTGTTACAGAATTTTTTCCTAATTCTCCACTTTTAGGAATTATGTAGGTGTATGGATCAAGATGGTCCAGTAAAATAAAGGTGTCTAGCCCTAGAAATTTTAAAAGATTCAAGGGCTGGGTGTGGTGGTAAATGCAGGCCCAAGAGGCAGAGGTGAATGATGCTGAATTTGAGTTCAGCCCAGTCAACGTAGCAAGAGCCCTATCTCAAAAACAGAAATGTAAAAGAGGAAAGGCGTTTAAAAAGGATAGTACAGAAAAGCTCTCTCAGCTCAATGGAATTTCAAAGAAAATGAAATCATTCTAGTATTTCTACTAAATTTGAGAAGATTTTAAATCATTTTTATTTTACGTGTATGAATGCATTGTGTGCATGCATGTAAGTGCACCTGTGTCATGCAATGCCCTAGGATGTTGGATCTCCTGGAACTGAATTTACAGACAGCTGCTAGCCTCCAGGTGGGTCCTGGGAGTCAAACCTGGGTCCTCTGCAAGAGCAGCAAGTGCAACTGAGCCATCACTCTAGCCCCCAACTTCTCCACATTTCTGACATTTCATGGTTTGCTTCTGATTAAGCTGAATAATTTTAATTTCCTTTAATTTATAAGTTAAATTTGTCATAGAAGTATAAATTCTGTGCTATGTCTTACCATATGTAATTAAGATTGTTTTATATAAAATCAGTAAGATCAGCAGGAAGTTTTAGAATATGAATAATCTGATGATTATTTTATTTATATATTTATTTATTTTACAGAAGTATAGATTCATTAAAAGTGAGAGTGAAATCACAGAGTACACTCCACAGAAGGAGAGCTGCTCAAGCAAGCGTGTAGGATATTATAATTTGAGACTGTTATTGACATATTGTGTGGCAGAGTGAATTATAGCAACATACTAATGCAAGTTAACATTATGCTAGTAGCCATATGTAATTAATATTAGTAGCCTTACATGTAATATATAATATATAAAATTATAATATAATTGACATTTTTAGTTAAGCGCTTTCATGCTATTTATGTAAAGTACACAATTGTAAATTGTCAAGGACACTTAGAATTCTTTTAGCCTGTTCCCCTATTGTAGGAATGGCCTCTATCCCACCTCATCTATTTTTGCTCAGAACTCCTGAGACTGGAATCCCACTGCCTAATCATGAAATGTTATAAAAGTACAGAAAAAAAGCCGGACACGGCACACGTCTTTAATCCTAGCACTTGGGAGGCAGAGGCAGGTGGATCTCTGTGAGTTCAAGGCCAGCCTGGTCTACAGAGAGAGTTCCAGGACGGCCAGAGCTCCAGGGAGACCCTGTCTCAAAAGGACCAAAAAAGCCAGGCATGGTGGCACACGCCTTTAATCCTAGCACTTGGGAGACAGAGGCAGGCAGATCTTTGTGAGTTCAAGGCCAGCCTGGTCTACAGAGTGAGTTCCAGGACAGCTGGGGCTACAGGGAGACCCTGTCTCGCAAAGACCAAAAAAAANAGTTCCAGGAATGGAACTCCAATTGTCAGTCTTGCAAGGCAAGCTCTCTCTCCACTGAGGCATCTCCTGGGCTGGCAGGCCCTAATCTTAATGGTTCTGCTACTTCTCAACTGTGTACCCTGGGGAACCAATCTTTCACATATAAACCTTTGGGAGACATTCAATATCCAAGTCCTAGCAGACCACATATTCTTGCTGACTTCCTGGACTTAATAAGTATGAAAACAAGGCCCAGTGTGCTATTTGCTTAAGCTACTGTTAATAGGGAATTTTGTTGATTGCAGATGAATGCATTCCTGCCTGATAGAGTCATAGGGCTGTTTGGTAAAAGACCAAGGCTAAATCTAGGATTTTATTCCCACAGTCTGGAATCTCTCCTGGACAGCAGTGAGTCTAAGTGTGGTTCCAGGCAGACATCATCAATACCCCAGGAAGGTGCTAGTAGGGTGGTGTTTTGTTCCCCACCCCAGGCCCTCTCAGTCAGGAGCCCTGCAGTGGGACCCAATAGCCTGCATCTGAAGATCAAAATCCATGTTCTTCATGAGCTTCTGGACCAGTGGCAGCATCAGCATCTCTGAGGGTCTCCCCAAAAATCATCTCATTTCAGGTGCTACCTTGGAATTCCCAAACCTGAATCTGCATTTTTCAGAGAGCCTTAAGTTATTATATGCATATCTGCTGTGTCATAGCATATTCTTTTTTTATTTTATTTTTTTCCTTTTGAGACAGGGTCTCATGTAGCCTACGTTTTGGTTTTCTTTTTTTTTTTATTTTATTTATTTTTTATGTGTATGAATGTACTGTCTGCATGTAGGTTTGTGCACCCGTGTCGTGCAATGCCACGGAGGTCAGAAGAGGGTGTCGGATTCTCCTGGAACTGGAGTTCTCCTGGAATTGGAGTTACAGATGGTTCTCAGCCACCATGTGGGTGCTGGGGATCGAACCCGGGTCCTCTGCAAGAGCAGTCGGCACTCTTAACCGCTAGGCTATCTCTCCAGCCTGGTACCATACTCTTATATTAGTGAGCAAGGATTTCAATAAGGTTGTGAGATTAACCTTTTTATTTTGTATACATAAAATCAATGCATAGCAATGGGTTGGAAGATGATTACAGAAAAATGAACTGATGCACCAAGACCAGATTTCTTTCTGCTGAAATATTTTCTTCACTGAATCCCTAAAAATAGAGTCATGCTTTTAGTCCGTACCTAAAAAAAGAATAGTTCAAAAGCACAGGGGTTGGGGAGATGGCTCAGTGGTTGGGAGCAGCCATTGCTCTTGCAGAGGACCTAAGTTTACTTTCTAGCACTCACACTGGGTGGTCCACAGCAACCTGTAACTCCAGTTCTTGGAATTCAGTGTCCTCCTCTGGCACTTGCACTCACGTGCACATACTCTCACACCACACAGACACACAGACACACAGATGCACACAGAAATTGAAAATAAGAATGTATCTAAAACATATATTTCAGAATGTTACCAACATCATATACTTGGTTTATTATAAAATGTTAACTGTGGGTGGCATTTACAGTGCTGAAAGATGATGGAAGTGGGAAAGGTGTAGGAGAAGGGGCCTGAAACACGGACGTTCGAGCCACTCCTCCTTAGGTCTGTCCAGTTCTCTGGAATTTCCTAGAACACTCAATGCCAGTGTGCCTGGGCCAATGTCTTCCTTAATAAGAAGCACATCTTATGTCTTGTCTGCATATTTTAGAATAATGTAAAATTAAAGGAAAAACATGTGAATTCCTAAACATGCTTTGGAATTAACTTATAGTTTATTTTCAGACATCATAATTTTGGTATATGTGACACCATATTTTGGTGCAATACAAATTGGAGGCAACAACAACAGGGTCAAAAAACTGACTGAAACAGTAAACGCCTTCTCAAAACAATAAACCTCTGTATAGAAAAACTTTAAAAAGACTGAGAAAAGGATGCAAGACATGTATGGCAGAATGCATGAGTTCGGATGGGGTGAGGGGCACAGAAGCGGAATGAGTGTAAATTGGATTGAGAAATGTATGACATGCACAAAACTTCAATAAAAATATTTAAAAAACAAAAAAGAAACACATCTGTGAGCACTTTGATAGTCCTTGCTTATGATGTCCTTCTGACTTAGTTTATGACTGGCAGGCAAAAGGAAATCTTGACCTGGCTGGAACTTATCATGTCACCAAATGAAGACTCCCCTTGTCTTCTCAGTAGCTCTTCCTCAAAAGTCTCTGTTGCCTTTGAAAGCTCTGCCATCCAGCCTCGAAGCAGAGGCTTCCTCCCTCCTCTAAGAGGTACTTGTCCAGCCTTTAATCCTAGCACTTGGGAGGCAAAGGCAGGCGGATCTTTGTGAATTCAAGGCCAGCCTGGTCTACAGAGTGAGTTCCAGGACAGCTGGGGCTACAGGGAGACCCTATCTTGAAAAGACCAAAAAAAAAAAAATTAATTAAATAAAAATACTCTGTCTCTTCTATTTTAAGGGTTTCAGGAAGGAAAGACAGAGTTTAAATCTCAGATATCAATCAGTACGTGCCTTGTCATGGTCATTTGATGTGTGCTGAATGGTTTGCTCTGCAGGATTTCTGTGGCTGCTTCATGAACGCTGTCTTCTAAGTCCATCCTCAAACACAGCTTGCTTTACAGAGCCCTTCCCTTCCTCTCTTCCATTTATTTATTTATTTATTTATTTATTTATTTTTAGTTTTTTTTAGTTTTTATTATTTTATGTGTATGAGTGTACTGTCTGCATTTAAGTGGGTGCACACTTGTCATGCAATGCTGCAGAGATCAGAAGAGGGTGTAGGATTCCCCTGGAACTGGAGTTAAAGACATTTCTTGGCCGCCTTGTGGGTGATGGGAATCAAACCCAGGTCCTCTGCAAGAGCAGTTGCTGCTCTTAACCGCTGAGTCATCTCTCTAGCCCCTCCAATGTTTTTATTAAACTCCTCTTTTCTCCTGAAAACCCAAGGGCATTCTGCCTTATGATTTGGATTTTTCAAATACCCTTTCTTTTTTCTTTTCTTTTCTTTTTTTGTTTGTTTTTTTGTTTGTTTGTTTGTTTGTTTTTTGGTCTTTTGAGACAGGGTCTCCCTGTAGCCCCAGCTGGCCTGGAAGTCACTCTGTAGACCAGGCTGACCATGAACTCACAGAGATCCACCTGCCTTTGCCTCCCAAGTGCTGGGATTAAAGGTGTGCGCCACCATGCCCGGCTTACCTTTTCTTATAATGTCATTTATTTCACTACAGTTTATGAGGACAGATTCTAAGGGAGAAGGCACATCCACCAAATATGTTGTTAGTAATTCACACCACACAAGGGGGTAGAGTCCATTGGGGTTCTTTCCACTTTAAACCTATTTAATGTCAAATGATGGAAATCAAGGAAAATTTGATTGAGGACTAGATAGAAAGCTAAGGTAAGTTCAGTGGTTAGATCCTTATAGTTTGGAAGGGAGAGATAATGGCAAAGGGAAGAAGGAGCGAAACCATCAGAGAGGACTTGAAGGGAGGGTAAAAGGTGAATTTGACCTTGGTCTTCCTGTGACAGTGTCTTACTAGTAGCATCTGGGACTACAGCAATGGTCCAGCAATGAGTTTCATCCACTTAGGAAAGTTTCCATCCTTCTTTTTGCACCTCGGCATCAGGGACTATGATGCAGATACATTATGGGCAAACAGACTTTCCTGGGGACCCTAACACTGTCTTCATGGGGGAAATGTGCCTTCAAGTTCCAAACTCAAATACATGTTAAAGGTATCACCTGCTTCTAAGGGGGACCTGCATAAAGTAGATTTGTAGTCGATTGACTTTGTTTTCTTATTTATAGGTGAAAAGATTGTATTTGTCTAACTTAAGCAAGATTCATTAGGAACAACTTCAGAGAAAGGATTGAAATAAAATGGTAAGAATCGAATAGATCATAGAGCCAAGAAGAGCACTAGAAGAAACAGTGAAACTGTGTAAAGAAATAACTTAAATCATACTCTTTTTTTTTTTCTTTTTGGTTTTACGCTTGTTTTGGTATTTTTGAGACAGGGTCTCCCTTTTAGTACCAGGTGTCCTGGAGCTAGCTCTGTAGACCAGGCTGGCCTTGAACCCACAGAAATCCACCTATCTCTGCCTCCCGAGTGCTGGGATTAAAGGCGTGTGCCACCACGCCCGGCTAAATCATACTCTTAATGAGCATTAGAGGGTTTATCAATATATTTGGAATAAAACAAATCACCAAAGTAGGAATTAAATTGTTTTGGAGAAGGCCATCTGAAAGCTATTATGAAGAGATGTTTGATATTCACGAGATATCTCCCTGGGAAACACTGGCAGAATGGCTCATTTGCAGAGGTTAGCTCTCCCTCAATTTCCCAAAAGACTGTGAATCACTCTGCTTTATATTTATTTTTTGGTGTTGAAACACTTATAGACTTAGCCAGGAGGCCACAAAGTTGTTAAACAGTGTTCCAAGTTAAACACTACTAATTGTAAAATTTCATCAACTACAAATGGATTTTTTTGTTATTTTTCATTGTTTTCTTCAAAATATCATAGAAAACTTTTTATTTTCCTAGGAAGCGCAACTATACGCCTCAACGTTTCTAATACCCCCACCGGAGACTATAAATCTAATTTGATGTGCGTTTTTTTTTTTTTTAACAAGGTGTGTGACCAACGTTTTCATAACTTCACCAAAGCATAGCTGGCCCTGCGAAGCTGAACTTCACAGCACTTTGCCTTTGGACTCCCTGCCAGCTCTCCATCTACAGCGCTTCCACCAATCTTTGCTTCTGGAGCTGCAGGGGCTTGGGGGCGAGCCTGTCTGGATGGTGCCCGGAACGCCTGTCTGGACTCTGCCGGGGATGCTCTGAGGACCAGGCTGCGGAGGTGCCCGGACGCGCGCAGCTCAGGCTGCGCTGGGGCCGCTCCAGGCTCGCCGGCCGCGTAATCCCTCCGCTAAGTACTTGGCTCGCAGTCTCCAGTCACTAGTGGGAGCTGGAGAGGGCGAGTGAAAAAAATTCCAGAGGCGGCTGAGGAGCGGGAGGGAAAGAAAAAAAAAAAAAAAAAGTCCGGCGGCGGCGGCGGCAGCGGCGCGGCGGGCAGAAGTTGACGGCGCGGCCGGGCGCGGGGCGCGAGTGCGGGCGCCAAGGACGCGGGGCCCGGGGCGCGGCGGCGGGTAAGGCGCGGGCGGGGTCCCGGGCCGGGAGGGTCCCCGGGGGTCCCCGGCTTTGTGCCGCGGGCTGTGCCGGGCTGGAGGCCTCGCGCCCGCGCTGGCCCCGAGTCGGGGCGGGACACGTGCTCCGGGAACCGCACAGCGGGGCGCGCCGAGGCGGGAGCGCGGGGGAGCGTGGCTGGAACACCGAGGGCTCCCGGATCGCCACCAGCCACCTGCCTCGCCCTCCCCCGGGGCCCGGGGACAGCACGCGGGACGGGCGGGCGCTCGCTGGGGAGCCTGGCCGCCGCTGCTGGTCTCTTCGCAGCGTCCGCTCTCCCCCAGTCCGGTCCCTAGGTCCCCATCTCTCGGTCCCTTGGTCCTCTCGCCCTCTCCGCAGTCCCGGGTCTCCGAGTCCCTCCTACCGGGTCCCCTCGCTGTCCTCACTCCGTGGGTCTCCACCTCACAGGTTTCCAGTCCCTGTCTCACCAGCCCCGGTCTCACCAGCCCGCCTTCCCTCCCTCTCTTTCTCTGTGCGCTCATCTCCTCCCGTACCCCTGTAACTCCACACTGTTCCCCTTGGTCCTATGCGGTTTCTGACATCCTTGAGGGTTTCTGACATTGGAGAAAGACCCTCCGGAAGTGGTGCGGTGCGGCGGGGTATCTTGTTTCTTTGAACCACTCCAGCAGGGGCTGGGTGCTTGGCCTTCTGAATGGGGACCTTGTGGTTTGCCAGAGTTATTAGGGACTGCTCTTTTCTTAGTCACCTTCCACCAAGGTGAGGTCAATGACCAAGAGCGGCCACAAAGGTGCCAATGAAAGAAAACAGAAGAGAGCCTGTAACTGAGAAAGTTCCAGACATATCTGCAGCGAAGCAGAACCACCTGAGAGAAGGTCCCCGAATTCTGTAAACACAAAAGGCTCCATCAGCAGTAGGAGGGCACAGTTAAAAAGCAGTTGAAAATAGACCCTTAGTAGAAATCTCTTGCGATATTAAGTAGATGCCAACTAGTTCTGTTTTCTTATATGTGTATGTTTGAGATCTCTGTCACAGCTTCCTTGGGTACTTTTTGGGGAAAGTTATGGGAAATATTCTGTCAACTGGGACATTTATGTTTTAAGAAATTTTTTTCTTTGTACTTCTATATCGCTTTACACTCTACTGATCAAGAAGAATTAGGTCTTACTGCAAAGGACATAGGAAAGGATTTGTCAGTTTTAAAATATGAGTTGTTCCAAGGATCAATAATTTCTCTGGAGAACTCTCATTATAAGGATGTTTTGAAGGATATTACATGTGAGTAAAATATGCGAGTTATTACACACTTACATCATTGTGCAATGCCAAAAAGTTTGTGTGTTGTAAGCAAATCATTCAAGATGGCTTTTATAGAAAACTTAGCTAGGGAATTAATTGCTTAGATTTTCAGTTTTCTTTAGTCCTGCATAGTGTACCTTTGTTTTTAGCAAAATATGGCCTAGGGCTACAAAACTTGATACAGTGTGCTATTTGTCCAATCTGAATTGCCATTTAGAAAACCACCTTTTCCTTTTGGTCACATGAGGCAAGTTGATATGATCTCATTACACATGTGCTAGGGGCTGCTGATGAATTTTAGTGGCACTAATTTGTGAATTGAAATCAAAATGTTAGTTTTTGGTGAGTTAAAAATCTTGATTTACGTCATGTTCGTGAATCATCAGTGTTTATAGGGGCCCTGCCACCTTGTCTGCCAGTGTTTAGTCAGGCAGGGCATCTGAAATACCCTGTGAGATTATTGTCCCCGAGTGACGTCCTACCACCACTTGGGCAACTCATAGCCTGTTCCTATGTCCCTCAAAATTTTCCAGTTGTTAAATATGTTTATTAAAAGGAAATCAGCTTGAAATTTCCCTCATAAACTTTGAAAACTAAGACAGCCCATGAAAGTATTATTATAGCTAATTTTTTTTTTTGAAAACATGAGGCCATTTAAGATTCTGATTATCTTTTGGTATGTATAGCCCTCCCCCCACATCCTGAGCACCTGATTAATATTTATCATCCAAATCCAATATTACCCATTCAATCTTCAATCTTAGCAAAGCCTTCTTTTCTGATGTTCACAAGCCCTGTTGGATGTGTCTCTCAGGCTCCTGGCATCTGTCCCAAAGCCCACTTCTCTGTGGTATGACTACTTGTTTAGTGTTCTGTCATTAAACTGCTGTTTCATAGAGGGAGATTTTTCTGAACTGCAAAATGCCTAGTATCTGACATTTGATAGATATTCAAGAAGTACTTGAAAAACAATTGTTTCTCTTTCATTTTGATTGTTAATAGGTTCTGTAGGTCAAAGGAAATGTATTCTCAGGGAATCATAGCAGATTATCACTTCATGCATAAGTGAGTTTAGAGATTCTCATCATGTATATTAGTGTTAGAGATGAAGCCTATGAGGCCTGAAGGATTTGAAAACCAAGTTCAGAAGTAGTGAAGCACATTGGCTGGGCAGGGAGTCCCTATATTTGTTGTATTGCAGTGATTTTCGTAGGCTCACCTCAGTTTCTTTCACAGAAGTGGGTAATATATTTGTACTTAGAAGTTAACACAAAGTCAAACTCTGAAGACTTCTTTTCATGCCAACCAATTAAAGCTGTAAGTGAAAGCCACCCACTTGTAATTGTAACAACTGACGAACACATGTGCTGCAGAACCTTGGCTTTTAAGCTGCTTGTATGTGCTAGGCTGGGTGCTGCTAACAGTGCTATGTTGGGGAGAAGAATTATTTTGACCTGCAGAGTGTTTAAGATCTCAGGACTTCCATTTGCTCTCTGATGAATACAGTATTCTATATGTGTGTTGAAAGTGGGTGGGGAAAGTAGAAGAAAAATGTTGCCGCCGTATTAGTGCCTAGTTTTGAAGTTTACTTTCTCAATTGGAGCCCACCAGTTTAGCTCCCACGGAAACTGCAAAGTCATCCATTTTACCTGTCAAATTTATCTGTAAACTTTTGTTTGAAAAATGCTATCACAGCTGGGCTTGGTGGTACATGCTTATAATCCTAGCCCTGAGGCAGGAGGATTGTAGTGAATTTGAGGGTAGCCAGGTTTACATAGTGAGATTCAGGCCAGCCAGGGCTCAAAGTAAAACAACAACAACAACAACCCAAATAAATTCAGTGACAAAACCCCAAACCAAACCAAATCAAACCAAAACCCACAGCTTTCATAAAGCTTGAAAAATTTTTTTCAGTCTCCTTTCCTTTCTAGTGCTTGAATTTCATAATCAGTATGCTTTAGCTTTTAAATATGATTATTTGGAGAATGGTTGATAAAAGTATCAGAGTGGAAGAGAAACCAACCCTGTTTGAGATACAGCAGTTTTGAGTTTCTGTATGCTGAATTTGGTATAATGGTGGAAATTCAGGTGTTTTGTGTGTGTGTGTGTGTGTGTGTGTGTGTGTGTATGTGTGTGTGTGTGTGTGTGTGTGAGAGAGAGAGAGAGAGAGAGAGAGAGAGAGAGAGAGAATGAGAATGAGAGAATGAAAGAGAATTCAAGGAAAAGAAGGGGCAGGGCTGGAAATGTAGGCTTGAAAGCCCTCTCCATTGACATAAGAGTAAAAAACTGAGAGAAAGATGCAGGACAGTTATGGCAGAATGCATGATCTGGGATGGGGGGGGGAGGGAAAGGGAAATAAGCCTGAACTGAATTGGAAAAAATGTATGAAATGCACAAAGCATCAATAAAAACTAATTTAAAAAAAATAATAATAAAAATAAAAAAAAATAAAAAAAATATTTTTCATAAAAAAAAAAGAGTTAAGATTGAAGAGAAATGAAACCTTTTTAAAAGAGAGAATCTAGAGTAAGAAAAATGTGAAGATTTAGAATTGGACAGAGGGACGTTTATGTTACTTGTGAATACTTTTCAAGTTCATCTCTAGTAAGATAAAATGTATGGTGTGTAATATAAACCAAGCATTTTTAGGATATCTATCCACTTAAATGCCAAAATCCTAGTTACCTTTGCTTTACTTGAATAGCTGTGTGCCTGCCTTTAGCTTCTCACCATTCCACACTGCAGAGATTGCAGACATAAGAGAAGCACGGTCCTCATTGTCAAACTTACAAAAGAAAACTGTGAACAGGCATTTCCAAGAGTGAAAGTTGCCATTAGGAGAATCAGACCATGTCACAGGAATAGCGTGGTTTAGAGATGTTCCTGATGCCAAGAGAGCCAGTCCCAAGAGGCTGGGTACATACTTGTAGATATTGTGGGAAACAGCAAGCATGCAGTTAGACAGATAGCAAGGCCCAGGCCTGGTCAGTTTTATTCCAAGTACATTTTATTGAGCACTCGGGAGGAGGTTGAATAGAGACATGAGCAAATATGACTGAGATGTCTGTCTAGTGTGAGCAAGACTGTGTGCAGTGATGATGTGGTACGCTTGAAATGATGGAGCTGAGAGGCTGGCCACGGGTGGAGTTGGGAAGAGATTGATCACACATTCTTATCAGTGAATAATCAGATCACTGGGTTGAACTGTCTTTCATTCTTTTTTCAGTATCATGAATGAATCTGTACCCTTAATCATGCTGGCAAGGGTTTACCACTGAGCCACACCACCCAGCCAGACATTCACTTTTAAATGTCAGACCTCAGCACCTCACAGTTTCCAGATGTAGCCTTCTTATCTTCCTTAAAATGTCTCCTGGCTTCAAGTTTGTTGCTGCCTGAGTCTGTATAGTACGTCCTGGGAACTGTGGCAAGTTCTCAGGGCTGTGGACCATCCTGGGATGGTGCCAGGTTATGTGATTCTTTCTGAAAAGCATATAGGAGAGGAAACTTCGGCACCCTCACTTCATGTGTAGTAAAGTAGACCTGGCTACAGACGAAAGAAAGTGAGGCAGAAATTCTCCAGTCAGGTTTGAATGTTACTGTTTTCTGTCAAGTTTGGAAGCTTCCTGAAAGACTTCATGAATGATGAGATCTGGATTTCACCCACTGTTGAACCCCAACCCTTTGCAGAGTGCTAGTAGACAATAGTTGAAGTGATGTTCAGTGTTCAATTCTGCTTTTATTTTTCTTCTTTTCGACCAAGTAAATAACTGCATGTGGCATTAAATTTAGAAGTCATAAAGTAAGCAAGTTTGGAATTTTTTTTCCTGAAGATTGTATTTGCTTATTTGCTAAAGGAAATACATATATATATATAATATATATATTAATATATATATATTATATATATATCCTGTAACATTTATTGCCTGACTATATTGAGATAAACACTTTGGTCATTTTTTTTTTTTTAAATGTTTTTATTTTTTATTTTATTTTTTTTAATTTTTTATCTTTGTATGTGTATGAATGTACTGTCTGCATGCAGGTCTGTGCACCCGTGTCGTGCAATGCCGCGGAGGTCAGAAGAGGGTCTCGGATTCCCCTGGAACTGGAGTTCTCCAGGAATTGGAGTTACAGACGGTTCTTAGCCGCCATGTGGGTGCTGGGGATCGAACCCGGGTCCTCTGCAAGAGCGTCGGTGCTCTTAACCGCTAGGCTATCTCTCCAGTCCCACACTTTGGTCATTTTTATAGCAGTTAGATAGATAGGGACTTAAACAAATATAGAAACATCTGTCACTAGTTAATTTGACGATTAATGATTCAGCTGATTCCAAGGAAGTCCGTAATGATGATGGCTTTGTCTAAATTAATCTCTGAATAGAAATCAGTGAGTTTTATCTAAATAACACACTTTACAGCCATCTGTAAAAGGCCCTAAATTATCAGCTTTCTCTGGAAGAAGCTGCTCTTTGGTTGTCCAATACACATTTAGCCATAGTAATTACATAGTAGGGGATTAGCTAAAACTTCTTTCTCTCATTACAGAACATAGTACAGGACTCAGTGGCAATCCCAAGCAATGTGGCTTCACCTCAGTCTTCGGTGTGTAGACACCTCCTCCACAGCTCTGGATCATTTCCAGTTGGCCTAATGTCCTTTCTCTGTATAATCTCTTTTTTGCCTCACCCAGTTTAGCTAAATCTCTGCATTTTCCCATCGGTTTCTATAGGAGGCATCCTCTTTGCCCCCTCTAGGACTGCTCTCAACCCTTCCGCCTCATGCTGTCCACTCAGGGGAATAAGCTGGCTGACTTCAGATGACTTAGGCCTCTAGGAATCCCAGCTGCAGAGTAGAGCAGTGGGTAGAGAGCGAAACCATGTGCTCTTTTGGTTTCTTTTCTGCTCTGTCAACTTGGGCTACCTCTGTCTCTTCACTAAAAGCCACTGCTGCCCTGGGTCCAGATTCTAGTTGCCGCAAGCATTCACTGTACTCCCCTTGGATTGCTGTACTCCCCTTGGATGTCTCTGCTCAGGCCTTGTTAGATTGTTGTTTATAGGTAAATGCGGTATGTGCCTACTTTTGTTGACTGACTCAGTTTTTGTCAATCTCTCCCTTTGGGAATCTTCTCATTGATTAGAGCAGTGGCCTCTCTTACCTCTGTCAGACAGCTGCTTTCTTTCCTAAATTTAAGATTGTCTGTGTCACACTGGCCTGCGGGCTTATTACACAAATATTCTACTATCAGTCAGTTTATCAAACCCTTTCCTTAATAACCTGTGTACTTTCTACTCTAGTACTTTGTTTTAAGCACTCACTTTTCATTCATGAACACAGTGCGTATTACAGAGTCAATGCTTAGGACCAGGCATTGGGTTAGGTGTTGTGGACGTGCAAAACAAATAGATTTTTTTTTTTTTTTTTTCTTTTCGAGACAGGGTCTCCCTGTAGCCCCAGCTGTCCTGGAACTCACTCTGTAGACCAGGCTGGCCTTCAACTCACAAAGATCCACCTGCCTCTGCCTCCTGAGTACTAGGATTAAAGGCGTGGGCCACCACGCCCAGCTTAAAACAAGTAGATCTTGATCCTTGTTTTGGATGTACATTGAGGAGGGGGCTGGAAATAAACAGCTGAGCACAATGTTGATAAATTCAGTTCTTGAGTAGGGCAAATAAAATGAACTAAATAGAAAACTAGAGAAAAGAGAAATAGGAGTATCACTGTGTAAAATCATTAGCAGCTCAGGGGCGGGCTTGTGTCTAAGTGGCTGTCGTTAACCTGATGCATCTGTTATGCAGGCTCTTTGTAGATTTTCAAAACCTTTCTCAGTGACACATCAGGAAAATTAGAAATTGTAGATTAACCTAAAAAATAAATTCCTTTCTAATGTTACTGAAAATGAAAAAAAAAAATGTATGCTTCCCTGAAAATTTTTCTTAAGTATTATGGATTTTAGAACAAAATAAGGATCATTTCGTTGTCTGCATTTTTTATTTATGTGTGCATTGGCTCCATCATTCTACATCAATATATGTATTTTTTTTAATTTATTTCTGTATGTGTATGAATGTACTGTCTGCATGCAAGTCTGTGCACCCGTCGTGCAATGCCTCGGAGGTCAGAAGAGGGTGTCGGATTCCCCTGGAACTGGAGTTCTCCTGGAATTGGAGTTTCAGACGGTTCTCAGCCACCATGTGGGTGCTGGGGATCGAACCCAGGTCCTCTGTAAGAGCGGTCGGCGTTCTTAACTGCTAGGCCATCTCTCCAGCCATTTTGAAACATACTATATAATCTGGTAATTAAAAGTCACACTGGGGCTGGAGAGATGGCCTAGCGGTTAAGAGTGCCGACCGCTCTTACAGAGGACCCGGGTTCGATCCCCAGCACCCACATGGCGGCCGAGAGCCGTCTGAAACTCCAATTCCAGGAGAACTCCAGTTCCAGGGGAATCCGAGACCCTCTTCTGACCTCCGCGGCATTGCACAACACGGGTGCATAGACCTGCATGCAGACAATACATTCATACACATACAAAAAAATACATAAAAAAAAAAGTCACACTGTTCCTCTCATCTAAAGGGTGATTCTCCTTATTAGGGTTTTTATTAAGTTTAATAGGCATGAAGAGGGCAGTTAGAGTAGACAATGATGCCACCATATGAAGAACACTAAGAATCGAGGAGATTCTTGGATCTGGGCGTACCAGAATTGAAATCATCTAAAACTCTTATTTCATTAAAAATCCTCTGAATTAGGACATCTAATAAGCACTCTTCTGGAATACAGAAATAGCCACTGTTACCATTTTGGGCCTTCTTTTCTTTATAAAACTGGGAGCCGAATGAACCTTTGTTTCCTTTTTTTTTTTTTCCTTCTTTTCATTTCCATCCGTATATACAATACTCTCAACTCAAGATGAGGGATTTCTGGACTTCATGTCACCGAGAAGCTACAGGTCAAAAGAGTGTCTATTCTTCCTTACCAAATTCTGAAGCCTGAGACAATCTGAAAAAGGATGGTGTATCTAGAGTGAGTTTCTTCCTTATTTTAAGTGTTCTCAGAAATTGGAACCACCTGGTAAGCAGTTGGCAGTTCTGTTTAAAGGACCAGGAGTAGGTGACCTCAGGTTGCTTCACTTTTATGAGTCATTCCAGTGGTGAAGCCAACAGCCAGATGGACTAGAAAGAATCCATGGGCAGGCTGTTTGGAAGGCATTACTTACTCATCCCGAGTGACTTCGAATCATCTTATATAATATAAGATTAACTAAATTATTTGGGCCGGGCGTAGTGGCGCACGCCTTTAATTCTAGCACTTGGGAGGCAGAGGCAGGCGGATCTTTGTGAGTATAGGGAGACCCTGTCTCAAAAAGACCAAAAAAAAAAAGTTATTTGGGGAAACCCAAATTATTCCAAAATAAATTTACTATTTACTTTGTGTATATGTGTGTTTATGTGTATGTGTGGTGTGGGGATGTGGGCCTGTATGTATCCACATGTACATGGAGGCCAGAGATGGATATCAAGTATATTCCTTGATTGCTTTACATTTTACTTTTTTGAGACAGGGTCTTTCACAAAACTTGGAGCCTGCCTATTTGGCTAGATTGGCTGGCCAACAAAATAAGGATTTCCTATCCCAGTCAGCTCTGGGATTATGGGCACACGTCGCCACCTACGGCATTTTACACGGGTTCTGAGGATCAAGCTCAGGTCCTTGTGCTTGTGCAGCAAGAAATTTACTGACTGAGCCATCTCCTAACCCTATGCTTAATTTTTAGATGATGAATCTGTTTTCTTTATTGCACATTGGAGGCAGGATGCTCATAATACAAAATGTTCTGGCTTATCCTATAATTTTTAGGAGGAAATAATATTGAATTTATATGACAGTGCATAATATAAACATTTTCACCATATGAATTATGAGTTTTTTACTTTGTGCACTTTGTAGATGATGAGTGTGGAACAGCTAAATCGACCTGCTCAGTAACCATTTGCATTCCCAAGTCCTCAGTCAGTGATTCCGAATCTTCATTTGTCTTGATTAAATCAATCACTCCTTAAATGCTTATCTTTAACATCTGTAGCAAATGCAAATATTTTAACTCTCTCTGAAGAGGAAAATCATGCTACACTGTTTAATTGAATCAAATTAGCTTTTCAGGGAAATTTACCTAGGAGCTGTTTCTGGAACCAATTTGGAAAATGATCTTTATTCTATAGTATTTAAGTTTGATTATGTTTTTCTTAGTAATTCTCCATGGACCCGGTGCACTCTTTGCCTCAGTCATCAAACTCTAGGGATTTCTGTAGGCAAATTAGGCATTTCCACCATAATTATGCCTATTTATGAAACAATATGTGCTTCCTCCTTAAATATAGATATTATAAGACCTCAATTCTAGAACACAGTAAGGCTGAATTTCATTATTTTAGCATCCTTTGGAATATGTTAGAGCTAAGATAAGCAGCTGTGTCTGTAGACTCAGCTCTTAAAACTATGTTTTACAGCCATAACTTTTGATATCTTTACCAAAAAAACAACTGCTATGTGTAAAAATGGCAGATAATTGAAAACCTTTTGTAGATGCACTATTTGCTTTGAAGCAGTCTGTAAACATTATAGTTTTTGCATTCTCTTCTTATTGCTATTTCTCAAAACTATGGAGAAATTTAAAAATTGCTTTTAAAAACTTAGATTTCAAGTTTTCCTTGTAGAATTTATACTTTGATCCTGAGTGCAGGGTGTTTTGTGTGCTTGGTATAAGGATTGCAGCTTAATGCCTTCATTTTCTGAGTACTTCAGATTTAGCAGCTTAAAGATAAAACTAAACTTTTTAAAACAAAATATTTGTTTTTATGTGCCACAATTTGAATTTTAAAATTGTAGTCTTTTTCCTAAATTCTACAATATCTAAGTGCTCATTTTCATTTCTTTTACTGTCTACTTTTCTACTTTAACTCTCTTCCTTCCTTTCTTCTTTTTGTCTTTGTCTCACTTTTGCATTTAATTTGAAAACACTGTTTCCATGACTACCTTTTTTGTGAGTCAAAGAAAATTAACACACTGTAAATTTTGCTATGAATACCCAGAGTATTTCTTTTTTACTTGATACACCACTCTTTAACTGATTGGAGTTAAAAAAAATTTTTTTTATGTATATGAATGTACTATCTGCATGTAGGTCTGTGCACCCGTGTCACGCAATGCCGTGGAGGTCAGAAGAGGGTCTTTGTTTCCCCTGGAACTGGAGTTAAAGACGGTTCTCGGTTGCCATGTGGGTGCTGGGGATCGAACCCAGGTCCTCTGCAAGAGCATTCGGTGCTCTTAACCTCTAGGCCATCTCTCCAGCCCTTAACTGATTGAAGTTTAAGACCAAAGTAGTATAATGATAAATGAAAATTCAATATTTAGTAAGCATAGTGTTAATATACTAATAATATAAGCTAACATTAGAAAGATATGCTTCAATTTTCTTATAAAAGAACTTCCTTGATTATATACTTTTACTCAAAATGTTTTAATAAAATGTCCATGTTTTAAACACTTAAGGAAACTTGCTCTGGGCTGGAGAGATGGCCAGTGGTTAAGAGCATTGACTGCTCTTGCAGAGGACCTGGTTCAATTCCCAGCACCCACTAGGCAGGTAACAACTATCTTTTCAGTTCCAGAGGATCTGATGCCCTCTTCTGACCTCCGTGGGCATTGTAGTACATGGGTGCACCTACTTACAAGCAGGCATTACACTCAGACACATAAAATAAAAATAATAAATGAAATAAAATAGAAATGTTCCTGTCTTCAAAGAGGCTAACAATGGTCTATGCATTTATTGTATATTTTGTAAATATTTCAATATATAGTTTTAATTCTGCTGCACAGTACTGTTTAGACTATAAAACTCTACAATCATTGTCATACAGTTTTCATCAAAACCTCTCAATCTATTTTATTTGAAATTTCATGCATTTAAACTTGTGGGTTGGAAGCTGTGATTATGCATTCTTAAACATTTTTCTTCAAACTTACTAGCATATACCCTGGCTTAACATGAGGCTATAAATTCCTTTTTTGGCTCACTTCTTCTAAACCTGCAAGGTATCATGCAGTTTAACAATAATATTTTACATCTGTATCTTGTGAATCATGTCTTTCTTATGAGTGGAATTAAATATTTATGCAATATGAATGAATTTGATGCCATATTGTAAGTCAAAGAGTGTGAAAGAGATAATCAGATCTTGCTTTGAAGAGAACTGTTTAAAGTCTCAGATGCAAGCCGGGCGTGGTGGCGCATGCCTTTAATCCTAGCACTCGGGAGGCAGAGGCAGGTGGATCTTTGTGAGTTCAAGGCCAGCCTGGTCTACAGAGTGAGTTCCAGGACAGCTGGGGCTACAGGGAGACCCTGTCTCGAAAAGACCAAAAAAATAAAAAATAAAAATAAATAAATAAATAAATAAATAAAGTCTCAGATGCAAAAAAATAATGCAGAACACAGACTGCATATGGAAGGGCAAACGTGACATTGTTGAGGACATTGATGAAGTGTCAAGTTGATTTAGTCCATAATTCCAACCTTGGGCGATGCCATCAGGGGATGTTAGGGAAGGCTTGTATTGGTGTTTTGTGGTTTCAATTAAATCTGTGTGTGTGTGTGTGTGTGTATGTGTGTGTATAGGTGTGCACATGTCATGGTGTGTATGTGTCATGGTGTACATGCAGAAGTCAGAGGACAGTCTTGGGTGCTGGTCCTCTCTTTCCATCTTGTTGGAGAGTGTCTTGTATTGGTTTGCTTCTCTGCATGCCAGGCTGGCTGGCGCATGGACTTCCAGGGATTCTTGTGTCTCAGACTTCTGTCTCATTATAGGAACTGGGTTTACAAACCTGTACTATCCCTCAAGCTTTAATGTAGGTGGGTCCTGGGAATCCAAACTCAAGGTCTCACACGTGCATGGTAAGCATTTGTGCCCTGTGCCATCTCTCCAGCCTCATTTCACCTTTGTTGAGATGGGGTTTCATGTAACCCAGGTGGTCTAGAACATCATTATCTTGAACAGATATTCCCAATACTATAGTTACAGGTGTGTGCCACTGTGTCTCAGCTTCTGTGATGTCACCTTTAAAATTTAACATTATCTCTAAATATCTTAGTTTTCACTCAGTCTAAATCACTGTGGTCTACCAATGTTGAAACTATGTGCTGTGTTCTTGGAACGGATGAACATATTTTAGCCTGTTTCCTTTCTTGGCTTTGTATTTTGTTTCTCAACCAATATAGATAGCCTGATGATGTAGTTGAAGTATACCAGTAATTCCTTAGCCCTGTCCCAACTTTTGACCATCCTCTGGTAAGCAGTCTTGCATTTGTTGTTTTTTTTGCTTTTCTAACTGGAAAGATCTCTGTCCTTTTACTTCTTATGGGTGCCATATGGTCCACTGCATCATTTTATTCATTTGCTTAGATTTTTCTGTTTTTGTTTTCCTTTCTTGGAAGCAGGGTTATATTTTTTACATTTTCATTCAGATATTTTTCAAGTAGGAGTCTGTGTTGGAATGGTGCTGCACTTAGCATTGCAAGTGAAGAGCAGTTCTCTTGTTGCTTGCTTGGAATGAAACTTGGAGCCTCATGCATGATACACAAGTGTTCTAACACTGAGCTACGACTCCAGCTTGAACTTTGGCTTTAAATAGGAAGAGAACCATGTTTTGTGTTCTGAAGTGATGTTTATGCCTCTATTACTTTTTTGGATTATGAGAACATGTTAATGCAACATCCCAGACATGGCTTTTAGGCTCCTTTTTTATAACCAAGTCTCACTGTCCTGAAAAGTAAGAGTAACACCATAGCTTTCTAGTTGGGGATTTATTTGAGATTTTCTCTTAGTAGTGGTCCCATATAGTTGGCATATCACATACTGGAAAACCTTAGCATCTTTTGCAGACCTGGAGAATTTAATCTACATTTCCCACTTCTCCATCATTTGTAAAGATTGTAGCTAAAACCACTTCCTGCACCCTCCCTATTTGCAGTTTTCTTGTTAAAGTAACACATTTTTGACTATCTTTGATTCTCCAGTAAAGGTTCATCTAATCCTCTGATGATTAAATTCTTTTTAATAATTTGTGATAGTACCTTGTCAAAGGCTTTTTAAAAGCTGAGTGGATTATATAAACTTGTTTTTCCCTCAAGGCACTACATAGTTTTAGTTTGCCACAACATGATTCCCCCATCAAAGCCAGCCTCCTCCCTCCCCCCATTATGTTTACCAAATTGATAAGGAATAATTATAACATAGTTAGGAAACTTGAAGAGCTGTAGTTGAGAGGTGTAACTCAGCACTAATGTAGATGGTTAAAATTAGTCAATAAGTGAGTAGATAGAAGACGCCACTGTTGGACATTGTATGCCATGTCATTGAAGGCGCAGTTACTGTTACCAGCTAACAGAGGAAGTGATCTCAGGCACAGTGAGGTTCAAAAGTGGAAGAAACCCTAGATTCTCAGGTCAGAGCCTCTGTTGCTGAGGCCAGGCTCATGTACCAGGTTCTGCAGGCTGGTCACTTGCTGATGACACAAAGATTACTGGTACTTGGCTGTGGGAGTTAGAAAGTTCAGTCTTAGAAAGACCCTACAGTGAGTTAAAGACTTATGTGTACCATAGTGTACAAGGTGATGATTGTATGTGGAAGGTGCTGTTAGAGCAAAAAGAAAGATGGATAATTAAAGTGTTTAAGAAAAATTTGGGTTATTAATTATATTCTGAGCTTAATGATGGATAAAGAGAAAATATTGTGCCCCAGATGTGGCTGAGTGGTAGGGTACCTGCTTAAAATCAAATCTGGGTTTGATCCTGATTACCAAAAATTGAAAAAAGGGGAAAAATGTTTATGGTTTTTGGAAAAATATATTTTGAAATTAAATACTATAACCGCTTTTACTTATGTAAGACTTCTCTACAAAGAAATTGAAGAAGACATCAGAAGATGGAAAAACCTCCCATGCTCTTGGATTAGGAAAATTAACATTGTAAAAATGTCCATTCTACCGAAACTCTTGTATAGAGATTTAACACAATCCCAATCAAAATCCCCAAGAGTTTCTTCACAGGCTTGGGGGAAAAAAACTCCTTAAATTCATTTGGAAAAACAAAAGACCCCGAATAGCCAAAACAACCCTGAGCAAAAAGAGCTACACAGGGGGATCTCTATACCAGACTTCAAACTATACTACAGGGCTACAGTCATAAAAACAGCCTGGTACTGGCACAAAAACAGACCTGTTGACCGATGGAACAAAACCGAAGATCCGAATCTGAGCACATACAATTTCAGCCATCTCATATTTGACAAGGGGGCCAAGAAGACACAATGGAGAAAAGACAGCATCTTCAGCAAGTGGTGTTGGCAAAATTGGATCACCACTTGTAGAATGAAATTAAACCCCTACCTCTCGCCCTGTACAAAAGTGAACTCCAGATGGATCAAAGACCTCAACGTGAAACCCCAAACTCTGAAGGCAATAGAAGAAAAAGTTGGCAGCAGACTACAAGACATAGGTGTAGGAAAAGACTTCCTAAATCAGACAGCAGCTGCGCAAGAATTAAGGTTGACAATTGACAAATGGGACCTCATAAAACTCAAAAGCTTCTGTACATCAAAAGAAACAATCAAGGAAGTGAAGAGAAACCCACAGAGTGGGAGGAAACCTTTACTGCAGAAACATCTGACAAAGCATTGATTTCCAGAATATAGAAACTACTCAAAAAAAAAAAAAAAAAAAAAGAAAGAAAGAAAACAAATGACCCCACTCAAATAGATGGAGCAAAGAGCTGAACAGAGACTTCACAAGTGAGGAATTAGAGATGGCTGAGAAACATCTTAAGAAGTGTTTCAGCATCACTAATAATTAAGGAAATGCAAATCGAAACCACTTTAGATATATACATTACTACTCCAATAAGACTGGCTAGGATCAAGAAAACAAATGATTCCAAGTGCTGGAGAGGTTGTGGAAAAGGAACACTCATCACTGCTGGTGGGAATGTAAACTCATGCAGCCACTATGGAAAGCAGTGTGGAGAACTCTTGAAGAACTTGGAAATTAACTTGCCACTGACCCCATCACACCACTCCTGGGCATGTACCCTAAGACTCACCCCACCCAGAGATACATGCATGGCCAATGTTTATTTCAGCTCTCTTCACAATGCGAAGGAGCTGGAACCAACCAAATGCCCCTCAACTGATGAGTGGATAGAGAAAAATGTGGTACAATCTACACAGTGGAGTTCTGTGCAGCAGTAAAGAAAGATATGTCATGAGCTTTGCGGAAAAATGGCTGGAGCTAGAGGACATCATGCTGAGTTGAAGTAACACAGTCCCAGAAAAACAAACGACGAATGGTATCCTTCATCTGTGGATGCTAGTGGCCAATTACCTAGTTTTTAAGTATTTCTTTGTTCTTGCCCCTTGAGCTTTTGTCCAAAGCAGTTGGGAGTGATGGATGTTGGAAACAACAACAACAACAACAACAACAACAGAAAGGACCACATCAAAGAACTGACTGAAACAGTGAACTTCTGCTCAAAATAGTCAACTTCCACATGGAGAATATTGAGAAAGACTGAGAAAGAGATGAAAAGCATGTTTGGCAGAATGCATGAGCTCTGGTGGGGTGGGGGGATGGGGGGGACATGGGTCTAGATTTGATAAAAATAAAAATAAAATAAAAAAGACTTCTCTACAAAAAATACTATTACTGTTTTTTTTGGAGTGAAGTTATAACTTCTTTCTAAGACTCAGTTTTGTATTTCACATACATTGTGTAAGTTGTCTCTGTTGCTGGCCTAGGTGGATAATTAACATGGGTTAACTATAATGAGATTTTTGTTAATTTTGCAAATGTGATAGCTGAGATAATTTGTTCATAATAAAATGTAGCAATAAAAGAGAATCATTTAAAATTGATTAAGTTATGTAAAGTGACATTTTAAAACTTAAATTCAAAGGAAGCACTATGACATATCGCTTGGCTTGAAAAAAGGTTGATGTTAAATATTAAGAATTAGAAAATATTACTAGAAAACAACAAAGATGTATAAGAAGAATTTTTCATCCTGTACCTTATAAATATGTTTTCTGTTATGCACCTGATACTAGGTGGTCATTTGTGACACATTGTTGAATGCCCAGGGGTCTGAAAGTGAGACAAGTGTGCCACATGTCAGGCTCCTTGGAATACTGTGGAACTGTCATTGTCTGTCTGCAGTTTGATTCTTATCTTCACATATATTTTCCAGAAAGAAACCTCTTTGTTTCAAGCACAATGCTTTTTTTTTTTCAGAATGTAAAGGGGGGCATATTGGCTGTGACAGTGCAGTTCAGCTAGATTAAAAAGAAATCATTATTTTCCAAAATAACTGGATTAAACTGTCAATCCCCCTAGTACTTTGGGGAAAGCAAGGTTTAAAATAAATTTCAGCATTAAGAGCAAAATGGCAGCTTTGGGTTTTAATACTTAATATTTAAAATATTAAAGATACTTTGTATATGTCAAATCAAAACATTTTTGCTAATTAATTGATTTTCCAAAGGAATATAGTCTCCAAATACATTAAGTTGTACTGTGATTTTCAACAAATAGAAAGCTTCCTTACTGACTCCTTATATTCAAAAATATAATTTTTCCATTATGGAAAATTATTTTATATTGAGCATAAATAATTTGGTATTTGCTTCACTAATGATCCAGCTTATGTTAAAATCATGTTATTGGATTTACCAAAGCAACCTCTGCTCTGAGACCTTGTAATCCTTGCCAGGAGTATTTCCTTTTATTTATTTTAATTTTACCTGCCATTTAAAGCATTGGATGACCCTTCATAATTTTATTATGAGACCATATAATAAGGAAGGACCAGTTGATCATTTTTTACTTTAACTTTCTTAATCTCATATAATTCAAATCTTCTTTGTGTTCTCATTTCTCAGACCAAATAATAATGTTTTGCAATTTCTCATCACAGTAACAGATGTGGGAGAGGAATATGTTTCAATGTATTGTTTTTATTTTAGCTTTTTAGCTCTGTGCTCTCTTCAGTGGAGGAAGTCAGGTAGCTTGTTGGAGGGAGCATGACTGGAAGCCAGAGAAGGTCAGCATTAGCTCTGGGCTCTCAGGCTGATCACTTAAAATGAGACTGTCCATGTCACTTGAGCTCTGAAATGCTGTCGTTTTTGTCACCTGGGCTAACAGTTGTAGAATGACAGATGCTTCAGTGCAATCCACTGTTAACTGCTTCCGATTGTGTCTTTGGAATTTCAGAGACCAAAGGGAATGTTTATAATCTAAATTCTTATATCATTCTAAGATTTTATGAATTTTTTAAAAAATTTATTTATTATTTATTTTATGTGTATGAGTGTACTGTCTGCATGTAAGTAGCTACATCTGTGTTGTGCAATGCTGGGGAGGTCAGAAGAGGGCGTCAGATTCCCCTGGAACTGCCGCCATGTGGGTGCTGTGGATTGAACCCGAGTCCTCTACAGGAGCCATCTGATACACATCATCAAATGATCATGCCGTGAATGATTTACAATCATATTCTATAACCACTAGCAAATAATTCTGGTCAGGAATAAATAATTTTGACATAATCAATTTTGTATTCTTGGAATTGTTATTTTTTTTTGGAATTATTTTTTAAAAGAGCCTTCCAGCTGTTGAGAAGATTTTTCTCAGATGCCAGATTTATCATAATGTGTGATTATAATTTGTTGGGGGACATTGTTGAACTTTACCAGGCAAAGTATATAGAACTTCTCTTCATGTGTGATACATTAGTTTCTTTGGGTGCAACTTTAATCAATAAGGGATAATTTCTCTAAATGCCTTCTTGGTTATTTTTGTTACTGTGGCTCACTGTACTGTTTTCTCCTTGTAAACTCTTCTAACAGAATGATGATTTAACTAGGTTTAAGTGATGTATAGCTAAATTGTTTTCTCCCTTGAAAAATTAACATCCATTGCATTCTTTTGCTAAAAGGATTATTTTTGTATTGTTCTGAGAATAATACTTAGACTTCTTTAAAATGTCCAGAAAATTAATATATTTTATCATCTTCGAGTAGATCAGTAATTTCCTTTTAAGAGACTTATTTTTATATTGTGGTCAACTCAATTATTTTTACATGTGCTGCAATTTCAGTGGCAATTTCTACATTATCCATACAAAATTTTTAATCCTAGCATGCCTCTATGTCCCAGTTGTATGCCAGCATGTGCTAACAGGAAAATTTCACTTATCAATGTAACTGGAATGTAATTGAGGAGACAAATCATTGGTCCCTCACAATTTATCATGGAGCATTTGCTGTTAATACAAAACAGGAAGCCTCAACCAGGTCCTATGGCATTACTTGTTTTGCATGAATTTTTTTTTTCTTGCTCTTATAAGATAAAGGGAAAATTGGAGCTCTGAAGAAATGGGTAAAATATGTCTTTCCCAGTAGCAAATGGATTAGGGTCTATTATGCAAAAACATCCAAATCAGAAGCAAAAAAAAAAAAGTGAGGCAGGGTAAGCAAATTCCCTTTGACATGCATTATTTTCTATTTATTTTTTCTTATTTTTTTAAATTTATTTTTGTATGTGTATGAATGTACCATCTTCATGTAGGTCTGTGCACCCATGTCGTGCAGTGCTGCAGAAATCAGAAGAGGGTGTCGGATTCCCCTGAAACTGGAATTAAAGGCGGTTTTCAGCTGCCATGTGGGTTCTGGGGATCAAACCCATGTCCTCTGCAAGAGCAGTTGGTGCTCTTAACGGCTAGGCCATTTCTCTAGCCCTGACTAGTATTATTTTCTTACAAGTTGGATTGAAAATAAACAAAATAATCCCCAGTTGTATGTCCTGTATATATAATTTTATTCATTAAGTTTTCATGCTGCTACTATTGCTTGCCTGATTCATAATTCACTTTAAAATTTTCCATTAGCATATATTCACTGTACAGCATGGAGGATATCATAGGCAGGTTCGTTCAAGCATGTCATGTACGGACTGGGTTCATCCCCATTTCCCTGTCCTAGCCCCTCTTTCCCTCCTGCTAGTTGCCCTCTTCCAACTAGTCTCTTTTATACTTTCATGTCATTCTGTGCTCTGTATATGTGAGAAAATATGATATTTATCTTTGGGTCTGGCTTATTTTGCTTAATATGATTATGGCCATTTCCATCCATTTTCCTACAAATGACATAATTTCATTCTTCTTAATGGCTGAATGAAACTCTATTGTATATATGTGAATATATATGTATGCACACATGCTATGTTTTCTGTATCATAATTCACTTTTAGAAAGCTTTATAAACTACCTTGCACTCAACTCAGTCCCTCCCTTTTTCTGCTGGAGTTCCCCTCTTCCACTTATATTACTTTGTGTTTTTTTAGTTTCTTGAATTGTTTGTGTACATACATCCTTAACAGTTTTACGGAATGATGCAAACTGATTCGCTATCTCTTTTATGGTGTAGAAAGTAGAATCCAAATATGCTTGGTCTATATTGATAACACTCTTGTGGTTCTATCCTTGAATTCTTGTGATTATAGAAACTAATTTTGAAAAATACGTGAGGAGTTTGGGGATTAAAAAAAATCTAACATTGATAGTATTGGTTTGAAGATTGCATTCTAGGATATGAAGTAAGGGGAAAACACCTTCTCTTTTTATTTTAACTGAAGCTACAGTGGTCGTTTGGGTTAGTAGTCTAGTTCTGCCTCTCAGTGTCCTGCCCTGTACACTAGGAGTGAGAATATCTGTTCAGTAAGGATGTTGTAGGGGTCAAATGAAATACCTGCAGCTATTCCAGAGCCTAATAATTGTTCAATAAATGTGTGCCTTTGCCTTCTATTTTTGGTCTTTATGTTGAATTGACAGCCTTCTTTACTGGGTTACTGTCTGTCATTGCCCTACTAAAAAAGATAGAGGAAAATTTTCAAAGCCAATTGATCAGTTTTAATAAAAACTAATTTTCTTTTTCTTTTCTTTTCTTTTTTTTTTGTCTTTTTGGGACAGGGTCTCCCTGTAGTCCCAGCTGTCCCAGAACTCACTCTGTAGACCAGGCTGGCCTTGAACTCACAAAGATCCGCCTGCCTCTGCCTCCCAAGTGCTAGGATTAAAAGCGTGCGCCACCACGCCCGGCAATAAAAACTAATTTTCTAATGAAATGCGTCTGGCTATAAACATTTTTAGTTCAAATATGTTCCTATTAAAATATCAGTGTTGGGGGTGGAGAGATGTCTCAGCAGTTAAGAGCACTTATTGTCTTGTAGAGAATCCAGGTTCCATCATCCACATGGTAGCTAGCAACCATCCATAACTCCAGTTCCAGAGGATCTAACACACGTTCTGGCCTTCATGGGCCTTGTATGCATGTGATGTGTTTACATACATGCAGCAAAACATTTGTACACATAAAATAAAAAAGAATTGTTTAAAAATATGTGTTTAAGGCAGACACAGGCAGATCTCTGTGAGTTCAAGGCCAGCCTGGTCTACAGAGTGAGTTCTAGGACAGCTGGAGACCCTGTCTCAAAAAGACAAAAAAAAAAATATGTGTTTATTTACTTATTTTATTTTAAGGGATTCACAATATAAGAACCCAGTTGTTTTCAGATCACATTGACATTGCTCAGTTTGCCATACAATTAAGTAATTGGTACTAGCATCCACACAGATGAGGGATAATCATTCGTTGTTTGCTTTTCTGGGACTGTGTTACTTCACACAGCATGATATCTTCTGGCTTCAGCCATTTACCTGCAAAGTTCACGATGTCATCTTTCTTTACCACTGCATAGAACTCGATTGTGTAGATGTACCACATTTTCTCTACCTACTCATCAGTTGAGGGGCATTTGGGTTGGTTCCAGCTCCTTGCTATTGTGAAGAGAGTTGCAATAAACATGGCTGTGCATATATCTCTGTGGTAAGATGAGTCTTGTGGGTACATGCCCAGGAGTGGTATGGCCGGGTCAGGTGACAAGTTCATTCCAAGTCTTCCAAGGGTTCTCCACACTGCTTTCCATAGTGGTTGCACAAATTTACATTCCCACCAGCAGTGGATGAGTGTTCCCCTTTCCCCACAACCTCTCCAGCACTTGGTATCATTTGTTTTCTTGATCCTAGCCAGTCTTATTGGAGTAAGATGATATCTTAAAGTGGTTTTGATTTGCATTTCCTTAATTAATAGTGATGTTGAACACTTCTTAAGATGTTTCTCAGCCATCTCTAATTCCTCACTTGTGAAGTCTCTGTTCAGCTCTTTGCTCCATCTATTGAGTGGGTCATTTGTTTTCTTTCTTCTTTGTTTTTTGAGTAGTTTATATATTCTGGAAATCAATGCTTTGTCAGATGTTTCTGCAGTGAAGGTTTCCTCCCACTCTGTGGGATTTCTCTTCACTTCCTTGATTGTTTCTTTTGATGTACAGAAGCTTTTGAGTTTAATGAGGTCCCATTTGTCAATTGTCGACCTTAATTCTTGTGCAGCTGCTGTCTGATTTAGGAAGTCTTTTCCTACGCCTATGTCTTGTAGTCTGCTGCCAACTTTTTCTTCTATCACCTTCAGAGTTTGGGGTTTCACGTTGAGGTCTTTAATCCATCTGGAGTTGACTTTTGTACAGGGCGAGAGGTAGGGGTTTAATTTCATTCTTCTACAAGTGGTGATCCAGTTTTGCCAACACCACTTGCTGAAGATGCTGTCTTTTCTCCATTGTGGCTTCTTGGCCCCCTTGTCAAATATGAGATGGCTGAAATTGTATGTGCTCAGATTTGGATCTTCGGTTTTGTTCCATTGGTCAACAGGTCTGTTTTTGTGCCAGTACCAGGCTGTTTTTATGACTATAGCCCTGTAGTATAGTTTAAAATCTGGTATAGAGATCCCTCCTGTGTAGCTCTTTTCACTCAGGATTGATTTGGCTATTCGGGGTCTTTTGTTTCTCCAAATGAATTTAAGAACTTTTGTTTCCAAGCCTGTGAAGAAACTCTTGGGGATTTTGATTGGGATTGCATTAAATCTATACAAGAGTTTTGGTAAAATGGACATTTTTACAATGTTAATTTTCCCAATCCATGAGCATGGGAGGTTTTTCCATCTTCTGAGGTCTTCTTCAATTTCTTTCTTTAAGGGTTTAAAATTTTTGTTGTAGAGGTCTTTGGTGTCTTTGGTTAGGTTTGTTCCTAGGTATCTTATTGTTTTTGAGGCTATTGTGAGTGGGAAGGTCTCTTTGAATTCTTTCTCCAGTTGCTTGTTCTTGGTGTAAAGAAAGGCCATTGATTTTCTAAGGTTAATTTTGTATCCTGCCACTTTGCTGAAGCTGTTAATCGTTTCTAGGAGTTTTCTGGTGGAGTTTTTTGCATCTCTTAAGTAAACAATCATATCATCAGCAAATAGGGATAGTTTGACTTCCTCTTTTCCAATTAGTACTCCTTTAATATCCTTTTCTTGCCTTATTGCTCTAGCAAGTGTTTCAAGCACTATATTGAAGAGGAGTGGTGATAGGGGGCAGCCTTGCCGAGTTCCTACCTTTAAAGGGAATGTTTCCGTCATTTCCCCATTTAGGATGATATTGGCTGTGGGTTTCCTGTATATGGCTTTGATTACATTGAGGAATGATCCCTCTAATCCAATTCCCTCTAGGACTTTAAGCATGAAGGGATGCTGGATTTTGTCAAAGGCTTTTTCAGCATCAATTGAGATGATGGTGTGGTTTTTGTCTTTGATTCCGTTTATGTGTTTGATGATGTTTATTGATTTTCGTATGTTGAACCATCCCTGCATCTCTGGTATGAATCCAACTTGGTCATGATGGACGATCTTCTTGATGTGGGTCAGTGTGCGATTTGTCAGTATCCTGTTTAGAATTTTGGCATCTGTGTTCATTAGGGAGATGGGTCTATAGTTCTCCTTTTCGGTTGTATCTTTGCCTGGTTTTGGTAGTAGAGTGATGCTGGCTTCATAGAAGGAATTTGGGAGAATTCCCTCTGTTTGTATCCTTTTAAACAATTTGAGTAATAAAAATATGTGTTTAATAAAAATAAAAACCATTTAGAAACAAAATTATATATTTCCCTTTCTACTCAATTTGAGATCATTCCTTTTTTTTACATTTTGGTTGTTAGCCTTAGCCTTTAATGGCCGTGCTATTCCTCCAGCCTGAGATCATTCCATTTTAATTTCAAATGCTGGCTTCTCAAAAAAAATGAGTTAGTGAAATAAGATCTTTTGTATATTTTTAATTTGAATAACATTTTCCCATGGTTGAATTATGAAAAACCTGGATAGTGTTGCATTACTGGGTCTTAAAGAGCTGTGAATATTAAACAAGTGTTAAATTACAGGACATGATGAAGTTTATATTGTTGTAAATTAAACTTTTTTTTTTTTCTTTTTGGTCTTTTTGAGACAGGGTCTCCCTGTAGCCCCAGCTGTCCTGGAACTTGCTCTGTAGACCTGGCTGGCCTTGAACTCAAAATGATCTGCCTGCCTCTGCCTCCGAAGTGCTAGGATTAAAGGCGTGTGCCATCAAGCCCGGCTAAATTAAACTTTTATTAAACTTTGTAAACTGTAATTCAGTTTGGAGGTAAGTAAATGTTTCAAATATTATTACTACAGCTAGAAATTAATATTTCCCTTTGAAATTCTGAATATTTGATTTGAAAATCTCATTTTTGGCTTCACAAAATAATTTTGAGGTGTAGATTATTTTAAAATCATTTAATTTTATATGATTATATGAAATAAAACAGAATAGTCTTTGGAAGTATTTCATTGAAGAATACTAAATCAAAACTCTGCTTTATATTCAAACAAAATTTTAATGTACTCAAATCATTAAAAGCACCTTCTTGATTGAGAATTCTTGTGTCTTCTACCCTCCAGCCCTTCCTCTCTTCTTTTTGAAGTGAAAACTAACTGTTGGTAAATGCTAACGTCGTTTTCTTAATACACAGTACACTTGGTCTTCTTTTGCACTGGTGATACTAGAAAATTCTTCAGGAAATGAAGCTTTTTAGTTAACCATCTTGCCTTATTTCTCATTTTGCAAAGGAATCTGAATATGTTACTTCACTCAGGACTAAGTGCTACCTTGAGCACAAAATGCCAGTATTTATATTTGAATTAAAACATTCCCATTAAGACGATAGAAATACACTAATTTACTACATTGCTTTGTCTTTGTTCTGCAAGATCTGATTAATCAATGAATGAGTAGTCAATGGAAACTATATAAAAAGCGGAGAAGAGACTCATTTTCTGTGGGTTGTTTTTTTAACCCTTCTTTCAGCCTACTTGAAATCATTTTACCTACACCAAGGACATTATGATACTCTCTTGTTATTAATCCTGTTGTAAATGATGCTTGGTTGTGAGGTGCTTGTTAAGGTTCATTCTATTTACATACATTTACAAATCAAATTTATCGAATACTTGTCTATTCCAGAGTGATTGTCCATTCATGTCAGCTCTGTTCTCTCAGTTTTGGGCCTCTCTCCACATGAGTCTTATTGAAATTTTAAATCTTGTCCGGGTTGTCTGCTTTTTTTTTTTTTTTTTTTTTTTTT
>VZQC01003122.1:2026809-2125644 GCA_009823505.1 Rhizomys pruinosus | reverse complement strand
TATTATTTTTATCAAATCTAGACCCGTGTCCCCCCATCCTCCCCCCCCACCAGAGCTCATGCATTCTGCCAAACATGCTTTTCCTCTCTTTCTCAGTCTTCCTTAATATTCTCCATGAGGAAGTTGACTGTTTTGAGCAGAAGTTTACTTAGGAGGTTTTTTTAAAAAAATTTTTTTTGGTCTTCTTCAAGTCAGGGTCTCTCCCTTTAATCCCAGCTGACCTGGAGCTCACTATGTGGACCAGGCTGGCCTTGAACTCACAGAGATCCGCCTGCCTCTGCCTCCCAAGCCCTAGGATTAAAGGCATGCACCACCACGTCCGGTTTATTTAGGAGTTTTACATGTATGTTCCTTAATGATGTTAGTGCTTTTAAAAATCATTTTATTGTCTACTACTTTTAGCCATCAATCTAAACTCTTTATACATTTGTTTATTCTAGATGGTTTGTATAAACAGAATCACATAAATGTATTTTGGCTGGATTCTTTCACTTAGTATGTTTTCAAGAAACATCCATAGTGTAGCACAAGTTAATACTTGTATTAGTCAGGGTTCTCTAAAGAAACAGAATCAATAGAACGAATATATAGCTATATACAAATTTATTGATTCGCTCACATGACAGAGCTCAAGGAGTCCAACAGTAGCCGTGCCGCACTGGAGAGGCTGAGAATCCAGGGAACTGCTCAGTACGCAAAGCTGGATGTCTCAGTAGTCCCGATCTGGTGCTGAAGGCCCAATGGATTCCAGGAGATCTGCTTGTCTCAGGGTCTCAGTACACGCTGGGATCCAAAGGGTTGATCACAGCAGCAAGACAAACTCACCAGTGAGAGAGAGGCAAGCCGCAGATAAAAGGGACCAGCTCCCTCTGCCATGGCCTTTTATACTGCCTGCCAGCAGAAGGTAACGCCCACATTTGGGGTGGGCCATCTGGCTTGAGGTAGTCCAATCCAAAGATCCTTTTTCTCTTATTTGTTCATCCTTAGTCCAGTCAAGTTGACACCCAGGATTAACCATCACAGTACTTAACTATTTTTCATTGTCAAGATAAATTTCATTGTCTTAATCTTATTGCATACACATATTGCATGTTCATTCATTCATTAGTTGGATGTTTGGGGTACTTACACTTACACTAAAGGTAATGTCATTAATATGTATGTCCAAAGGATTGTATAGACATGTGTTTTCCTACTTGGAGTGACCTTTTTGGGTTATGTAGTCATTCTGTGTTTATATTTTGAGGAATGTTTACATTATTTTCTAAATTGGTTATAGCAGTTTACATTTCCATGTAGGAGCCTTCTAGTTTTCCCTATTTCACCAACTTTATTAGGACAATCTGCCTCTTGTACCTGAATTTTCTACATCCTCAGAATCAACTAACCTAGGATTAAAAATGTTAAAAAAATTGCCTCTCTTTTGTATATGTACAGACATTTTTCTTCTTCTTATTCTCTGAGCAATAAAGGATTAATAGCTCTCACTCACACTCTTTCTTCTTTCCTTTCCCTTACCCTTGTCCTTTCTCGCACCTTGAGATCAGTTCTGCACTGTAGCTCAGGATAGCCTGGCACTCCCTATATATAGCCAATGATGACTTCGAATTCATGGCAGTCCTCCTGCCTGAGCATCCTTAGGGCTTGGGCTTCCAAGGCATTAGGTAGAGACAAGTATTTGTAATTTCAGTGATGTTCAACTTACCTATATTTATGCCACACATTAGTATCATATTAATAATACCAATTGATGTTTTCATAAGATCAGGGGCTGAATAGCCCCACAATTGATATTTGCAGGTTGGAGAGCTGAGGAATCCAGTAGCTGCAAAGCCTTATACCAGTGTGGCAGCACCAGCCCAAGGTTGAAGTTCTGTAGGAGTTCCTGGAGAGTTGTGGCACAAATGCATGTTGAAAGGCTGCAGAATCTGGAGTGTGATATCCATAGACATCATCAGTAGTAAGCACTGCCACCATGCATGAAAGGCAGCACAGAATTTCCACTTTTTTATTTTAGTTTCCATATGGGCCTCTCAACTACTGGATGGTGCTACCCATACTCACGATGGGTCTTACCCACTCGTTAACTGACTCATAGGCCATTCATCTCAAAATACTATCCTAGACACACCTAGAAGTGTGCTTTACCAATTTTCTAGGTGGCTCTATTCAGTTATGTTGACAGTTGAATTTAGCCATCACATATTATGCTGACAATTTATTGCCTAATCCATGACAATAAATATTTATACCTATTTTTCACCTTTAGTTTTGAAAGACAGCTTGATGGGCATGCGATTTGTGACCAAGTTTGTTTTTCTTTTATCCCTTTGAATATTATAAACTCAATGACTTCTGGCCAGTGTTGTTTCTGAGCAGACGTCACTATTAATGACGTTTCCTTGTATTTGACAAGTCATTCTTGTTTTTCTGCTTTCAAAATATTCTCTTTCTTGCCTTTCAGTATTTTTAGTGTGATGTGTCTGGGTGTGTACCTCTGTGTTTATTCTGCTTGGAGTTTGCTGAGCGTCCTGGATTACTGTTTTTAAGGTAACATTTCATGCAATTGGACAAGTTTCAGCTCTTCTTCCAGGAAGTTTTGTTCCTTTACTCTGTCCATTTTGATCTGTGATCAATGTCATCCCATTTCTCTGAGGCCTTGCTTTTTTTATAACCTATATTTTTCAATTATATACTTGGTATTGACCTAGTTTGTTATCTGACCACTTTAAAACTATAGTTAAACCTCTTTACTCTGTTTTTTTTTTTTTTTTTTTTTTTATCCAGAATTTTTTTTTTTTTTTGTTTTTTTTTCTATGTGATCATTATAATGCTAGTCTTTATTTCTTTGAGCATATTTATAGCTGTTCCATTGGGAACTTTGTTATATTTGACATCTAGTAGTTTAAGGTACTTTATCTTTTGGTCACAGATAGCTTTAGCTTTGGCTGCCTGATCACCCCATATGGGATCCTTTCCCATTATTGTGCATTTCTTATAATTATTGATAATTAGACATTTTAGGAACATAGTAAATCTTGAATCAAATTCTCTTATTCTCTGGTGAATATTTTTGTTATTTGCTTGTGTAGTTTTTTGCCCGGCCCATCTTAATTATTTTCCTCTTTAATTAAAGTCTTTGCCATTACTGGGAGATGCAGCCTTGATAACACGGCTTTCTCGGTCTGGTACCAAGTTAGCTGTTAGGCTCTACTGATTGCTGGCTGATTGCTCTATTGTGCCAATGCTTCATGGCATTTTATTGCTTTAGTCTGATCTAATTAGTTTTGGACCACTGTGCAAAGGGTAGTCTTTGGGGCCAGTGTTTGATTTGACCCCAGGAGGGATATTGGCAGCTTTGGTAAGCTTTCTGGCCTATGAGGCAGATGATGGCTGTCATAGTGTGACCAACCTCTTCATTGCTTCTCAACAAAATACACCTTGTTTCTGGAGGGCTCTTAGGCTTCCCTACATCAGTCCATTTGGTTTTGAAGCTCTCTATTTTCATGGCATGCCTTTCCACACCAAGCAGATCTTCTGATCCTGAGCTACTGATTCTGCATAGTGGCCTGCTGCTCTTGGAGTGAGAGCATTGTTCTATGAGCAGGGCAGTGTAGAGTTGATTATTACAGGTTACCTCCTCTAGTATGGAAACCTCTTGGTAAGAGGGGGCATTTTTTTTTTTTTTTGGTTGTGTCAGTAGGGAGTGAAGGCTAAGTTTGGGATAGGGGAGACACATTTGGGTTGTGTCTCAAAGGCTAGGACTCTCATTTTCCTGTCAATATTGATATATTACATGAATTGTGACTTGCTTTATGCCCTGTTTGATACAAATCTTTGAGAGAAATGCCCAGGGATAGTTGATTCACTCAGGTGCCAGACACAGAATGGCCACCAAGAGTCAACCCAAGACAGTAGCTCATGTCTCACATTAAAGATGATTAACGACACAGACATGCATGTAGGAGTAAGCAAAACAAAGGCAGAAAGCTCAACCAGGAAAGAAGGGGGCAGAGGAGGGCGTGGTGGTAGCTGGAGAGACAGCTCAGAGATTAAGATGCATGCTGCTCTTTCAGAGGAAACACATTCAGTTCTCAGAACCCACATCAGGTAGCTCACAACTGCCTGTGGCTCCAGTTCCAGGGTATCTGATGCCTTCTTCTGGCCTCCACAGGTACCTGCAGCACACCTGGCATACACTCATACAGAAACACACAGATACACGTAAATAAAAATAAATCTTAAAAAACAAGAGTAAGGGGGCTGGAGAGATGGATCAACGGTTAAGAGCACTGACTGCTCTTGAAGAGGACTTGGGTTCAATTCCCAGCACCCACCTCGGGGCTAACAACCATCTGTAACTCCAGTTCCAGGGGATCCAACACCCTCTTCTGACCTCTGTGGGCATTGCATGACATAGGTGCAGTTATGCACATGCACTCATACACACAAAATAAAAATAATATATAAAACATTAAAGGCGTGGTGGCGCACGCCTTTAATCCAAGCACTTGGGAGGCAGAGGCAGGCAGATCTTTGTGAGTTCAAGGCCAGCCTGGTCTACAGAGTGAGTTCCAGGACAGCTGGAGCTACAGGGAGACCCTGTTTCAAAAAGACCAAAAAAAAAAAAAAAAAAAAAAAAAAAAAAAAAGAAAAAGAAAAAAGAAAGACTAAGAATGTTTTTGTAGTTGGGGGGCCCCAAGGATGTTCCCACAGAGCTGTTTGTTTAGAGGCTTTCTATAGGACTTATGTCAGAAACTGGACAAAGACAGAAGAGATTTTATTGATATTGGCTAATTCTTTGGGCATGTCACAAACCATCAATGGAGGATGCATACTCTGCATGGCTTCCTTGTCTGAACCAGAAAGACTATGACACACTCTTCATGTGTTGCCTGCCCAGTTAGGGCACGGTCACGTGTTGAAATCTCCCTCTGTCCTTCATCTTTGACTCTTACTTTGTTTTGTTTTGACCTTGCTGATCTGCTGACAGCTATTCCCTGCGGAGTAGTCTCTGATTTTGCATGTAATGCTGCTCTCCAGCCTTGGTTGTTAATTAAACTATATTCTCTTTGTTTTTATGTTTACATGTCCAGCTTGTAGTTTTAACATGGATCTTCCCTTTACTGCTAGGAAAGCTAACTCCTGCCTCATTATAACAATTTCCAAAGGCTTTAAATTTAAAAAATATTTAAATTCTATTTTTATATACTTAATACACAGTATCTTAATAATCTTAATGCCCCTTTCCCCATTGGTACCTTCCCATAGCGTTCCCCCCCCATCTGATTTCATGCATTCTGTCATTTTTGTTAAGGACTGTTGAGTCAATTTAGTATCCCCAGATGTCCCTCGGTACACATTCATGCACTGGGGTCTAGTCAGCCTATCTAGAGTCACTCCCTTTAAGATGATCAGCTCTTCCTCACCCAGCAGTAATCAGCTGCCCAGTAATTCTTTGGCTAAGACTGGGGCCTGCTGCCCATTTCCACAGTTCTATGTTGAGTTTTTGTCTGGTTTGAGTTTGCATGGGTCTTGTGCATGCTGACACCATTGCTGTAAGTTCATGTGAGCAAGGCCCCAGGAGCCTGTAAGACTATTTCCATATGGTCGTGCACCTCCTCCCCTGGCTCTTACAATCTTTCTGCTCTCTCTTCCTCAATGGCCCCAGAGCCCTGGGTTCCTTGCCCTCTGTGGTATGAAGGAGCTTCATTGATGAGCGTTGAGAGATCAGTATTCTCTCTACCCCTTGTTATACTATGTTCTATGAGCCTTAGATGTAGAGGTTCCATTGTAGATGTGTCACTTAGGGTCGGGCATTTCATAGATAATCTCTGTGTGAGACCAGTTGTGGAACTCTGTAATAGTCTCTATTGCAAAAGAAGCTTTTTTGATGAGTGGTGACTGGCATTCTTGCCTATAAATATAAGGATTGATATTTAGCACGTAATGAGAAACTACTGCTGTCTAGGGATGTGACAGCCATAGAGTTTTCTCTTAAGATGGGACCTCACCAGCCATGAGTATCTGATTATGTTTACAGTACCAACATCAGTTTCCTCTCATTGAGTCCAGTTAGGTAGCTGTTGATTACCCACAAGATAAGACTGCCACTACTGCCCCAATATAGTTTTCCGTGCCGGTCATTGTTGTGGTTATTAGACCCTAAAGCTGGGGTTGGACCATTGACTGATGCTCTCCCTTAGCAGCATGCATAGTCTTCTCTAACACTATGAGAGCTCGTCTTCAGGGAGATAGCTTCCAGGTTAGTTCCAGCTCCATTGCTCTAAGTCAGGTGTCTGAAGTATGTCCTGTCTTCAGCAATAGGATCTTACAAGTTCTGGGAGGCAATCAAGGGCTGTAGCAATAGCCTGTATAATTTGGGGAGTCCCTTGGACTACCTTGGCCAACAACTCAAAGGGAGGTTTCTCCTGTCTGGCACTGTTACTTGTTATGTAGCCTTCATCTCTACATGCCCCTGGACACATATAGAGATAGTATGTGTAATTTTCAGGAGGTTTTTCAACTAATATGTTTCCCTGTTTCTTTCACCAGCCAGGCATTATCTCTCTTCTTTCTTTCCCTGTCTAATACTCCCTTCTTCCTCCCCGGTTAAAGGCTTTATGTTGGCTTTGGCAGGAGAAGAGATCTGTAGAGCTTCAACCATTGCAGAAGTGGAGATCATGACATTAGCTTTTAGAAATTAATAATAGAAAAGGTTATTTCGTCTCACAGTTTTATGTATTTCAGCCCATGTGTAATTGGCTCTCCTGCTTTTAAGCAACTCACACCACAAAGTAGAAAGAAAAGAGAGCAGGGTTGAGTATGGGGGGCAGCTCGGGGCTCACAACCTTCTTTTTAGGTCAAGCTCCAGCAGCCTAAAAAGACCTTCTCCTGGGCTCCACCTCCTGTTGTTTAATTCAGTTATTTTTGTTTTTGAGAATTTCATAATGCATACTGTATTTACATAATTTCTACCTCTCCTTCTGTTCGTGTTCTTACCACTACCTCTCAATTTCATGACCTTTTAAAAGATTATTGTTACATCTATATATACATATGTCTATACGTATGAACAACCTACTAAGCTCACTTATTGGTGCTAGTGTGTACATGTGTTTAGGGCTGACCACTTGGGATTGGATGCTGATTGGATTGGATCAGAAAACTGATTCTCCTTTCTCCATATTCATTGATTACCTGTAGCTCCTTGCCTAGAGATGGGAGCTTATATAACATTTCTCCCATCCATGTGAGTATGTCAGCTGTATAAGATTTGCTTCAGACTCTGATTTCCAGAAAACTGAGGCAAAACCAGTTTTAACTATTAGTGTGGCTAGAAGATAGATACATAGGATGGGGTTTCTATACATGGATTGCTGAGAGCAGCTGTATGTGGCTGATAAACAGGGCAGGGGTAACTATAAGGATTTTTGTAATGTGGCAGTATCTCAGATTTTCAAAAGGAAAAAGATGGATTCCAGGGCAGTTTCGAGTCACCCTAGGCATGCTCTGAGAGCCAGAGGGTCTCTGTAATTACTTTCAGGGAGGCTCTATCTCTATATCTTCAGAAAATGTTGTGCTGGTGTTAGGCCTGAGATAAAACTCTAATGGTCACAAAGGCTAAAATTTAGGTTATTTCCACTTTTGGAAGTTTGCATATGTCAAAGACAAAGCTTGGTAAGGGAAGAGTAAGACTCTGAGACCTGGACATTTGGTTGGTTGGATGTACTTAGCAGCATGGTGCCCTGCCCTTAAATCTCTATCTTAGATAGAGACAAACCACTTTCCCTTCTTTGGATCCTATGCAGTGACTTTACCTGGAGTTCGTGCTTTGTAAGATGATACTTGTTCTCATGATCTCTTCACTGCAATTCTCATTATTTCCAGAGTGATTAACCTGAATGGGTCTTAGCATAGGCTAACTGAGAGATTATAATGACCATTATAGATGAAGTAGATTCTGTCAAAATAATTGTAGGCTAATATGTCCTTTTGAGGTGTCCTCAAGGTCATGTGTTAAATTCTTTGTCTTCATTTTAGTAATGCTCAGAGGTGGAGCTTTTGGAAATGGATGGGATCACAAGTGCTGCGATATAATCAATGAATTTATCCATTGATGGATTTATAATTGAATACACTGTTGGGAGGTGATGGAAACTGTGGTCTACTGACTGAAGGAAGTGGGTCATTGGGGGCATGCCTTTGGAAGGTATGCCTAGGGCTCAGCATCTTCCTGTTTCTCTTCTACCTTCTGTCTACTGGGAGGTGAGCCACTTCGCTCATTTGTTCCCTACCATGATGCTCTCCCTTACCACACACAGACTTATTGAAAACTCAGCTAGGGGGCCAGGAAGTAAAATCTCTGAAAATGTAAGTCAAAAGAAGACTTTGCTATTTTAAGTTGTCTTAGGGATTTTGTCACAATGTTCAAAAGCTATCTAACATGCAGAGGTTGCGGGACTGTTCCTAGGAGTAAACCTTGAGTTTGCTAAAGGATGAGGAAGTCTCCGCTGAGTGGAAATTCCTTAATTTGTAGGGACTTAACTGTGAATTTGGATTAAATATTTTAGCAAAGGCATATGGAAATGTCAGGAATTCATCAGCATGTTATTGAGGAAGGGATTATAGCTAAACTTTGGAAGACTTGAGAACTCATCCCTGCTAGGGATGCAAGTCATTGGTTGAGTGCTTGACTAACAAACACAAGGCCCTAGGTTTGATCCTGGTATTGGAAAAATTATTGATTTTTTTTGTGTGGGGTGCTGAAGTAGAAGGATTGTGAGTTCAAAACCATCCTGGGTTATAGAGTAAGTTTGAGGCTACCCCTGGGCTATATAGAGTTCATGTCTTACCAAAACAAAAATAAAGACAAAAAACCAAAGACTTGACAACTCACTACCATACTCCCCAAGACTCTGCCTTTCCAAGCCACCAAGAAATGTCCTGCTAAATCTATGACTGATGCTCAGCCTTCTAGAAACAGGGATGGACTGGAGTCCTTTATATGGTAGCATCTTCCAAGTGTCTAGCCATCTTCCTGATTGGGAGGTGAGCCATCTTTGACCTCTTTGGAAAAAGGAATAAGTGCTGGAATCCATACACACCCTCCTCTCACCCCCCCCACCACACTACAACACCACATCACACATACCACAAACACAAACCACACAGTTTGACACACACACACACACACAACACACCCACCCACCACACCACACACACACACACACACACACACACAATATACCACACATTCCACCCATACCACATACTCCCCCCCGAAATTTATTCACATGCCTGCAGAGACCCTGCCAGTTTTGTCAACCAAGTCCTTAATTTACTGAATTACCCCATAATTGGATAGGGTTTATAATACTCTATCTAAATATGGTACCTTAGCATTCTGAATACTTTAGAAGAAATCGAGGACTTTCCCCCACCTTCTCTTCTGGAGTTGGTATAAGATCCTCATGATGAAGTTCAACCCTGGCAGAGAAAGGAGTAGCTGTAGCTCTGAAGAAGGGTGGAGTTCTCATGCACAGGCTCACTGCTCCCAGTTTATTGTATGGCCCACACCTTTTCCTATTATATTCTACAACTTTCCAGTAGACATCAAGCTTGACTTGACTTGGGTTCTTCATGTCCTGATGCATTAGCTCTGCTGAGCTACATTTAAGTGCTTTTGTGTGATTCCCTTATGCTAATCTGTGTTTTGTTACAGGGTCCCAGTTGAGAACATAGATGAACAGCGGGAAAAGCTATGCTCCACTGTAACATACATGTAGTAACGCACATACTATTTCCTTTCACTAAAGACTCATTTTACCTTTGATTTACCTCTTACCATGTTTCCCTAACACCTAGAAGCATCTGGGTAGGAGGACAAAGCGGCCTGTGGAATGGAGGAAATGCTCAGTCACACAGCAGCTGTGCCCTGCTCTGTGGAGCTCAGTTTACTATTGATGGCATGAGGGTTACAGAATGACACAATGAAAGTCTGAGCCAAGGAGTAAAAGTCGAATTTGCCTTCTGTCCTCAGCCACAGTGACCATGTATAGACTTTGATGTTTTCCTGTCCCTACAGGGTTAAGTGCTCCATGTAAGAAGAGTTCTTGCTTCCTGGAGAGCAGGGTGAGGAATTACTCATTTAGAGGACACATAACAATTCTGTGACTGGGAATGGAGTGATAGCTCAGAGGTTAAAAGCATTGGCTGATTTTACGGAGGACCAGTGTTCAGTTATAAGCTGCTACATGGTGACTAACAGCCATCTCTTCTAGGGCTCATACATACACTGTCTTCTGGTCTCTGCAGGCGTTTTCTACACTGACACACTTATGTACATGCAGATAAAAAGATCCATACACATTAAATAAATAAATAATTAAAAAATTCTGTTGAGCTGGGTGTGGTGGGGCATGCCTTTATTCCCAGCACTTGAGAGGCAGAGGCAAGTGGATCTCTGTGAGTTCAAGGCCAGCCTGGTCTACAGAGTGAGTGCCAGACCATCTGGGGCTACACGGAGACCCTGTCTCAAAAAGACCAAAAAAAAAAAATGTGTTGTCTGGAAGCTGCAACTCCCACCCATTCTCTGGGCTTATGATGACGGATCAGCAGGGGTGAATGAAGTATTGTCTAGACGGTGAATCCTAAACCTCTAGAGGAGTCAGTTACTGCACAATGGGGTCAAGAGAAATATCTCTGGCCAAGGGGACTCACTAGCATGGTTTTCTGCTGTTTCTGTCATTGGGAGGAACTCTGAATGGGTGATTTAAACAACTATAGCCCCACAAAAGCAAGACAGTTATAGGGCTAAGCCCCTTGGGAATAATTCTGGATCCCTATGAAACTTGAAAACCCAGACCACCCAGAGCAGCAGCTAGTGGTTCCATTTAGACTTCAGTATTGTGAAAGCTAAATATGCATTCAGCACTTGTTGTAGGAGCAGCTATCACTGCTATTCCCAGGGGAAGGGAGCTGCCTCTGGGACTGCTTTTATGTTTTGCAAAGCTACCTGGACTTGTGGAACTGAAATAATTTGGTAAATTAACATTGTAAGGAAATCAGACAAGCTGAGGTATAGTGGCAGCTAATAGCTTAATCTTTTAAACTTCATTTTAGAGTTTAACATTGATTCCATATGGTGTGCTTATTTGTTGAGGTGTAGGAAGAAAATAGTATTTTTATTACTTATTTATACTTATTTTTATCTCATCCTTTATAACATTTGTTTTGTGTGTATGATATTTCATATCTTTACAGTAGCTCATATGTAATTTGTATATATCTCAAAGGTATATATTTTATTCTTCACAGGATAACATATTTAGCATGTGCTACAATGAACCAGCGTTAGTTGCTACTTTCATACATAGTGGATTAACAGGATCAGGCACTGGTTTAACAGGACACCACTGTTGAGCGCTTAGGATATAGAAACTGGGTGGGGTATTGGTCTTCTGCAGATGGAAGTTTAATTAAAAGGATGACTTCTATAGGCAATTATGTATTCTCCTTGTGTTTTCTATTTCTTTTGCTCCCTTGGCCTGGAACATTGTGACATTCTGCAGAGAAGTGGGTGGAGGGAGTAGAGACAGACTGTGGTTTCTGCTTTCCTTGTGTAGGCTCTGCCTTGGTTTCTTATCTGAAAGTCTTGTTAGAATATCTTCTAGCAGCCAGGCATGGCCTTAATCCTAGCACTCAGGAGGCAGAGGCAGGTGGATCTTTGTGAGTTCAAGACCAGCCTGGTCTACAGAGTGAGTTCCAGGCCAGCCAGAGTGCCAAGGAGACCCTGTCTCTAAAATACCAAAAAAAAAAAAAAAAAACAAAAAAAAAAAAAAAAGAATATCTTCTAGCAGTTTGCTAGGGAAGAAGAACTTCTCTTTTATTCTGATAACTTAAAACAGCTATGGAGGACTTTTATAGCACAATTTTAGATTTAATATCAGAAATTTCTAGTTAGTTAGTTTGTTGAGACAGTATCTCCTGTAGCGGCAGGTGGCCTGGAAGTCTTTATGTAGACCAGGCTGGCCTCACTCTCATTAGATCCACCTGCCTCTGCCTCCGAGTGCTGGGATTTAAGGGGTGCCATCATACTTGGCTGCATTTTTTTAGTTTTTTAAAAAATAATTGTATATGTATGTGTCTGTTTGTTTGTTTTATTTATTTATTATTTATTTATTTATTTATTTACATTTTGTCTTTTCAAGACCGGGTCTCTCTGTAGCCCCAGCTGTCCTGGAACTCACTTTGGTAGGACCAGGCTGACCTTGAAACTCACCAAGATCTGCCTGCCTCTGCTCCCAAGTGCTGGATTAAGGCGTGCCCACCACCACCTGTGTCTGTCTTATTGTCCTGAGACATTGTTTTGTAGCCTTAGTTGACTTGGTCTTCGCTGTGTAGCCCAGGCTTGCCTCGAGCTCATGGCCATCCTCCTTTCTTAGCCTTCAGAGTGCTGGATCACAGGTAGTTTTTATTTTAATGAAAATCTCTTGGAATGGCTTCCTGGTAGTTTGCCATCCTTGATCTACATTCTTGGACACACTTTAGAATTTATTTGATAGGTTTATTGCTAAATTTTCAAACATATATTCTTTGGAATTATTAATACACATGATAGCAACTTGATTTTATTTATTTATTTATTTATTTATTTATTTATTTATTTATTTATTTATTTATTTATTTATGTGTATGAATGTTACTGTCTGCATGTAAGGTCTGTGCACCCGTGTCTTGCAATGCTGTGAACAAAGGTCAGAGAGGGTGTCGATTCCCCTGGAACTGGAGTTAAAGATGGTTCTTAGCCGCCATGTGAGTGCTGGGAATCAAATCCGGGTCCTCTGCAGAGCAGTATAGCTCTTAACCAGCTGAGCTATCTTTCCATCTCATCAAATATAGTTTTAAAAAAATATTATTTATTTATTTGTATTTTATTTTATTTTATGTGTTAATGTATTTTTTTTTTTTTTTTGGTGTGGTGTGTTGTGTGTGTGTGTGTGTGTGTGTAAGTGCACCCCATGTAGTACAGTGCAGGGGGAAGTCAGAAGAGGGTGTCAGATAACCCCTGGAACTGGAGTTACAGATGATTCTGCCATGTCAATGCTAGGAATCAAACCCAGGTCCTCTGAAGAGCAGCCAGTGTTTTTTATTTTTTATTTTAATTTTTTTTAAATTTTATTTATTTTGTATGTGTATGAGTGTACTGTCTGCATGTAGGTTTGTGCACCCGTGTCGTGCAATGCCGCGGAGGTCAGAAGAGGGTGTCGGATTCCCCTGGAACTGGAGTTCTCCTGGAATTGGAGTTTCAGACGGTTCTCAGCCGCCATGTGGGTGCTGGAGATTGAACCCGGGTCCTCTGTAAGAGCAGTCGGCGCTCTTAACCGCTAGGCCATCTCTCTAGCCCCTATTTTTTTTTTTTTAATTTATTTTTGTATGTGTATGAATGTACTGTCTGCATGGAGGTTTGTGCACCCGTGTCGGGCAATGCCGTGGAGGTCAGAGAGGGTCTCGGATTCCCCTGGAACTGGAGATCTCCTGGAATTGAAGTTACAGATGGTTCTTAGCCACCATGTGGGTGCTGGGGATCGAACCCGGGTCCTCTGCAAGAGCAGTTGGTGCTCTTAACCGCTAGGCTATCTCTCCAGCCCATCAGCCAGTGTTTTTAACCACTGAGCCATCTCTGCAATCCCATCAAGGGTAGTTTTCAAGGTCATTAAGTAACTCTTTCATTACCTTATGCCATCATGGTCATTTTGTTACGGGTAAAAATATTTTTTTATAGCCAGGGGTGGTGGTGCATGCCTTTAATCCTAGCACTTTGGAGGCAGAGGCAGGCGGATCTTTGTGAGTTCAAGGCCAGCCTGGTCTACAGAGTGAGTTCCAGGACAGCTGGGGCTACAGGAGACCAAATATATATATATAATTTTCATGTAGTCTTAGATGGAAATCACTGCATGCTTTTGGTGTGTTTTAATTTTCCTCAAGTAGATGTAAAATATATCTGAATTATTTAAATATAAGGAAAATCTGTCTTTCAAGAAGTTTTAAAATATTTTCATCAACACTTTGGTTGGTTTAATTCGTTTGCAAAAGTACTTGCTACATAATTTTAATTATTTTAATTTTATGTGTATAAGTGTATTACTTGCATGTGTGTAAGTTACCCATGTTGTGCACTGCCCACAGTGGTCAGAAGAGAGTGTTGGATCCCCTGGAATTGGAGTTACGGATGGTTGTTAGCTGTCATGTGGGTGCAGGGAATCAAACCCAGGCCCTCTGCAAGAGCGGTCAGTGCTCTTAACTGCTAAGCCATTTTTCCAGCCACACTACATAAATTTTTATTCATTTATTTCACTCAAGATATGGAATGATGCACAAGCAAATACATGGAGATGAACTGGAGTTAATTTGGATCCTTTTTTTCCCTGCTGGCCACAAGTTTCGATTATGGATCACATTTTTCCCAAAGAGGATTGCCTCTCTGAGCTAATTCTTGTCACTCATGCTTCCCTGCTCCCCAGTTATTTTCTGAGAAGAATGTAGTTTTATTTCTTAATTGCATCTTTGCTGGATGTTTTAAAACTGTTGTTTCTTCTTTTGATCAGTGGCCAAAGTTTTCCATTGCTTGGAACTGGCTGATTTATAATGTTTAAAAATATGCAAAATGCTTTAGCCTCAAAACAAGTCCCTCGTTTATCTGGCATATTTGACTAATAGAATATTAAAATTAGGTGTGAATTGTAAGTAAGTCTTACCTTTTTAACTATTTAAGTTTTATATTTTAGTTTTGACTCATAGCAACTTTAAAAATATGTTTTCATGGCTTGTGATGAAAATAGATTGTGAGCTGATGGATGAAACTCAGAGTTTGAGTGCTTGCCTAGTGTGCTCAAGGCTCTGGGTTCCATCCCCAATATCAAAACTATGGACCAACTAACCAACCCAGAAGGCTGCTCATAATTTGTCAGTGTTAGGGACATATGCTTAAAACTTGCTTTTATAAGGACTTCTTCAATACATGAGGTCTTACGACCATTACTACTCAAACTATTCAGAAGGATACAAATAGAGGGTAATCTCCCAAACTCCTTCTATGAAGCCAGCATCACTCTATTATCAAAACCAGGCAAAGACACAACAAAAAAAGAAAACTATAGACCCATCTCACTAATGAACACAGATGCAAAAATTCTAAACAAAATACTTGTAAATCACATACAGACCCACATCAAAAAGATCATCCATCATGACCAAGTTGGATTCATACCAGTGATGCAGGGATGGTTCAACACACATAAATCAATAAATATCATAAAACACATAAATGGACTGAAAGACAAAAACCACACAATCATCTCAGTTGATGCAGAGAAAGCCTTTGACAAAATACAGCATTCCTTCCTGTTTAAAGTTCTAGAGGGAATTGGACTGAAGGGAACATTCCTAAATATAATCAAAGCCATATACAACAAACCCACAGCCAACATCATCCTAAATGGAGAAAAAATAGAACCATTCTCTTTAAAGGTAGGAACCCAGCAAGGCTGCTCCCTATCACCAGTTCTCTTCAATATAGTGCATGAAACGCTTGCTAGGGCAATAAGGCAAGGAAAGGAAATTAAAGGAGTACTAATTGGAAAAGAGGAAGTCAAGCTATCCCTGTTTACAGATGATATGATAGTTTACTTGAGGGATGCTAAAAACTCCACCAGAAATCTCCTAGAAACAAATAAGAGTTTCAGTAAAGTGGCAGGATACAAAATTAACCTAGAAAAATCAGTAGCCTTTCTTTACATCAACAACAAGCAATTGAAGAAGGACTACAAGGAGACCTTCCCACTCACAATAGCCTCAAAAACAAAGACAAAACAAAACAAAACAAAAATAAAAACAAACCTGGGGATAAACCTAACCAAAGACACCAAAGTTCTCTATAACAATTTTTTTTTTTTTTTTGTATTTTCGAGAAAGGGTCTTCCTTTAAGTCCCAGCTGGCTTGGAGCTCACTCTATAGACCACGGTGGCCTTGAACTCACAGAGATCTGCCTGCCTGTGCCTCCTGAGTGCTAGGATTAAAGGCGTGTACCACCATGCCCTGCTTATAAGGAGGCTGTAAGTATTCTTGCAGATGATTGTTTTGTCTATTTAGTGGCCTGGAATTTTTGCCATTGGTAGATGGATGTAGGATCTTTGTGTATTACAATGAGCCCATGAAAAGTCCCTTTCTCTCTTCCATTCCTTTCTCATCACTCTTTTCCCCCAAATACAACATGTCACACACACACACACACACACACACACACACACACATTCTTTTTGTTGCTTCTAGATCTTGAATACTTAAAACAATAAAATTTATGTCTCAAATAGAACATATATGGGCTTTAATCTGAAGCCAAAATATCTAAATCTCAGTGTACGTATTGTTATCTGTGTTTACTGGTCAGTGTGGTTTGTTAGCTTTTCAGTCCTTGACAATGCTAGAGAATTAAATTTCTCAAATAGACAATCTTTTAGTTAATTGATATGTTATTGTAAAAAAATGTAAGTTTCAGATAGTTACATAAGAACTTTGAGACTGAATTGTGGATGCGCATCTAAGAAAAAGCCAGCTGTCTTCTTTGAATTGTGTTTGCTGGATAGCTAGAGATGCACAGAAGTTAGTTGAAAAATATCCAGAGCAGCATATGTGTATTCTGTTTCTGTTTTTCAGAAAACGAGTCTTGAGGAAATAACATTTTTGACAGTCACATAACAGGGAAAATATCATAACTAATTTTGTGTGGCTGCACTACCTACATACATGTCTACACATATGTCTGAAAACATGTAATTCCTGATATGTATGTTCTGTAAGTTGTAGTGCTATGATAACAGATGTGTTGTACAGAGGAAGAAAGCTAAATATTAATTAGAAATTTAAAAGGTATTTGGAGTTGAGTTAAAAACCGTGAACAACTTTGGCCTTAACATTTTAGAGTGTGGTGAATTCATTGTCTGAGGCTGAGACTTGCAGCATTTTTCTGAATGTGCCTAATAATAATTCTAGGGAGTAGTGGGAGTGGAGTGTGCGCGCATGTGTGTGCGCGCGCGCGTGTGTGTGTGTGTGTGTGTGTGTGTGTGTGTTTGTGACTATAGGAGTATTTTATTTTATTATTATTATCATTATTATTTCTGTCTTTTGAGACAAGGTCTTTAGTCTCAGCTGGCCTGGAACTCCTTATGTAGACCAGGTTGTCCTTGAACTCAAGAGATCCGCCTGCCTCTGCCTCCCGAGTACTGGGATTAAAGGCGTGTGCTACCATGCCTGGTTTAGGAGTATTTTAATTACATTTCTAGGTCCTTTCTGAAGAGCTCCTGGTGGGTTGGGCAGTGTAGACCTCACACATTTGTATTTGTCACAACTACTCTGGAAGATGCTTTATTAGTAGGCATGTTTGGCAAACATTCTCATGGGTTAAATAGTTAGACTGGCAGAGAGCTTCACATGGCAAACCAATCAACTGCGTCTGCCAAAGTGCACTTATGACATTCGATACAGACCATTTGCCATCACAGTTACCTCCTGGGTTTGTAATACTGATGCTGGAAATAGTTCTAGTTATATAATTGTATCATGCTTCATTATAATTGTTAGCATTCAGTTTTTAAGATATGTCAGGCATTGTGTTTATCACATATTGCATCTGTAACTATTGTTTTATATATTTCACCTAATTTTAATCTCTTAGAGATGAAGAAACCAAGTTGTGACTTTACCAGGATCAAATTTAATGAGTGGTGAAGGTAAGATTTGAATACAGGGGCTGGAGAGATGGCTCAGCAGTTAAGAGCATCGACTGTTCTTGCAGAGGACCCAGGTTCTATTCCCAGTACCCACATGGCAGATAAGAACTGTCTTTAACTCCAGTTCTAGGGGAATCCAATGCCGTCTTCTGATCTCCGCGGCATTGCCCAACATGGGTGCACCAACCTACATGCAGACAATATACTCATACACATAAAAATAATAATAATAAAAAATTAGAAAAAAAGATTTGAATACAGGCATTCTGTTGGTAGAGTAAGCATTTGTGTGTGCACATGTGTGTGTGCATGCACGTGTGTGTACATGTACATTTCTTTGTGCTATGTATATGTGTGTGCAAGTGCATTTGTGCAGGTGTGTTTGCCTGTGCATGCACATATGTAGGCCAGAAATTGACTCCATATGTCTTTCTCTAACACTTTCCATCTTATTTATTTATTTATTTATTTATTTATTTATTTATTTATTTATTTATTTATTTTGAGATAGGATCTCTCACTGAACCTGAGCTTTCCATTTTCAGCTAACCTGGCTGCCAACGAGCCTCCAGGACCTGCTTGTCTCTGTTCCTCCAGTCCTGGGGTTATAGATGTGTGCTGCTGTGCCTGGCTTTTACATGAGTGCTGATGATATAACTTCAAGTCTTCATGCTTGCGAAATAAGTACTTTCCCAGTGAGCCATCTCCTGCGCCTGGAGTAAACATTCTTTTTTTTTTTTTTAATTTTTATCTATTTCTGTATGTGTATGAATGTACTGTCTGCATGCAAGTCTGTGCACCCGTGTTGTGCAATGCTGCAGAGGTCAGAAGAGGGTCTTGGATTCCCCTGGAACTGGAGTTCTCCTGGAATTGGAGTTTCAGACGGTTCTCGGCCGCCATGTGGGTGCTGGGGATCGAACCCGGGTCCTCTGCAAGAGCGGTCGGCGCTCTTAACCGCTAGGCCATCTCTCCAGCCCCCAGGAATAAACATTCTTAACCAAAGTATATTAGGTGCTTTGATTTCTTCTTTCTTTGGTAAGAGTTTACAATCTCAAGGCATTTGACAGCAATATCCTTCTTATTATTTAATTATTTCTCAGTAGAAAGCAATTTTGACCAAATTGATGTTCCTTTTGGGAGTTTTATGAAAGGATTACTAACATTTCAAATTAAATGGGTCCCACAGCTCTCAGAAAATGCATTAGTATTAAGAATAAAAAGACTGCACTATCTCTGTTTTAGTGGTGGATCTCCAAGAATAGTTGATAGTTACACTCAAAACGACTACAGCCCCCAATATCAAATTATACCACTCCTTAAACCTTTCCTTGTTCCCACAGACATTGCTCTGAAGACATGAAGCAGCAGCCTCCCATGTCTTTTTACTTACTGACAGACCTTTGGCAGGTTCAGCTGCCTTTGTTCTGAGTGATAACTTCTGGCGACATACACCAGTTAGACAAGGGTGTGGAATGGAAGGTTTAGTCATGGAGCAGATACCTCCAAGTGCTGACTGCAGGAGCATTTGAGAGCTGCAGAGTGTGATAAACCCTCAAGCTTTTGTGACTAAGAGACCAAAGTATTTCCACTCGTCCCATATTTGAAAGATCAATGAATCTGTCTTGAAGTTCATTCCCATAGTGCTTTTATAAAAAGCAGTGTGCAGAGAGCAACACCACACAGGAGTTGGATCTCACCAAGATGCTTGGCTCACAGGAGTCCTTGTGCTGTTTAAGCCATGCCACTGAGCATCCCGGGGATGGGGTGTGTGTGTGTGTGTGTGTGTGTGTGTGTGTGTGTGTGTGTGTGTTTCTCCAACAGCTCCCTGAAATTTTCCTCTCCAAGTCTGAAGCATAAGAAAAATAGTGGACAACACTCATAGTAAATGTGCAGAATTCAATTTTCCAATGCAGATTCCCATTCGTTCATACCACTAAGGTTTTATCGCTGTTCTCTTGATGGTTAAAGACCAGATCTTTGATTTGCAGAGTTTAATGAATAGATGACCAGTGATAGTTATGTACCATAATGCTGATTCATTTTCAGTCTCTAGGAGAAGAATAAATCTAGAAATTCCTTTATACTTCCTAATAAAAGAGGGAGTTAATTTCAGAATTTGAAAAAGAAAACTTTGACTTTCATTCCGAGGAGACTAATTTTAGGCTTTTCATTTCTGATTCCCCTTCTTGTTTTGTGTCCATGTCATTCACTTTAGTGTCATTTCTCAACATGGAATGTACTCGGTGTGTGGCTTCAGTGAGTTTTTCCTTGCTAGGTAGAACAGCAAGATGGCCCTGGACTCGTCTCCTTTGCCATCACGCCCTCTGTAGTAGAAGGCATCCTGTCATTCCTGTGTCTACACGAAATCTCAGGCTGTTTTCCCTGCTGTCTATTTTAAGTCAAGAATTGCTCTGTAGCAGATTTACAAATTTGTAATCATAAATTACTTTGCAGGAAGAACTTTTAAATTCAGACATGAAATTTTGTTTTAGTTTAGCTTGTTTTTGAAGAGTGTGTGGGAGATGATTTATGCTGTTTCGGGATTGGTAAATAATTCACTGATAGAAGTTTACTTTAAGGCTTATTTAGGTATTTACTTGCAGTGGGAACCAAATCTATTTTAAGGTCTTTCTGCTGTTTTACTATTTTCTTTGGTCAAGAGTTGACCACTTAATGAATAAGCAGAGTCTATTAAGTACTTAATGTGAACCAACCACACTTGTAGAATAATGAGGTAGTGGTGGAGAAGAGTTGGGATGCTTGCATTGTCTGGCTTGCCTGTCCTCTTGTTATTGGTGTGACTTCAGGCCAGTCCTTCCTCACCTTGGGATTTTTTTATTTTTACATTATTTATTATTTTTATTTTATGCATATGAGTGTTTTCTACGTGTATATAAGTCCACCATGTATGTTGTGCAGTGCCCACAGAGGCCAGAAGAGGCTGTCAGATCCCCTGGAACTAGAGTTTCAGGCAGTTGTTAGCTTCCATGTGGGTGCTGGGAATCAAACTTGGGTCCTCTGGAAGAACAGCAAGTGCTCTTAACAGCTAAGCTATTTCTCCAGCCCCGATCCTTGTTTTCTATTATATACTCACTGTTCTTAACCTACAGTTTGTGGGAACAGTTTATATGAAAATAAACATTTAATAAGTAATGCAAAATAGGATGCAACCCACTGAAGTTATTTTCTAACAGTGTAGACACTTTATAGGAACTCAGGAAAAGAAGAGGCAGATATAGGTATGTTTTCAAAGGAGCTTATGGGAGTAGAAAGTATTTGAGCTGGAGCTCTGAGTGTGTATAGGGTTGAGGGTGTGAAGAAACTTAGAATTAGGGCAGAGAGTGGCCATTGTGTTAGGCCAGGGAATCTGAGCAATGTAACTTTGCCTAAGTGTTATGGAGTTCAAATTTGTCTGCCTTCACCTTCACATGCCCTGTGACTCCTAGGATTAGGTATCTTAGTTTCTTCTTTCCTGTTATGCTTTTCCTATCTTTTTTATTTCTCAATTCAGGGTCATTATGCCATGTCTCATCATCACCCTGGTCTCCTCATTAAGCCCACTCTCCTCTTTTCCTTACTCAGCATTAGCTGCCACTAGATACGGTGTTACATGGTTGGAATGTTTCATTTCTTTACAATTTTAGCATTTATGTATTGTGTGGGTATGTTCATATGTGTATATATGTGCATGCATTCCTATTGTGGTACATGGGTGGAAGACAGTGCTCTTTGGGTCTCTCCTTCCACCATGTGGGTCCCAGGCATCAGACTCAGGTGGCCAGGCTGGGTAGCCAGTGTCTTCCCTGCTGAGTCATCTTGAGGTTCCTATATCATTTCTTTTAATTGTGACAGCTTCATGAATTAGATAGATTATCCTTATTTTATACGTAATACTACTCCGTCTCCATGACATTGGAAATTAATTTTGTTCAAGGTCGTCTAGTCAAGAATAAGTACTTGAACTTGAATTAATTCTCTGTCATTGTTTTTCTTAATGATAAAGATTTAGAACATAAAATTTCAGTTATTGATTTCATGATAACTTTTTTCATAGAACTATGAGGGAGAAAATGAAACAAAACTAGTCCAGAAACTTTCTCCATTATTTTTTTCTTCTTGGGACTTTGATGAGTGGTATAGAAAAGTAAGTTTTATCAGTAAATAAAGGTACATAATGTTGTAATGAGTTACAAGCTGAAATGATAACTGGGAAAGGCTTTTTTTTAAAAATTTATTTGTTGGGACTGGAGAGATAGCCTAGCGGTTAAGAGCACCGACGCTCTTGCAGACGACCCGGGTTCGATCCCCAGCACCCACATGGCGGCTAAGAACCGTCTGTAACTCCAATTCCAGGAGAACTCCAGTTCCAGGGGAAACCGAGACCCTCTTCTGACCTCCGCGGCATTGCACGACACGGGTGCACAGACCTGCATGCAGACAGTACATTCATACACATACAAAGATAAATAATAAAAAAAAATTAAAAAAATTTATTTGTTATTTTTGTATGTGTATGAGTGTACTGTCTGCATGTAGGTTTGTGCACCTGTGTTGTGCAATGCCGCAGAGGTCAGAAGAGGGCATCGGATTCCCCTGGAACTGGAGTTCTGGAATTGGAGTTACAGACGATTCTTAGCCGCCATGTGGGTGCTGGGGATCGAACCCGGGTCCTCTGCAAGAGCAGTCGATGCTCTTAACCGCTAGGCTATCCCTCCAGCCCCTTTGGGAAAGGCTTTTAAGATTTTTTTTATGTGTGGGACTTTGTACTGTTTAAATCATAAGAATTTTTTTTTTTTGGTCTTTTTGAGACAAAGTCTCCCTGTAGCCCCAGCTGTCCTAGAACTCACTCTGTAGACAAGGCTGGCCTTGAACTCAAAAAGATCCACCTGCCTCTGCCTCCTGAGTGCTAGGATTAAAGGCCTGTGCCGATTCTGTTGATCCATTTTATGTTTTTTTTTTTTTTTCCTCAAATGAACTTCCTATATATCAAAGCAAATTGGGAAATTATTTAAAAATTGTTTACATTTATTTGGGAGAAATACTTTCGCTTATGGATCTAGTACTTGCCTGTGATAACAGTGGCTTCCAATGTTGAGTTTAAGACTGTTCTCTCGTGCTTCCTCAGGTTGTTGCTTTTGGTGGAACCGCAAGCACTTGTCTTGTGAGTGGCCTGGTTAGGTTATCCCTCTCCTAGGAGGTTGCAAGAGGCGGTAGGTAGGTGAGAGATCCTGGGTGGGCTGGCTCTACCCCAGGAGCATGTAACACTTCGGGCCTCTTGAAAACTCCTCAGTGGCTTCTTTTTATTAGTGATCTTTGTCAGTCCAGAAGTTAAGCATCAAGTTATTTTTGCTCAAGGAGGCCGATGAAAAGAGAGATGAATGAGTAAAAATAGAGACAGCTTTGTGTTGAATGTGGAATTTGAGCTGATTCTTAGCTGGTGGTAGGGCTTACTTAAATGTGTTGAGCAGAGGTGATGAGCGAAGAAAGACCTAGAACTGGTACCAGATGGAAGGACTTAGTGGAAGTTGGGATAGGGTTAGAGGAAAATGTTTTGTGGGTCCTAAAATTCACTATTACTTGGACATATGGAAGAATGCATGCTGTATTTTACATATGGTTGACCTAAGGTTTCTAAATCAATGTTTGGTTGGGTTGATTTATTTTTTATGTGTATGAGTGTACTGTCTGCATGTATGTTGGTGTGCCCATGTCGTGCAATGCTGAGGAGGTCAGAAGAGGGTGTCAGAGTCCCCTGGAACTGGAGTTAAAGACAGTTCTTAGCTGCCATGTGAGTGCTGGGAATCAAACCCGGGTCCTCTGCAAGAGCTCTTAACTGCTGAGCCATCTCTCCAGCCCCTGGTTGGGTTGATTTATAAAACAGGGTCCCGATATATGGTCCTGGCTGACTTTGAATTCCCAGGTCCCTTGCCATTGCCTCCTGTGTGTTATTAGAGGTGTGCAGCACCAAGCCCAGCATCCTAGTAAGGGCTTCCTAGTAAGGCTTTTTTACTCATTGCTCAGCATGGAAAAAAGTAACCATTAGAATAATTTGGATCCAAATAGATTGAATATGTCATTTAGGAAACACTGATGATCACTCTGCTATATTCCTGTCTTCCCAGTACTCCGCCAATACGGAGAGATAGATGAGATGATGCTACGTGGGATGACGATGGAGGGGCAGCAGGCAGATTTACTGAATTTTAGCCAGTTGTCTCTTGTCCTTATTGCTGCATATACTCATGTGTCTCCTAGTTGATGTCTGCTCTGTAGCTTCTGTGCTTACCTGGCAACTAATGAACTCAACAGCCTGTTTCAAGTTACCCCACTGAGTGCTTTTTGGCTGGCTCTACTAAGGTCCTCCTGGTTTCTTGCGGGACTGCTGACTCTTGGATAGCTGGCTCTGAATCCCACGGTATAGACCTTTTACTAATGGTAGTGATGTCCCTCTAAGAAGTTTCTTGGCCATATTCATAACTCTGGCTGGGTTCACTTTTCTTTGCAGGTTCTTTTATGGGGGCACAGGTAGGAGAGCTGGGCCTCAGTGTCTCTGTCACTTTGATATCACTCTTGTAGGGTGACTGAAGTAGCCTTAGACTCTTTCAGGGGACAGTAGCTCCTGAGCAGAGTGGAGCCAAAAAGTGGAACGTGACCAAATGTCTACTCATCCCAGCTTCTAGCCTTCCTTCCTTTTTTCCTACAGTTGCTGCACTATTGGACATGGATAAAATTCCTTCTTTTCTTTTACTCTGGAGTCTTCTTACACAGGACTCTGAAGTTTAGCTTACCAGAGAGGAGAAAGAAAGGACAAAAGGGCTTTATGCAATTTCAAGATAATAACTTGATTTGCAAAACTCTTGTCTTCATACAGAATCTTATTTCCCAAATGTCAAAAGTTGCATAGATGTTTCTTCTATGATAAATATTAATCATCCCATGATGGAAGCTTAGGCCAGATTTGGGAAAAGGTCATGTACTTAAAAAGTCACAAGGTAAAAAAACCACATTAACATTTTATGATATCTTATAAGTGGTAAAGAAGTGACTCAGACAATTGGCCCAGTTTCTTTGAGCCAGATTTTTCAAACTGTGTTCTGTAGGAAGGGTCAATGGGAAGTTTAAACCAATTCTGTCCAGAAAGAATTTATGGCTAAACTGGTTATCTGACTTTTGGAGAGTAACCGTAATACTGATTAAAGGTCGGAAAAATCCTGCAGTAAAATACAGAAAGTGTTATATCTTGACCAACAAGCTTGTCTTAAAAACAGAAATTAATTATTTACTAAGTCCTACTGGAAAATACTTTTTAAACTTTAGTTGTGCTAAACATTCTGGGTAAGGTCATGGAATTCCAGTTTCTAAAACTAAGGAGAAATTACAGATTTGAATGGTTTATACAATTTGGTAATTTTTTTTTGACAAAAGAATTTACCAGGCTGTAATGAAGTTACGTTTTGTCAAAATAAATGTATAGTTCAAACCTGTTCATTGAGTGTTTATTTTGAACTGAACTCTAGATAGAAACCATTTTCTTGGGGAACTGCTTTTAGGTAACATGGTTTATGTGATGTGGAAACTATTTTGTAATATGAACACCTAAGTGGGGAGCCTTTTGTTCAATCCAGCTAGCGTTTTCTCTTCTGATTAAACGTGAGATTACAATATTTCCCTTGGCTGTAGGCAACTGGATTTCCTCAGGACCTCTTTGGTGTCAGCCCTCTATAACTGGAGAGTAGAATAATAATATTTATATTTGCATAATTCTGAAGTTGATCATGGTGAGAAATAGCCATGATGTGCATTTGTCTGAAGTAATTTATTGTTAGTACTGATTTAAAATTTCTTCTATGATCTACAAAATGAAATGGTTGTGCTTATAAAGGGATGTGGGAAGACTTAGAACTCTGTAATTAAAAGGGCACAGCAGCATATTAGACCCACAAGGAGCTGAAACAGTGTCTCTGTGTGCCATATAAAGGAGCAGAAGAGCGAGTCCACAGAAACTAAACAATTATTTTAGGATCCTCTAGTGAGTATTTCAATAAACATAATTTTGCCTTTATTAGTGAACTGCATAATAACATGTAGGTTATTTGAATAAAATATAACATTGACACTCAAGAAATATGCTTTTTAAATAAAAAGATTTCTTAAACCAAATAGTATGGTTGTCAAATTGTGCTTGCCTTTATGAAATGTATTTTGGTCACTGAAAGGAAGTATATGTGCATAATTTACAAACGTGAAGAAGCAGCCTTGCCTCTTCATTTGTTATGAAAGCAAGAGGGTTTTGTGATTGGAGATACCTGGGAGTTGGAGCTTGGTGCAGAAGACTCCTAATAGGAATGGGTTGAGTCAACCGGTCACAGTGAAGTGAATTTATAATGCAGTTATCAGCCGCACTTAAACTGTTGTGCACCAAATTTGACAGGAGTTATAAGTACAAATGTCAAGGACAATGATGGAGTCCTGGTGGGGATTAGAGAACATGAGAGGAAAGCAGTGTGTATTGGATGAAGATGGAAGAACCTGGCTTTTAACTGGGAATGGATGAAACTTTCCTCCTTTGTCCTTGGCTTTTTACTTTTTGAAATGTTTACATCCTAACGCATAGTATAGACTGAAGAAGATGAATGGGAAAATGCAAACCTAGAAGGCTGTGTTCACTAAGAATAGGGTAACAGAAAAATATTTCCATATGCTTTAGAAGTTCCCAGTTTCCTGTAGTACAGACTGTCTGTTTTCTTATTGCCTAGATTTTAGTAATAAATAATATATTTTAGAATCCAGTGCAAATCAACAAGTAATTTTCTCAGCAGTACATGTTGTGAGATGACTTTTCAGTATAGTTCAGTTTAGGTGAGTTGAAGACAATGGACTTACTGGGTCATTGTCCTCACTGTGTCAAGTAGGCCTCGAAGACAGGTGTGCAAACTTTAGGCTGAGGCTGAGCTGTGGCACTTGGGAACATTCAATGAATTTAGGTGGTGTTGACACTGAATTTCTCTGCAGTAGGTCCAGAAAGTGGGGTTTGCATCCTGTTTGCTGAGTGGCTGATTTAGTGTCAGGCACACAGTGAGGACTTGATTTAGTTGTACGAGTTTGGTATGATTCTTTGTTTTTTGTTTGTTTTGTGTGCATACATATATGCACCTGCATGTTAATACCAGTAGTTGACCTAAGGGTCTTTCTTAATCACTCTCCATCTGTATATCACGGCCCATTCTCTTGCTGAACCTGGAGCTCCCTAGTCAAGCTAGCAGCTTGTACTAGGGCTTTTTGTCTCTGTCTCTCCAGAGCTCTGAGATTGCTGGTGGGTCACCTTGCCCACTTGAATTTTATGTGAGTGCTGGAGTTCAATTCCTCATGCTTGCCTAACAAGTGACTCACCCATTAAAGCATCTTCCCAGCAGAAGCAAGAGGATTACTGTAAAATTAAGGATATCCTGGTCTACATGGTTAGTTCTGGGCCAGGTGGGGCTATAAAAGAGCCTGTCTCAAAAGATGAACTCTCAAATAAACAAACAAATCAAAACCCAAACCAAAACAAACCAAAATATAAAACTAGACTTATACTGAATGCTTGTTAAAAATTCCTAAATTAGAAATTGCTAAGCTCCTATAGCTTGGTCATGACAGTGTCATATAGTCACTAGGGAACCTTTGAATCCAAATATTTTCTCTCTGTAAAGGCCCACCTACAACACTCATTTGCAGGAGGAAATGATTTAGTGCTCCCTGGAAATGAGTGCCAAGAAGAGTTTTCTTCTAAAACACGGTGCTAGTGTTTCCATATAAACATAATTTTACCATATTCAGAGATGTGGAAATTTATTTTTCACAGAATTATAGGTTCTGGGATGTAAGGATCCTCATAAAGTAGTTGTGCTGTTTAAAAGCTTGGAACTAACTATAAAGATTAAATATTTATATCTAAATGACATTTCAAGCTTTTTGTTTTCCAGGTCATGTGATTGTTGGAAGATCTGCTTTGTACCTTCATTATTACTGAGCATCACAGCTCTGTGCTGTGTGTTGAGCTCACACGTGGTCCCAACTCCTCTAGAACTTTCAGTCACTGAGGAGAGAAAAGCTCTCTCCTCAGTGACTGAATCCATATTCACAGAGAGGAGGCCAGAGAGGAAGCAGAAGTTCTCACAGAAAAGATTCTGTGGGGCAATAGGTACTTGTCTTCTATGAGAAATGCTTAGGATATACAAGACCCAACAGCAGGAGCAGAATAGCTGAAGTTGTAAAGAAGCACGACATGAGCTGGGTGTGGTGGTGCACGCCTTTAATCCCAGCACTTGGGAGGTGGAGGAAGGTGGATCTCTGTGAGTTCAAGGCCAGCCTGGTCTACAGAGCGAGCTCCAGGCCATCTGGTACTAAAGGGAGACCCTGTCTCAAAAATACCAGAAAAAAAAAAAAAAAAAAGAATGACAGGAACCTGGAATTCTGGGGGGGATGAGAATGTCTTTAATAGCGTCAGTTGAAAGTGATCTGTGCACGTGTACCTAACTATACATTGGTTTTCCACAGCACACTGAGGACTTTTTCCCCCCCTATGGACACTGTTAATCTGTGAGAGGTCTTCATTTAGGCAGCGAGATAAGCGAATCTATATTTTAGAAAGGTAGTTCTCTTAGCTCTATAAATGATATATTTATGAGAAAAAGGGTGGAGACAGTGGACAGAGGATAAAAGGGGACATTGTCAGGGCAATCACAAAATGGATAGGAGAGAGGCAGGTAATGGGTATAATTGTTGAAATTTTATTGTCAATTCCCTTTTGAAAGGGCTTTTCCTCCCTTTGGTTTGTTGTAAGAAATTGAAAAGATAACAATATGCACAACTGAGTAGTGTGTTTTAGCTGAGCTATAATAAGTTTAAGTGCAATTTATATGTTACATTATCTGCTGAATCAAGAAAACAAAAAGTAAAAAATATACAAGAATATTAACTTTATTATTCCTTACTATGACAGTATTTGGTATTGTACACCAAGTGCATTTTATATAGGGGTTTTATCTGTTAATTTTATTAAGTAATTTGTTCATTAAATTATTTACAAACACCAAAATATGCTTAGAAATTATCTAGGTCATAAAGACAGATTATAAAAATGCTGCTGGCATGGAGTTTATACTCTTATCCAGGAAGATAGACTGTATATTAAATAAGCAAGAAAATGTATTCAGTGGCAGGTGGTGATAAGCACAATGGAGGAAGGCATGACGAGGGACAGGTACCAGGTGAGGAGTTGCTGTTTTATCTAGCATGATTTGAAGCATGTCACTACGAAAAGGTGACATCTGAAGAGAGCCCTGACTGTCGTGAGGAGACAAGCTATGTGGATTCCTACTAGAGGGAAAGGAACGGCAAGGCCTAAGACTGAGGTGACCATTGGGGCGGGCTGATGTGTGTGGACCAGCAAGCTTGGTGGTGTGCCTAGATGAGAATGACAAGGGGCTGTGGAAGGAGATAAGTTCTGTGAGGGAAGTGGAGGGCACATCAATGGAGTCTTACTGACTGTTGTCAAGGTCTTGGCATTTTCTCTGTGTTAAATAGGACAGAGAGTTTACAAGTAGAGATGTGCCATCATCAAGGTTTCCAAACAATAGCTTCACCCCTATGTCAAAACATAGCCTTGGTCCAAGAAGGGAGACAGCGGCTTGGCTGCCTCAGCATTGCAGTTAAGAGAATGGTGAATAAGCGCAGCTGATAGTGGAGGTGATGAGCGGTGATCAAATCCCAACTCTCAGTGCTGACAGACAGGATGCGTTGTGTGAAGGATGGAGACAAGGATGACACCAGGGGTTCTGCTCTGCACAACGAAAGAATAGACTTAAGGGGGTCTTAAAGAGAAAGTAGTGAGAACTCATAACTCAAAGGATATGAAAATGCCCTGTGCCATGGTGGGTGCAGAGTGAGAGTTATCAATGTTATCAATGTCAGCTGCTGTCTGCTGTTCACTGTGTGAAAACTTAGTCTAGGTATTTTGCATATGTTATTGTACTGAATACTTTTATTTATTTATTTACTTTTTATTTTATTTTATTTTTTGTCTTTTTTGAGACAGGGTCTCCCTGTAGCCCCAACTGTCCTGGAACTCACACTGTAGACCAGGCTGGCCTTGAACTCACAAAGATCTGCCTGCCTCTGCCTCCCAAATGCTAGGATTAAAGGCGTGTGCCACCACTCCAGGCTGTTCTGAATACTTTTAAACTACAGTTTCAGGTCAGAGTGTATTGCCACAAAAAATAACAGCATAAGTGGGAAACTGAATTTTAAAACCACTCATTTGAATACATCTGACCTCATATTAATAAGCAGTTCCCTTTGATTTCTTTATCTCTCCTGGTCCTGGTCACCTGCATATTTAGTGTAGCTTTTGTCATTTTTTTCCATGCTGGTATGGTGATAATGATTACAATTTTTAAATGTAACTGAAATGACTGGGTTATGTCTCTAACCTATAAATGCTTCTGTCATGAATTATGCATATTTTCTAGTAAGCAACTTACTTTCTATTTGCATTTATTTTCTGATCTCGTATTCCTAAAAGTGGGATTACTATGAAAAAGAATATATACTTCTTACTTTGTAAATATTTTGCTGAGTCCATTAAAATCTTCAGCATACCCTCTTGTTACATATAATAAGTATTAGGGTTTTGATTTTGCTAACTAACTCTGGGGATATTGGCAGTATTAGTAATAGTATTAGCTTTTTACTGATTTGAGGGAGAACATTGTAAGGTATGTGGATGCTGGGATTTGGCTGACTAAGTTGAGTAAGTCATACCTGTTGGCTGCATGTGCCAACAGCTTGGGAAAATCTCTTTAACCACACTAGGCATTGGCTTGCTTGTCTGGTCTATAAAACATGACTATTACTACAACTTGGCTAGTATGGTTTTTGTAAGGAAATGAATGAAGACTGGAGATGTGTTTCAGAGTGCTTGCCTAACATGCATGAGACCCTGAGTTCTTTCTCTAACACTGAAACTGAAAAGAAAGGGAGAAAGGAAGCATGTATAAAAGTAGCATAGTTTCTGGCAATTTGTATGTCAGCATACCAGTGTCTCCTACCTATACTTTTGGGCTATTAGCATACTGTAGTTTTTTTTTTTTAATCAAGTTTGATGCTTACTTGTGTTTTTATTTCTTTTGCATGAATTGTCATTTAACCTCTTCATATGTTTAATAGTTATACGCTTTGTTTTTATGTGATTCGAACTGTCACTGTGATTCAGAAGTATTGTAAATTTGGCATATATTTGATATACCTTTTCTGACAAGCTCACAGTTTAAAACCAGTGCTAGGTAGAGCATAGATTATTTACTTTTATGATTGTGTGTCTAACTGGAAGCTGCAGTTCACTGCTGCTCCATAGAATTGTTAATGCTGCTCTCCTGAAAAAAGATTATAGGATAGTATTCTTTCTTTAATGATTATCACTTTCATACTATCAAACTTGAAAAATTATTAATCGGGGCTGGAGAGATGGCCTAGCGGTTAAGAGTGCCGACTGCTCTTGCAGAGGACCTGGGTTCGATCCCCAGCACCCACATGGCTGCTGAGAACCGTCTTTGACTTCAGTCCCAAGGGAATCTGATGCCCTCTTCTGACCTCCACAACATTGCATGACACGGGTACACAGACCTACATGCAGACAGTACATTCATACACATAAAAAAATAAAATTAAAATTAAAATATTGCTGGGCATGGTGGCACATGCATTTAATCCCAGCACTTGAGAGGCAGAGGCAATTGGATCTCTGTGAGTTCAAGCCCAGCCTGGTTTACATAGTGAGCTCCAGGCCAGTTTATTTGGGACCTAACAGGAAGACCCTGTTCTCAAAAATACCAAAAAAAAAAAAAAAAAAAGAAAAAAGAAAAAATTATTAATCAAATCATTGAATATAAGGAATTATATTTGTAAATTCTTTACCACTCTTCACTTTTCTAATTTTTAGTTTACTATGGCTCTCTTTATATAGAAACAAATGGAAACTAAAGATAGAAAAAAATTTTTTGAGACAGGTTCAAGGATGGCTTTGAATTCACTATGTAGCCAAGCCTTGCCTTAAATTCTTAATTCACGTACTTCTACCTTCTGAGGGCTATGTCCAGCTGAAATGCTTCTTAATAAGAATTGGGGTGTTGCTACTCCCTTCATTTTGTAAAATGTTAATTTTGCAGGTTATGCAACTTAGTATTGTTAATATTATTGAGAAAAGTAAAATGATTTAGTTCTTATGTCATTAGTTGGAGAACAAAAGGTGAAAGTAATTTTCTTACATTGTTTGTGTAAAAATGTTGTGGTAATTAGAATATATATCCCCAGATTTTTATGTGGAAGGTTAATGGCCAGTGTAATAGTATCAAGATGTACATTAAGCCATGAGGGCAAAGGACTCTTAAGAGTTTGAGAGAGTGTATTTACTCCTTTCTGTTCTATACAGTCTGTTTCTCATTTAATAACACACCCACAAAATGCTGTCTTGAAGCAGATAGTAGCTCTTGTCAGACACTGCCCTGTTATCACATTGATCTTGGATTTATTAGCCTTTAGAACTGAGTAAAGTAAAATTTTGTTATTGAATTAGTTACTTTCTCATGACTGTAACCAAATGCCTGAAGAGGGCAAGGAAGGAAAGAGATATTTTGGATAATTCAGAAAGTTTCAGCCATCATGATAAGGTGAGGAACTTGGGATGGAACAGCTAAGTTCCTGTTGGCACATGGCAGAGTATTGACATCATGCAGACCAGGAAGTAGAGGGTGACACCGAAAGTGAGCATGGACAACATATTCCCAAGGACGTGCTCCCAGTGACGTCTTTATTTCAGCTAGGTCCCCACCTCCCAAAGTTTCTACAATCTCCCAAAATAATGCTTCCAACTGATGGCCAGCTATTTGAAATGGGAGCCTATGGGGGCATTTCATATTTGAACCATAACACTCTGCCCCTTGGCCTCAAAGTCCTTGACTACCTTTTTATGTGCTATGTATGTAGTGTGACTTGAAACTTTCCATGATCCTAATATATCAATACTATTGAAAAGTTTAAGTGCATTGTTTCCACTGAGACTCAGGTCAATACTCTTGTCTGTGAATTCCTATAGCATAAAGTTACATACTTCCAATATACAGTGGCACAGATTAAACATTTTCTTTTGAAAAAGGGACCGAAGCCAAATCTAAACAAAATAGAGCAAAAATTAAGTGTTGTATCTCCATGTCTGGCATTTGGAGCACATGATGTGATATGATAGGCTTGGGTAGCCCCACTGCCATGGTTTTGCCATTTGTAGCATATATGGCCTCTTCTTGGTCAGGCTTCATTTGGTGCCTGTAGCATTCCTTGGCAGATGTTGCATGTTCTTGGCATCTCTAGCATCCTGACATCTCATTACAACTTAGGCTACATATTACTTAGGCTCACTGCTTTACGTATTACCTTCATAGTAGGGATTGTTTATATTACCTGGCCTCACAGATATTTCTCTAGATTCTTGATGAAAGCCTCCCTGACCCCATAACAGATGGATTCTTTTTTCTTTTAATACTGCCATTCAGATAAATGGCAAGTTCTACCTATTTGAACTTGGGCCCTGGTGAACTATGGCTGCAGTGGCCTATGAGTACCCAGGCAGCTGACCTGGTAAAACACTTTGCTAAGTGTCTCTTTGGGAACAGAACAATCTATTTTCAAATGAAGTTTTGGCTTCTATTCTGAAGCCTTTGATAGGTGAGATCTTGGCAATTTCTGTAATGCTTTTAAGACACTTTCCTTATTATCTTAGTATACATTGTTCTATTTTGTTTTAATGGTGCTAATCTAACAACTGTGGGGGCTTGGCCACTTTCTCTGTCCTTTTCTGGCCAAATCACACATTTTTTTTCATGTGTTTAGTTTCCTGAGTCTCACTGTAAACCTGGCTAAAAGCAGCCAGCAACAACCATGCCACAGTCTAGATGCTATTCCTTCTTAAAGTTTCCTTATTGAAGTAATTAGTCCATTAGATTTGAATTCCACATCACTCAAAATTTTAGGACATGGGAAAAATGTAGATTAAGTCTTTGTCATAGTGTAAAATGAATGGTCATTAGTTAAGTTCCCAGTACAGTTCATGTTCATCTTCTCTGTATTTCCATCAGCATTCTGGTCTGAACTCTCATCAGAATTATCAATTAAACTTTATTTTATCCTAGGATTTCTCTTGCCCATTTCTCCACATTTTTCCAAATTCTTCCCACAAACTAGTTCTGCTTGCTTAAGAAACATTGTCAAATTTAGTCACAGCTGTGGTTCTACTTCCGCAGCACTAATTGTCTATAATGGTTACTTTTACTTCACTGTGGCCAAAATATCTTAGAGAAATAAGGTAAGGGAGGAAAATTTATTTTGGTTTGTGGTTTTAGGGGGTTTCCTTCCTATCATGGTAGAGAAGGCATCTTGAAGCACCACAGTTCATGGAAGAAGAAAGGTATTGGAGAGTATTAACATGTGGGGAACTAGGAAGAAGGGAGCAAGTCTGGAAGTCACATGGGTAACACATGCCCAAAGACCTGCCTGAATGACCTGTTTCCCAAGGCTAGGCCTCATTTGAAGATTCCAGGTTCTTTCCAAATAGCACAACTAATTAGCAGGCCAAGCATTCAAAACATGAGCTCATGGCACATTTCAGATTCAAACAGTGACCATTGTTTATAAGGTAGGCAGATCTCTGTGAGTTCAAGGCCAGCCTGGTCTACAGAGGGAGCTCTAGGCCAGCTGGGATTAAAGGGAGACCCTGTCTCAGTAGTACCCTCCCCCCCCAAATAATTTGCCTTATGAAATGCACATTCTGGTCAAAATTCTAAGACCTTTAAAATGCTCATGAATTTTAATCAAGGTCTCATGTTACAGCAAATATTCTGTCATTAAGCTGTTTGCTCATCCATGTAACTACATATGAGATTGTAGGTAGAATATGTATACCTTTACTTAAGAGATATTCATCTAAACTGATTGTGTGTAAACATGAATACATGGATGTTTTACGAAAAGCATTTCATGTCCACTATCTAGGCTTTCTCAGACCTACCTAGTTTATATAGTTAAGCCTTAGGCCAGAGAGTCCAATTTTCTAGATATTTCCTAGTCCTTTTAGAGTGACTGACTCAAACACATTTCCCTTTTCTTTTTCCCTAAAGGGGAAAAACTCTTCAAGTTCTCAGATGGTTTTATCCTTCATTATATTTACAACTTCTCTGTGTAGCATCCCATTCCAAGAGCTCTGGTAAGCTGTACAAATAACAGTGAACTGAGTGATTATAATTTGAGCTTAAACTATTATTGGTTGATTTGATAATAACTTAAGAAGCTACCTATTCTGATGCCAGTTGTGTTTATTAAGATTTTCATTGCGCACTGCAGAGGAGTGGTTTGGGAATTTCAGGAACTAGGGCACAGCCTGAGTTTGTATTTTTAGTCCTGGGCCCTTTCAGCACCCCTCCTGTCACACCACTTAAACAGCTGTTTACTCTGACTGCGTGTAAACAAGTTCTTCTCCCTCCTTCCCCGAGGACCTAGATTTGAGACTCTTATTCAGTCCTTCACAAATATAGCATTGGTTGTGACCTTTTGCTCTAATCTGGACCCTCTTGAGATTTTCAAGCACATGCTGACAAAGATTGTGTGAGAATTATGTAAGTATCTGCTTAAGGGCAAGAAGCAAGCCTTTCAGCAAGCATTCACCATTGCTTTGGACACAGTTGTAGTACCTTAATAGTGGAACTAAATTTGCCTAACACATTAAAAAATAGTTGGCTTGAAACTTTACTCAGTTCTAGTTAGAAAGAACACTTCTGCCAAAATGAACACTTCCTAAACCAGTCTGTCCTTTTGAGCATATGTTCTCTTCTGCTCATTCTCAGGAGCCCTCCACTCTTCACCTTGAGCAGCTCTATAGATAAATTTGCCCAGATTTATTATCAGTGTTAACAATAAGACTGTGACATCCTCGAAGGAGTGCATATAATTCAGTGCGTTCTGCTCAAGCTTCCCTCTATGAAGGCTATCCAACTCCCATCAGATAAAAATGGCCTTTAATCCTAACACTTGGGAGGCAGAACTCTGTGAGTTCAAGGCCAGCCTGGTCTACAGAGTGAGTTCCAGGACAGCCAGAGAGCCAGAGCTACAGGGAGACCCTGTCTTAAAAAGACCAAAAAGAAAAAAGGATTGTCCCAGGGTACTACATCTTGGCGAGGAATTTGATTTTTGTGATCAGATTCCAAAGTTTATGGATTGTCTCTACACCAATCACTTGTTTTTAGATATAAAATTCATCAGAATAAAAGTCATCCACAAAACTGTGCTGTTTCCGTGGAAGCCCTGAATAGCTCCAGATTCCCAGCAGTTGAGCACTTGAGTAAATGGCCTGCCTGCTTGTCTGTCTCTGCTCCCATTTTTCCGTGCTCATGGGAGGGAGTGGGAGTGAGCTTCATTCATTGTTTATTTCCAGAACTATGTAGTATGTTCCCCCGAAAAAGTGTTTTTAACTACTCAATGCCTTATGATGATCAAACATGTTTTTTTTTCCATAAAAATATGGCAACAATTTATAACAGAAGCCTTTAGCTAAAGACTTAATGAGATGATAATTCTTAAGGTCATTTATTCATTCTTAAAGGGAAGTAGAAATCTCAAGTTGTAAAATAACAATGTCAAAAGTGAAGATAGGTTTTTCAGTTCTTGTACGTGTGAACCAAATCATATAGATACCAAATCCAGTGGATATTCAGAAACTCATGAATTAAAAAGTCATTTTACATTTAACACTAATTTCAACCAACTAACATATGTTGCTACAATTAGAGTTCTCAGAAATATGGAATTCACAATAATTAGAATGATGGATTCTTGAGAGGGATCATTAGAGTCACAATATGCTTTAACTCTTACCAGCTGTGACAGGGCAGACCATTACTGTTCTTGAGACTTTGCCTAGAAGCTTTCAAAGCATCTGTTTATAAACTGGAACCCATACTTAAGTGTCACTGGATTAACACTTCAGAATTTCATGTTTACACATATATTTCACAACTCTCTTTAATATGCTTTAAAGCTGCCTGAGACTTATTTATGTGTTCCACAGCTATACTCTGTTCCATAATCTATACTTACTTTCTTTTGAAATTAAATTTATTGCCACTGAAAATTGTGACAAAAATAAAGCCCAAAGGTGTTGCAACGTACTAACTGAAAACACGTATTCTGTAACTAGTATGTATTAGTAAGCACTTAAAAGTTGGGTTTTGGGCTGGAGAGATGGTCTAGCGGTTAAGAGCGCCGATTGCTCTTACAGAGGACCCGGGTTCAATCCCCAGCACCCACATGGCGGCTGAGAACCATCTGAAACTCCAATTCCAGGAGAACTCCAGTTCCAGGGGAATCCAACACCCTGCACAAACCCATATGTAAACAGTACATTCATACACATTCAGAAATAAATAAAATTAAAAAAAAGTTGGGTTTTACTTAGCTTTTTTGAGGTTTAATATTACTAAAATAGATTTAATGATAGCAATCATAATCTTGTCTTAGAAATAATTTTAGTTAAGATTTATCTAGAATATATGGGTGTGTATGTCTCATACAAATAACTCATTTTTTACTTAAAACTCATCTCTAATATCAAACATAATTTATACAAATGAGTTAAAATGTGGCTTGTGATAATGTTTGGAGTTAAAGGTCTTTTTATAAAGAAAAACAAAGTTATGTGGAGTTCAACTAATATATAAGTATTAAATTCGATTTCATCAGACATTTCTTGAGAGCCTCCTGGTTCCTAGGTCTGTACTAGGCTACGTGGATATGAGCATGGTGGTGCATGCTGTTTTATTTGCCTACAAGTATACAAAGGACAGGATTTAGAAGTACTTTCTTGTTTTTAAGTCTGGATGTACTGTATCTTGTTTAAAAAATGGTTGATTTGGTAAATTCATATCTAGTGTATGTCTTTAAGTTATGGGTACATCTTCTGTATTCCTCTCATTAATGAGACACTCCTGTGTTCTGGCACGTGGCTATGTGGTGACACTGTGTGATCATTGTTTGTTGTTGTGCTTTGATTTGTGCTGCCGTAGCCAACTGAGACTGAGTAATTCATCGGCAGTGTGGATTTATTGGTGTACAGTTCTGGAAGATGAGAAGTTCAAGATCAAGGTGCAGTCAGCAGTTGTGGTCTTCTTGTTTTGCTGTCACGCAGCAGAAGGCAGAATAGATAGGAGACAAAAGGTGGTTGAGTCAGCCTTAAGTAACTCCCAAAGGTCTACCTCCCAGCATCACCACAGTACCTGTTAAATTTTAAGATGAACTTTGGAGGGGGCAGATATTGTTAACAGTAGCACTTACTGTAACTAAAAGAGCTTCCAGAAAGCAAAATCCACTTTTATCTCTGCAACATGGAGTTGCCATGTCCATCAGCTTTAGGTAAGTATAGTTGGATATATGTAAGTGAATACATTGTCAGGATTGGGGGATATGGAAATTAGAGAAGAAAGAATGACAAAGAAGTTAGGCAGAGTTGAAGAGAGAGGAGAGGAGATTACTTGCTACCTCTCTATATATTCTTCAAGTGAAATTGGTCCGAGATGAACCTGCAGGGCTTAGTCAAACATCATTGTTATAGACTCAGCCCCACGGTAATTAGTCCCCCTAAGCATGTGAGGGACCTGCCTGGCTGAGCAGTCTCCAGAGCAGCATGCTTGTCTCCAGTCTGCTGAACCAGTGCACAGGTCACTGAGTCTTTTTAGCCTACTCCTCCGGTTCTTTCCACAATGGTGTGGTGACATTCTTGTTGGCTAAGGTATGAATGATGACTGCACTTGAATGGTAAATGATATTCCTAAAATGTGTGCTTTAGATAGCTGTTTTGATTCATGGTTACAACTTAACTTTTGGCATCAATGTTAGGCAAACATTTCCACAGGCATCCATTGTTTAGCCCATGTTTCCAGCTTTCTTGTTAAGCAGAAAGCTTTTTAAACGCTTCATTGAATTAGTTTCAAATAATTTGTTATTGAGGTTATGATGTTCTTTCTTGCCCCCATCTTAAATTAGCATCACCAATGAGCAAAATAAGTGTTCAAAGAATTTTGAGATGAAGCTAATTTTGCAAAGTCACTTAACTCTGGAGTTGAGTAGGGCAAGGGAAGGGTCATTTGCTGCTGAGCTGGTGGGAGAGCGGATTTAATGAAGAGTAGGCTTTGCCTCCCTTCCTACACCCACTTCTCTCCTGGCCTGCTTCTGGATACCATGCATAGACAGGTGTGAGTTGGGGAAAACCTGTGCTTTGGGAATTCTTGGCTAGAAAGTGATTATCAGGGACAAGTAATTGTAGAGAAAGTATTAAGGATCAGAGTTTATTAATCAAAAACGAGAACTAGTAGTACATGCTGAACCTTTTACTTCACACAGCCTGACCTCTCTGTATGGCCACAGAGCTATGTTGCATTTTCTCTCCTAGGAATTTTTTTCAGATGGAATAGAAATTGTATTTGTACCTGTCTGAGCAGCTCACAGATCGAAAATAGTTTATCTTAGCAACTTTGTAATTATTTCAGTTTAAAGGTTCATTTGAGGCTATTTGTCTCAGTTGGTAAAGTATGTGCCTAAAATGCAAGATTGTGGGGAATTGCTATGACGGCCCTGACCATGTTTTGGGGAAGATTTTGAAAGGGTTTTGAACTTTGGCTGCAAAGGCTGTTGTGTATTCAGAGTTTAGTGAACTGCTTTTGGAACCTGGGAGATAATGCTGAGTAATGGAGATGGTAGAGACCTGGCTTGTGAAGCTTGAGAGGAAAACAAGGACTCTTGTTAAAACAAATTGTAATTTGACTTTTAATGTATATATCATGAACACACAAACCAATGGATAGTTGTACTACTTAATTTCTGTAATTAAGAACTCTTAATTTTTAAATGTTTATAAAAATCAAGTTTTAAATAACAGTGATAAAGTCTATATATTTTAAATTTGACGTAAAGTATTTTTTATATTTGAGTGTGGTATTAATATAGTCAGACAAAACTGGATTGAGAATGGTAAATCATTTGATTCTTTGTTCCCTTCATTTCACAACAGAACACTGCATGTAAAGGGACGGGTATCACTTGTAACTAGTTTGTCAAGTATGAGGCTCTGGTTCCTCCATACTTCTGGCATCAGCATTGCCTGGTGTTTCTTATGCACTTGCACACCAAGCTTATTCCTTTGCCCTCATTGTTATTCTTAACATTTAAAACTCCAAAACCTGCTTCTAAGCTCCATTCTAAATCTTGCCTTATTTATATTGATAATCAATTTATTAAATGCTTGTGTTTAGACACATGCACACACAGGGCTGTTTGTGTGTTGTATTTGTAATGAACAACTATTGGGAGTGAAACCTTTTGTGCTTTACTGGGACAATTGATGTTGGTCAAATAGAGTTGAAAAGTCAGCTATGGTTAATAAGAGATCAGCAACACTGAGGTGAAATCTTCTGGGATGTAGTTCCTCAGGGTCAGCACACAGAAGATGTGGTCCAAGAGCAGACAAAGCTGCATCTTCAGCTGAGAGCAGAAGTTGGTAATGTGGAAACATCTCCCATGTAGAACTGATTTTGACAGCATGAAAACTGCAGAATTGAAGGTGTCATGATGAGAATTTGAGGCTTGGTGGCATCCAGGAAGCCAGGGGAAGCCATGGGTGAAGGTGCAGCCTTGGTTACAGTGGAAATGTAGGATATTGGAGATTTCAGGTCTGTGGGATGAACATCAGAAGCAGTAGCATGTGTGGAGTAGAGCTGTCCTGAGCCTATGCCACAAGCTGTGTGTGCAGAGGGTGGCAGAGCCAGAGAAGTGGAGCTGCCCAAGCCGTTTATATCCAGAAGATTGTGATTGAACCTCAAACACCAGATATTGCGCTACACTGCTGGACATTTGTTTTGCTTAAGTGTGCCCTGTCCTTATGATAAGAAAGCATTTAACATGTTTTTTATTTTACAGGAGCCCACAATTACGAGACATTGGATTTTAAAGATATCTTGGACTTAAAATTTTTTTAATTAATTTATTTTTATTTTATGTGTATGAGTGTGTTGCCTGCATGTGTGTAAGTACACCTGTGCATGCAAACCTGCAGAGGTTCTAAAAACTTGAACTTTTAAAGTATTGGAATTTTTAAGGATTGTGGAATTTTTAAAGCTGCATTATGTTTTACATTGTTATATTAATATTAACATGAGATCTTGGGGAAAAGAAAGAAAAGTTAACAGCGATGTATTTATGTGTCAAGTTCAGTATTGACAGTGTTCAATAGTGTCAGATGTCAACTTGACACACCTGGGAAGAGGGAACCTCAATGGGGGAAATCCTCTATCAAAGAGTGGGCCCATCTGTGAGGGATTTTCTTAATTGTTGAGTGATATGGGAAGGCCCAGTCCACTGTGAGGAGTGCAGCCCATGGGCAGGTGGTCCTGGAGTGCATAAGAAGGCAGGCTGAGCACAGGCTAGAGGAGTAAACCTGTGAATGGCTTTTCTTCATGGTCTCTGCTTCAGCTCCTGTCTCGAGGCTCCTGCCCTACTTGAGTTCCTGCCTTGACTTCTCTCAGTGTCAGACTGTGAGCAGGACACATAAGCTACAGAAGCCCTTTCTTTCCCAGGTAGGTTTTGGTTAGGGTTTTATCACAGCAATAGAAAACTAAGAAGCCATTTCTAAAGTGATTAAGAAAGAACTTTGTGAATTATCTGGAGAAACTTTTGAAGGTAGAACTCAAATTATGTGTAAACAATAAAAAATGGAAACAGATGCATAATTGCTGCCCTGCCTCTACTCAGAAGCATACTAATAGTAATTTAGGAAAAAACTTCATTCTGCCTACTCACAAGAAAAAAAATATACATACATACATATATATATATATGTATATATATATATATATATGTATATGGTATTAAATAGTTGAAGCTTAAATCAGTCTATTGATTTCTGTGAAAAATCTTATATTCCAAGACTAACAATTTCCCCATACAATATAGGAGTTAAAATAACTGCCAAACAGATGTAAATTCCTTAATTAAAATTTACATGATTAAAATTGCAGTATAGTATTACTTTTGAAAATTATATAATTACAAAACTCCCAGGTACTAAATTCTAATAAAGAAACTACAAACCTGTAGGTTTTAAGGAAGTATTTTTTTTTTCTAATATGAAATTGGATTTAATTTGGGTCATTAAAGGAACACTGTTCCTGAAAGAATGTTGTGTAACAGGCCTCCTCTTCCTCATTCCTAACCCTCCCTGTGGTTCTCTGGTTTAATTAGTTGAGATTTGAGCAGCAAATCACCTTTTACAGGGTATGAGTTTTTGGTGGTCCGTTCTCTGTCTTGACAGCAGCGTGACTGGGAAACAAGGCCATATTGCATTGTGGAAGTCTAAAATATATCTTTAAGGAGCTGGAGAGATAGCTCAGTACTTAAGAGCACTGGCTGCTCTTGCAGAGGACTGGGGTTCAGTTTCCAGCACCCACATGGCACCTAACAACTGTTTTAACTTCAGTTCTAAGATACCTAACACTCCTCTTCTGACCTCCATGGGCATGGCTGTAATTAATTACATATAGACAAAACATGCATACACATTAAAAACAAACCAACAAACAAGCAGAAAACAACAACTAGAAGATATCTTTAAAATATAAAGTCTATGGAAAGGACCAAGCTCTTCTCAAATATATTATTTGTGTTTTCAAATTATTATCTTTCATTTATTCCTTCCCAGATTCAACAAATATGAGAAGAGCTAAAGCCAGGCCTGCCTGGGGTTAGGCACTTGAACTCATAAAAATCTTCAGACAGCTACTTGGCTAGGACCTGTTAGGTCTTCACTGCTCTTGTTCATTGTCAGCTTCTTTCATTTTATTCCCTTTGTATTCTTGCTATACTTGTAGCAGCAATGCTTAGCTTCTGATACTGCAGTACTTGAAAGTATTTTGCTGTGTTGTGATGGTAGAGATTTATTTTCACATGCAGCATTTGCATTTACAAAGGAGGAGAAAGGAATGTTGCTAAAATGCACAGGATGAGGATGGAGAGATGAATGGAACGTGAATGGAAAGGCATGCCACCACCTAGTTCCAAAGAGTTGGTGACTCACTGTGCCTAGAGAAATGTCTGTCCTATCAGCTTTGCAACAGGTGTTTATAAACATCAGATAAGATCATCTGTGAGAAAATGCTTTGCCTGAGCATACCTGACCTATTTCATTCCATTGCTTTGAGCACTTTATTAGTAAATGTGAGCAAATTTCGGCGCATTTACAGCTTCCAGCAACCCAGATTCAAAATGGTGTTAAATTATGCACAGTTTCTAATTAATTAGGCCACTGACCGAGGTCTTGTGCCGTCTTGATATTTACTTTATACCCAGAACTAAATGGAAAATCATCAAATTCTCCAACACGATTGGATAAATAGCCTGATCTGAAGTTGAGGTGCTGTTGTTTCATTTGGATAGGAATCGTATGTGGTAAGAGGTTGGATTATTTCCAAAGGTAGAGTCAAGTTCTGCTGAAAAAAATAATATGTGTATATCCCTTCAAAATGTATTCTACAGAGTAAGGACAGAAGTTATGTATTTATCTTTGATTTAAAGATTCCAAGATAATATAGGCTAATAATTTTGTTTTATAAACAATGTAAAACATGATAATTTGTTGTCTGAAGTTTTCTGAGCTTATAGTTTAATGTATATAGTAAAATTGTAAGTAGGCATACAGAATACACAGTATTTTTAATCAGTATTTTAGCATGGATTCCATCTCTCCACTCCATACCTCTATAGCTCCAGCATAGTAGGGTATGTGTCCCAGGACCCGCAGCATCGTCAGCACAGCCCTACCCCAGATACACTGAATTAGATCTCCACAGGTGGATCCCCCCAGTCTCAGGCATATGATTCTGATATGTGTAGGAGTGACCACATCAGGGATTCTTGTAACCTAGTTTGGAAAATGAAGATATAAGATAATAAAAATAGAAATGCTTTTGTTTTAAAAAAATTTTTTTAAATTTATTTCCTTGTGTGTATGAATGTACTGTCTGCATGTAGGTTTGTGCACCCGTGTCGTGCAATGCTGCGGAGGTCAGACGAGGGCGTCAAATTCCCCTGGAACTGGAGTTAAAGATGGTTTTCAGCCACCATGTGGGTGCTGGGGATCAAACCCGGGTCCTCTGCAAGAGCAGTTGGCACTCTTAACCACTAGGCCATCTCTCCAGCCCCCCAAATAGAAATGCTTTTAAAAGAATGCCATTCTATCCTGGGTAGTGATATTGAGGTTGCAGGACTTTACGCTGAGGTATGTGGTGTGTATGAACTATCAAAGAACAAGCAAGTGTACCTTGCCAAATGGGACAGGTGTGGGAGGATGAAAAATGTGCTGAAAGTTTATGAAGCAGGATTTAGTAAACATGGAGTTACATACGTTTGAGATTATGTTTCTCACCTTATGTACAACACCCTGACTGAACTTCAAATTTATGTTTCCTTAACATAAAGAAATAGATATTCATAATTGATGTATTTAGGCAGTAAAATTCTGCAGGATTCAAATTTTCACAAAGATACTTACTTTTGTCTTTTAAGCATCTTGCCACTCTCAATTCCATTAGGTCATAGTTTCCTTATGCTGCTTGTAGTACAGTCTTGCAACAGGTATTTGCTGGTGCTTACCAGGGGTATGGCAGGCACTGGGAGGTGCTGAACACACGTTGATGAGCACAAAGCAGAATACCGATCATGAGTGGGGGATGGAAAAAAGCATTTCCTGAAGAATGAACGGAGCCCTGGATGCTAGGGTTTTGAAAAGACGTGCACATTAGCTAGACCTCAGATTCTAGATGGTTCTTTCAGGAAATCTAGAATAAAATAACAGAGGCAGTTTATTTTATTGCACAGTGCTTGACTTGAAAATAGTACAAGAAGCCGGGTGTGGTGGTGCACGCCTTTAATCCTAGCACTTGGGAGGCAGAGGCAGGCAGATCTTTGTGAGTTCAAGGCCAGCCTGGTCTACAGAGTGAGTTCCAGGACAGCTGAGGCTACAGGGAGACCCTGTCTCAAAAAGACCAAAAAAAAATTCAAAAGAAAAATGTACAAGAATATTATGGGTTTCTGAATTCGAGAAGGAAAACTAGAACTTACATGAAAGGTATCACATTGAGCAATGGAAAGTTCATCTTGTAGGGTAAAGTTCACTGTGTTAAACTTTTATAGATAAGGTTTAAGGAAAAAAAAGAAACAGTGTTCCTGAGCTAAAAAATTGGAAATGAAATTCAATAAATCAATACGTGAAAATGGACTTATTCAATTCAATTCTGGCAATTGATATATTTGGATCATTCTAAGAATGAATGATTCTAAGCATGCCTTTAGTCCTAGCACTTGGGAGGCAGAGATGACAGCCAGAGCTATAGGGAGACCTTGTCTCAAAAAAAAAAAAAAAAAAAAAAAAAGAAAGAAAGAAAGAAAGAAAGAAAGAAAGAAAGAATGTTTATATTAACCAACTTTGCATGTAGGTTTTTTTCCCCCCAGAAACCTATTTATTTGGACAGTTTCAAATTTTTTCAAAGTAGAAAAGATAATAGAAATGTTATTTGTGTTCGACTTTTAAAATCTTCAGGAAATAGATTAGCAGGATGTGCAATTACAGAAGTCTGTCCATGTAGACATTCACATTTTCATGTGTTCGTGTGTTTTACATTTGTAAACATAATTCTGCTAGACTTACGGAGCATTCATATTGTGCCAGTATTTTTTTTTAATTCTAGTAGATAAAATGTTTTTGAGTAACTACTTAAATTAGTTGTCTATCAGCATTATAAATAGGATACATTTAGTGTATAGTGCTATTGTATAATTTTAGATTTTTCTTTCACCTTTTTTTAAAATTTTTTTTATTTATTTTCGTATGTGTATGAATGTACTGTCTGCATGCAGGTTTGTGCACCCGTGTCGTGCAATGCCTCGGAGGCCAGAAGAGGGCGTCAGACTCCCCTGGAATCTGGAGTCAAAGATGGCTCTCAGCCGCCATGTGGGTGCTGGGGATCGAACCTGGGTACTCTGCAAGAGCAGTCGGCACTCTTAACCGCTAGGCTATCTCTCCAGCCCCTTCTTTCACCTTTTTAAACTCTTTAAGGCATTGTATTGCTGGAGCTTCCTTTAGGAAAATTCTGTGTACTGCCATAATGTTTAATAGATGTGGCTGTTAATAATGTATATAAAATAATTACATATTACTCTTCTGTTGGTTTATTATAGAAGGCATATTATCTAATAATCCAGAAACTATTATTACTGAAGTTTAACTTGAGTGCCCAGGGTTGGTAGAGTAGTGCAGGCTTGTACTGAGGATTAGTAGAGTAGTGCAGGCTTGGACTGAGGGTTGGTAGAGTAGTGCAGGCTTGGACTGAGGGTTGGTAGAGTAGTGCAGGCTTGGACTGGGGGTTGGTAGAGTAGTGCAGGCTTGGACTGGGGGTTGGTAGAGTAGTGCAGGCTTGGACTGAGGGTTGGTAGAGTAGTACAGGCTCGGACTGAGGGTTGGTAGAGTAGTGCAGGCTCGGACTGAGGGTTGGTAGAGTAGTGCAGGCTTGGACTGAGACGCAGCTCACCTGCTTGCACTGTGATGTTCCCTCTTACAGAGGGTGGTTTGCACAGGCTTTGGAACTGAGGCCAAGGGCATGCTGCTTGGGTCAAATAATGACCACTCTTAAATGGAGCAAGGCATTAAGCTTTTCTGCACATTTTAGAGTTTCTTCATTTATAAAATGTAATTATGAATGTTTACCTACTTTATAAAGCTGTTATGAGGGCTAAAAAGGTTAATTATTACAAAGTGCCTGGAATAATCTATGGCATATAGGAGATGATTAGTAAATATTAGTAATTACTTTTCATTTGCTCTTCAATAGCTGTTTATGATTCTCAGGGTAAAGAACAGACTCTTTATCAGGGTCCCTGGAAGAGACCCATCATATATATTGCCAGTCCTCTTTCTTTATATTTCTTTTCCTTAACTCCGAGGCTACTTTCAAGCGCAAGGTCTTTAACCTCCTTACTCTTCCTCCTGTACTCTCTCTTCCTCATGCCGGACCAGCTGACAGTTTTCTCAGGCGTCGTATTCCAGTTCAGATTTACACCCCAGACTAAGTTTCCCTGCTGTTCTCCTCAACTCTTCACGATCTCCTCTGCATTCTACATGCTGTCTCCATGGCATCAGCTATGTTCCTTGTGGGATTTTGACATGGAATCATGGTCTTTGTGCACCCTAGTGTTTTATGGCCCCAGCCTTATTCTTAGTTCATAGTAGGTGCAGAATAAATGTTTGACTTGTGAAGGAGAGAGAGAATTATGAATGAATAAGGTCTCCATGCACCCCTGGGTATTATGTGTATTTAGGAATTAAAATACAGGTCCCAAATAATCCTGATACATGAGATTAGACATTTTTTTGTTGTTGTTCTTGAAATCTGAGAAGGTAAATACCTCACCGTAGTCAGGAGTGCTTGAGAACCACTCGTAGAGTATAATGTTTAATTTTGTTGATTCAGTGTTTCTTTTAATATTTGTAAATTGTGCTAATCAGATTAGAGGTGTTATTGTGCTTTAAGTATGCCAATCACAGACTGAACATTGCCAGTAGTTTCTCATTGTTCCTGAAAATTTACATAGCTTCGTCATGGACAACTTTCCCAGGCGGCCTTGGGGCTCTAAGAGGGTCAGTTGTGCCTCTTAAGCACAGTGACAAGTGATCTGCTTGAGGCTCTTTCCTGTCTGAAGTCACTGTGATTAGGACAAGTTGTATGCCCAGGCTCCTATTCTTAGGAGCACAGGCTTGTTTGGGGACACGTTTGCTCCAGGAGGTTGAATCTCCATGATGCACCTGTGTTCCTTCCTTTTCTCTTGCCTTCTTCTGTATTCCTTCCCTTTCCAAACCCTCGTGTTTCTCGTTTCTTACATTCTCCTTTTCCAACTTTACTCACTTGAAGATGCTTCTTTTCTTACTCTTCTAACTCCTGTTTGGTTTTAAAAGCCCAGGAAGGTATATTTTTCCATATAAACTATAACAATTTGTTTGTGTTTGAAACCTTCCATACCTTTGACACAAACAGCAAAATCTGATTAAAAAAAAAAAAAAGCCAAACAAACAAACCTGAAGCCCATTCAGATCAGAGACATTAAAATTTGTTCCAGTAGAAGATTAAGGTTTGGCGTAGAAAATGAAATTCTATAGTTAGAGTCTTATGAACCAGAACCAATAAAATGGTTCACCAGAATGGGAGTGTTTTACACTTTCTGGATGAATGGTTGTCCAGCCCAGCAGGCTCAGCACCACCAGCACGAACAGTAGCAGGTCCCTCATATCTTACTCAGGGCAATGGTGGTGTCCCCTAGCAAGGGGGATTATTAATTTTTTTCACTGATTGAACTCAGTCTTTCTCAAGAATAAGCCTATCATTAAAAGTGCTAAAATAAGGACTGGAGAGATGGCTCAGTGGTTAAGAGCACTGGCTGCTCTTATAGAAGACCTGGGCTCAGTTCCCAGCACCCACGTGATGGCTAACAACCTTCTATAACTCCAGTTTCAGGGTATCTGAGATCCTCTTCCTGCCTCTGTGGGCACTGCATATGTGTGGTATGCTTATATACATGCAGGCAGAATGCTCATATACATAAAATAAATAATTAAAAACCATTAAAATATGAATATTGTAAAATTTGTGCTTTTAAAAAGATTTTTTTAATAGATTAGATATTGTTTTTCACTTTGTGGCTTTTGGCAGCTCTTAAACATGCCATTTCTGAGCCTTTAAAAATACATGGCTTTATTGGTTATCTGTCATTTTTTGCTTTTGTTGATAATCATAGGCATCTCCCTGTAAGGCATTTTGATTTTTCCAGATGACAGCATGGGTTATCTGTATGCAGCAGTTTTTAAAATGTAGGGCATATCTGTTTTGCTTTTCAATACTATCCATAAAATTCTCCAACTATACTAATTTCTTTTTGTGCCCCTCCCCTCCCTTCCTCTTCTCTCTTCCTCTCTTTCTTTCTCATTCTCTCTGTTCCTGGTCTTGTGCTTTTTAGGCAAGCATTATACCACTGAGCTAAATCTCTAAACCCTACAAAGTCGCGTCTTCTACATGTTAGCATTGTTGGAAATATTTTCCTTTTTGTGTGTGTTTGTGTGTGCTGTATTATGTGTTCATGTGTGTGGGTGTGCATATGTGTGAAAGTATGTGGCAGCCAAAGGACAACTTAGGGCATCATTTCTCAGATTCCTCAGGCATCTTCTACTTTCATTTGAGACAAGGCCTCTCATTGGCCTTGGTTCACCAGGTCGGTTAGCTGTCTAGTGAGCCCAAGGATCCACCTGTCTCACCTTCCACTTTGGCATCATTTTACAGGTCCATACCACTATTCTGGACTTTTTGTGTATTCTGGGGCCTGAACTCAGTTTCTCATGCTTGTGAGGTAAGCATGCTACTGATTGAACCATTTTCCAGCTCCTGAAATTATATTCTTAATTGAAAGCTTTTTAAAATTTGATAACCGTTCTGGATTGCAACAAAGCATATCAATTGGAAATGCATCACACTATCAAAGCAATAATCTCCTTGGCAAATAACAGATGTGGCTTGAAAAGTACAAAAATTTTAGGTGCCAACTTGTGAAGGTATATGTATTTTACATTTTGTAAAATACTTAAAGATTCTACCTCCAAGAAAAATAAATAGAGAGGGAGTGGGAGACAGGGGAGAAATTGGGGGAGGGCAGGAGGGATGGCCGTGATGCAAGACAATGCTCATTATAAAAGTCTCAAAAGTAAAAAAAATAGAATAGTCAAATCTTTATATAAAACAAAAACAGAACAAAAGACTCCATCTTGAAGAGCATACTCTGGATTTTATTTAGAAGTGAAATGAGGGGCTGCCCATCAGTTTTCCTGTTGGTAGTGAGGAAACTATCTACAAGTCACTTTCCAGTAATACTTTTGGTAAATATTCTAATCCTTATGGGAAGACTTCCTTTGTGCATTTTAGCTGAGTGTAATTGTCACACTATTTTAGGAATATTCCTGTCATGACAGACCCCAATTCTGGATGAAATGTGTAGATGAGGACCTTGTCTTGACTTTGGAAAGGTGGGGGGTGAGGCCATGCCTGGCCAGCTGCTCTGGTCTCTATTCCTGGATAAGCCCTGATGGACTGGGACTGTTTATGAGTGGCTGTTTTCTGTCTTATGTGTAAAAAACTTGCTACAAAAATATTGCTCATTTACAAACTTGAAACTTAAAAGAAATTGCTATTTTAAAATAGAATTCCAAAACTTGTCTTCACTGAGGTTTTATGAGTGCTCTAACAGAAATCAGTAGCGTGTGCAGTGTCTGGGAGATGAGTAGCAGAGGGCAAGCTGGTGGCTTAAGCGTCTGATTGAGCTGCTCCTGAGCTAGAGATGGGAAGGAAAAGCCGAATGCATGGTGCGTCTGAGGCTGTGCACTGGGTACAGAGTTGCGTTGCTTCCCTCTGGGAAGGTGCTGTGCAGCAAATGGGTAAAGCAAGCCATATTTGTAATGTAAACATTTTAGTAGCCACAGTACAAAAAGCAAAAGAGAAAGAAGTGACATTAATTTTAGTAATTTATTTTACCTAAGCATAAAAACTGAATGGGAATTAGGTGGGTGAGAGCATTATTTCTTGTGTGTGTGTGTGTGTGTGTGCGTGTGCGTGTGTGTGTGTGTGTGTGTGTGTGTGCTGGCATATGTACACATGTGTATGCACGTGTGTGCTCATGCATGCGAGCCCCAAATTTGATGTCCTGAATCCTTCTCAGTTGTCCTTGCTCTTTATTCATTGACTCCAGGCTACTTAGTCAAACCCAGAGCTACAGATATGGCTAGTTTAGCTAGCCAGCTTCCTTAGTCTCAGCCTTCTTAGGCTGGAATTATAGGCAGGATGCCACACCTACCAGGCAATTAGGGCGTTTGGGGGATCTGAACTTTAGTCCTCATGCTTAGGAGTCAAGATCTTTAACCACTGATCCACCTCCTCCACCCAGAATTTGTTTTAAATTTGTGGAAGAGATTTGCTGCTTTAACCCAAAAAGGGGCATTCAAAAGAATGAGAGTTAAACATATAGAAGAGGAACTGGAAAAGTATAGTTGGACAGTTTGGTCTTGATTGGTAAAAGGGAAACGTTTCATTAAAACCTAGGAGAAAGAGTGGTGGAATGATAAAAATTGTGGCGTGGTGTATGCTGTGGAAAGTGAAACGTGTTCTTGCTGTGGAAAGTGAAAAGTGTGTTCTTTTTTTTTTTAATTTTTTTTTTATTAATTTTATTTATTTCTGTATGTGTATGAATGTACTGCCTGCATGCAAGTCTGTGCACCCGTGTCGTGCAACGCCGCGGAGGTCAGAAGAGGGTCTCGGATTCCCCTGGAACTGGAGTTCTCCTGGAATTGGAGTTTCAGACGGTTCTCAGCCGCCATGTGGGTACTGGGGATCGAACCCGGGTCCTCTGTAAGAGCGGTCGGCGCTCTTAACCGCTAGGCCATCTCTCCAGCCCGAAAAGTGTGTTCTTAAGTGCAGCTTCTTATGGAGAAAAATGGAACTTCTTAGAAATCCAGATTTCTGTTCTGAAACAATAGAACGGTTATGTGTGCTCGGTTTTCCTTTTCAGTAAGAACAGAGATTCTCACTGAGAGCCATCAAATAGAGATGAGAAGTGTCACCAGGGCTTTCTTGACATTTGGTGGGAGATTCAAAGTGGATTCTGCCACAGACAAGACCTTGGGAGTTTTAAGCTAATTCATAAAGTGATGCATGCTGATGGATGGGAATTCCTGATGAGGAGCACAAAGGGAGTGGTGAGGGACAGGAAGGGTGTGGAGCAGAGAAAGAAGCTCTCCTGGCACCAGATCAGCAGATAAGAACTTTTTTTTGCTCCCTTGCCTCAAGTCAAAAATTTATTTTTTTAATACTATGGAAAATGCATTTCAAACTCTGCTAAACAAAGGAACAAAATTCACAAGTTCAGGGATATCAATCTAGACACATTTTGGCCCAGAGGCTCAGGAGAGCCTCAGGATCTAGCTTGCTTTCTGAGGTCACAAGGTTTGTAACTCCTTAGGCTGGAGGTCCCACTGGTCCCAGTTACATGCTGTGTCACCTACAGCAAGCACCAAGAACATTTTGGTGAAGGTGCTCAGGTTGGATTGCAGTCTCCCTTTTAAGGGGTAGAGTTGGGGTCCCTGGAATACAAAGGTCACCAGCAGAGAGGAGGGTTGTAAGAGGATGGGGTGGTACACTGAAGAGCTCCCCCACTACCAGTGTGGGTGGAGAGGAGATACACTAAGGGGCTTGGGACAAGTAGCTGGAAGAAAATATTTTGTTTTATTATATTTCTTCTTTTATTTTGATGTTATTATATTTTAAAATTTATGTTTATGAGTGTATTGTTTGCATGTGTGTAAGTACACCTGTGCCCTGCAATGTCTGCAGAGGTAAGAAGAGAATGTTGGATCCCCTGGAACTGGAGTTATGGACAGTTGTTAGCCACCATGTGGGTGCTAGGAATCCAACCCTGGTCCTCTGTAAGAACAGTCAGTGCTCTTGCTGGGTGTGGTGGCGCATACCTTTAATCCTAGCACTGGGGAGGCAGAGGCAGGCGGACCTCTGAGTTCAAGGCCAGCCTGGTCTACAGAGTGAGTTCCAGGACAGCTGGGACTAAAGAGAGACCCTGTCTCAAAAAGACCAAAAAAATAAATAAATAAATAAATAAAGAAAGAAAGAAAGAAAGAAAGAAAGAAAGAAAAAAAGAAAGAACAGTCAGTGCTCTTAACAGTTAAACCATCTCGCCAGCTCTCCTCTTTTATTTATAATATCAACTGCAATTTTACATTGTGTTCTAGTGTACACAATAAACTATGAATTCCTTATAAATATTTAAATAAAACGAATGATCCAAAGCTATTGCTTAACCTGAGACTTATCCATCTCTTGGTATATAGGAGGTAAACATAAGAGCTAATAAGGTAAAAGTAGATATCTTACTCTATTATTTAACATATACATACATTTGGTATAGCAAATAAATAGAACATAGCCAGGTATGGTGCCGTATGCCTGTTATCCTGGTACTTGGGAGGCAAGGTAGGAGAGCACTGCCAGGTTCAGATCAGCCTGGTCTATAGAGTGAATTTGAAGTCACTTAAAGCTATATGGCAAGACTCTGTCTCAAAAACATAAAACAAAAACAAAACTCATCCAATCAAACCAAAATAAGTAGAAAATGAAAAATATTTTATAAATATAATATAGATATATTTTCTAGAAAACCATGATTTTCATAAAGTATTATCCATTGTAGGATAAGTTATCCACATATTTATAACTACATACATGCCATCTTTGCATTAACCAGGTCTTAGATATGACTAGCCATAGTAAAAACATCTGAGGATACTTTATTTTTTTAACATGCTTTGTACCCAAGGTCATTAAATTTAGTCTGCAAATGTGTTTAGTAGCCATAATTGTGCTGCAGGACAATTTAAAAACCAGAATTGAACTCTTAACCCCAGGTTTCATCTGAGATAATTACAGGATGAAAAATAGCTAAGAGAAAATGCATTAATTTATCTTCATTAATAAAAATGTTTCACAGTACTGTTTGATACCTTTTAAATTCAGGGATGCTTTCATCTTACACAGAATGAATATGTATGCAGGTATGCATGTTTTTTTGTTTTTAGGAAATAGTTATCCATTTATCATCATGTTCAGTGGTCATATAACACATTAATTTTAAATAAATAAGTTATCTTCAAGCTGAAATAGGGTTTATTTCAATATTGTTTTAATGTTTGAAAGATAATCACATTTAATAATTGTGTTAAATACCCCCCCCATATAATCAAGACCCAGAGTGAGTAAATGACTTCCCCAAAGTCATATGGTAAAAGTGCACTGGAGAACCCAAGCAGCCTGACCCTGAGCCCTGTGACCTTCACTTCCTATGGTGGGAGGCATGTTTATTACATTATTAAAAGGAAACGTTGCCAGGTAGATCTGTGGATGCTTATTGTCAGCAGACCCTGTGGTGTCACTGCTCCCCAACTGTCCAGATGGAAGGTGGGCAGTCAGGTTGCCACGGCGCAGCTTTGGCATCAGCAGGCTGTTCCCAGAAGCTCACAGCTGTGCTGTAGCTTTTGAAGTCATGCTTCGCTGGGTCTTTGATGTGTTTCTTGTGCCCAGGTTCCTTTCAGGTGTCCAACTTCAAATGAATGGTAATGGTTCCATTCTTCCGCAGTAGCACAGGAGAATTGATGTTCTTTTATCCTTATTGTTATGTGGCTCACGAAGTGCTGCACTTTCTGAGTAGTCATTCTAAGCAATCAAGACATTGAGTTTTAAGGTTTAGCTTTTGGTTATTTTATATGTAAATATCTTATGGCTGCTGGAATTAGCAACCTTGAGAAATATTTCTGGAAACGTTAACTGTTCTACCGGATAGAGGTGTGATCGGATTGTTTTTTCTTAGCAAGCAACAGCAGGTGACTGTCTTCTGAGCCATCTCTCCTCTCTTCTCCTCTCCTCTCATTGACTTGCACCTCTGGTAAGTTTTCTAATATGCTGCCACTTTTGTAGGAATAATGAAGTATGTTAGAAGCCAGAGCCCTAAACCAGAAACTTAGAAGAGATATTAAGTATAAACTTCTTGAAATGAAATTTAGAGAAACGATGTAGCCCAGTAGTTATCAGGGGCTAGAATTCCGAATTGGAGAGCTGGTCAAACCGAGTAACTATGTCACTAGGATGATGACGTGAAGACCGTTGTTAATACACACATTCGAAATTTGTTAAGTCAATAGACATTAAGAATTCTTGTTATCCATATGGCCAAGGTGAAAACCCCAAACATAACCTTTTTATTTTGGATCATGCTTTGAGCGTGGCTGCTCTACTTTGATCCCTTGGCTGTGGCTTGCTTTTTTTGTTTGTTTGTTTTCCCTCCTCAATCCCAGCCCACTGTAAACAAGTAATCTTAAGAAAATGGGAGGATTGAAAGTGTTTCAAAGGGAGAGTTGAGGCTTTAGGCCTGGAGCCAGGTGCCTGCTCAACGAGGTGCCAGATCCTGCAGTAGGATGGCTAGCCTCTGCTCCCCTTCCCTGTTCAAGGTTATAAGGTCTGGGGGAGTCTGGGGGAGAGCAGGAGTCAGGGCCCACTGACCTTGTCTCCATGATGGTGTGGTGTGGGATGGAGCCTCGATGAGCACCAGGCCCTCCTGTTCTGTTGGTTTTCTCTGCATTTCATATGCAGTCTGGGACACAGACAGTCTAATTTGATACAGGATTTTGCTCTGGGGAAGAAAGGCTTGGTTTAAAAAAATGTAATGGTGGCTCTGGTTTCAAGTCAGTTTCATATTGATCTCTGGATAATTCTCAGGAGTCTGCTTGTCACTAATCAGCAATGCAAATCGATGAGATTAGCTATGACGGAGAGGATGATGGTCGGCCTGAACACAGAAGCCTGGCATTTCCACCTGTGTCCTTCAGGGACAATCCTGAGAACACAGAGGAGGGCAATTAAATTAGCACCTGCGCTGGCTATTCTGGCTCAGCTCTGAGTGCTTTGCTGTGACCAGCTAAGAGTCTGGGAAAACAGAATGGTAAAAGAAAGAGAAGAAAATTATAAACTGTTGATAATTGGAATTTTCAGAAAGAATATATCACAGATGACATTTTGTCAAGGATTTAATTATATAATTTAAACAGTATTTGGGAAAGTTAGAAGAGGAATTTTTTTCCTTCCTAGGTTAAATTTGTATTCTTAAAATTAATTTCATTTCAGTGTCAGACAGTTGTTGAAACTGTAGACAGTTTCAGAATAATTTGTTAGGTGGGAAAAGGTGAGAAGGAAACTTAAGTAAGTTCATATGCCAGGCGTGGTAGTGCACACCTACAGTCCCAGCCATGGGGGCTGAGTCAGGAGGATTGACTGCTGAAGGTTGGCCTAAGTTACATAGGGAAACCTTGAATCAAAACAAGCAAATAAACACAAAACAAAGTAACAAATACCCCTTCCCCCAACCCAAAGCAACAACAAACCAAAAACAAAACAGCCACATTCAGAATTTACAGCCACCTGCTCTTTGCTTCAGTTATAATTGTGGATTTTCCATTTAATTTTTTTTTTGGTTGGAACTTAGCAAAAATAGTTTTAACTGAAGTTCTGAATAGGTGTAAGTATAAATATCAGTGTGTAGTCTGTTGTAATCCTTTAGGACAAATGCTAAATGTTACTCTTTTGGGAATCAGGATATATAAAAGGGAGGAATTTGGAAGAATCCCCCATCCCAGGATTCTGTGTTAATCTTTGTTACCTTATTAAAAGTATTTAAAAAGTGTTTTACTAGTCAGAGGAGATGAATCTAGTTTCAAAACGGGTGGGGTATCTCCACAGGAAGTGTTCCAGTAAGGATGGGAGACAAGGGGAACAGATGAGGATGGTATAGATGCAGGGTGGTAACTGGGTATGATCGACATAGCAAAATAGGTAGGGAGAGGGGGAGGGGGAGGGAGGGAGAGGGGAAGGGGAAGGGGGAGGGGGAGAAGAGAGGGAGAAGAGAGGGAGAGGGAGGAGAGAGGGAGAGGAAGGAAAAAGGGAGAGAGGGGGAGGGGGAGAGAGAACGAATATTAATGGCTCTGCCCTGCTGGAAGAGACTATCCTCATCAGGATTGGTTTGTTGACTGTTGAGACTCCCTTATAGAAGGAGGAAGAGGGCCTTTGGACCTTCAACCGAGGTTTCAGTCGCTTCTTCCAGCCATTTGTATGCAATTCTGCCCCAATTTCATGTATTTTGGGTATCTGAGATGTCACTGTATATAGGCTGGGTGAGGAAATAAGTCTCCTTCTGTATGGCTATGGGGAAACCATCTTCCATGCTGGGTGAAGACTTTTCTAGTGTTGTTGCTTTGGGTTTACTTACTTTGTAAGTAAGCAAACTCCCACCATGCTTCATAAGTGAGAGCAACCAACTAGCAGTTTCCCCAGGTTGAACTTTGGTGGAATTGTACTTTGGTTTGTAATTGGGACCTTATAAGGAGTGGTTAGATGTTGTTTATGCATCCCCAGGGAAGGAATTCTTGCAGTAGTGGGCTATTTTCTTTTTGTGAGGTATCTCTAGATAGAAGAGTGAAGGGTATGGGAAATGAGAGCGAGGGGCAGGGAGGGAAGGAGGCACTCTTCCAAGTAGTGAAAGGCTAGTGGTCAGTGGGGTTTTAGAACAGCTGCTGTCTGCTCTAAGATCCTCTGTCTTCTTGATTTGTTCCAACTCTTTGGTCAAAACTGATATTCTGTGGGATCCCCTCCAGTGAGTAGCTCCCTGCCTCCTGATACTTGTTGATGTCATTCCTGCAGCCGTCTGCAGCATGTGAACATAGGCTGCTGTGCAGTTGACTTTGATAAAGGTGGAGACAGTGGAAGTAGATTGCAGTGTAATTCCCCCCGACTTCATCTTTTACACCGTCTTGCATGCTTTGGAGCAGGCACTTTTGCTTCTGTGCAATGGGTCTACAGTCTTGGTAATAGATCTGTGATTTTTTTTTCCTCCACATTCATAATTAAAGGAAATGCTAACGTTGAGATTTATAAAAAGAGATGAAATTTTTTCTCTGTCCAGTGTATTCTTCATTCTGCAAATTAATCTGTTGAAGAACATCAGCCCTTGGTTACTGCCTCTTGTTTCAGATAGCTTTTGGGTGTAGCTCTCCTGAACAAGGCTGACTGTGCTCTTATCTGTCCTTATACCCCATCTTTACCTCATTTATTCCAAATGGGTAGTCTGGAGTGCTCTTATATCTTAAATCTCTTCATGAACCATTTTCTTTCCTTCTTGGTTTGCTCCTGCATTTATTCTATGTTGCATTTCTCTTGATGATAGTAAATAACCTTATTGGAAGTTGCTCACTAAATATTTGTTACATAAATAGATGGTTCTATTTCCAAGGAATGGTTATAGACTTTTGTCTACATTAGAGGATGTTGAAAATGTCTTCTTGCTGGTAAAGGCAAGATACTCATGGGATTAATGAGCATCGTCTAAGCCCTGTTATACCTAGAAGAATATATATAATAACTATATATACATACTCTCTCTATATAAATACATATATATATTTCCTTACTGCCCAAAGGTTAGCATTTTCATATGCCAAATTTCTAAATTTAAATAAACTTGATAAGAGAAGTTAAAGTTGACTATGTTGAACCAAATTGATTTCCATGATTGTCTAATGGAGAAAATAATTTCAAGTGAAATTATTTTCACCTGTTGGGATTCAGAAATCAAAGTGTGATGGACTCAGATTTTTGTTAGAAGAATAAAAGCATACTTCTGATTTAAACAATTAGTACATCAATACTGACATAATGTATCTTAAGAGTAGAAATTCAGTGCCAGTAGAACTTAGCTTGGGGAATGTATCCACTACTAGTATTGGAATGTGCTATATATAGAAGGGGTTCTTCCAGCATAACAAACATTATCCTCTTCATCAGAACCCTGACTTAAAGACTCTCACAATCTGGCTTGTGGAGACTTCCTCAGAAGGAGGGGGTGGGAGGGTCTTGAGATGCTCACCTGAGATCTCAGGCACTCTGTCTTGGATCTCCTTATTAGTGGATGCAATTCTGCTCCATCTGCACATGGTTTTGTGGTCTTGGGAGATGCTGAGTATATAGGCTGTGGAGAGTTAACTGGAGGAGGATCTCTATCTGTGTAGCTATGGAGAAGTTCTTCTCCATGCTGGGAGAAGTTTCAGTGATGTGGCTGTTTGAGGGTCACTCAACTCTCTTGTAACTCCTCACCCATACTTATAAGTAAGCCTAATAAAGTCCTTGGTTCACCAAGTTGCACTATGGCAGAATCCTTGCTTTGGTCTGTTGTTGGTGCCCTATCTGGGGTGAGTAGATGCTTGTTCGAGTTACCAGGAATTGTTCCCACAACACATGCTTTTTATCCTCAGTACATTTGAAATTATTTTTATTCTTTCATAATTTTCATAGATGAATTTGTTTTTCTCATAGTCTAGTAACAAATAGTTTTTTATCTATTTCTGTAATTTACTTAAAGAATAATGATATCATGTACTTATTGTGTGGCATTTTTCTATTTATCAAATATTGAATAGCTTTATTTATATTACATAGGTTTACACAAGTAAAATGAATTAATGGAGGTAATCACAAAGTTGTTAGATAGTGCTTGGCACACAGTAAGCACTATAAAATGAAATAAGGAATTTCTTAGATTATAAGAAAGTAGATTATAAACTCATTTAAGTAGATTATAAACTCATTTTTCTTGTCCATCTCCTTATCCCCAGTGCCTGGCATAGCTTCTGGCTTAGAATGTGTGTTTCTGTGCATATACATGTTAATAAATGATTGTTGCCTGAATGTAAACTCCCAAGAACCAGTGGTCACCGTGAGTAGAAACAGATGGAGAAAGATAAAATATTCAGGTAATATAGGCTAAAAGTGACTGTACTGCTTCCTTTTATCTATTTCTGTTCGGTACAAGGAGTATTTGTTATAAATATAAAATAAGTGTGGTTATTTAAAGTGAATGAAGCAGAAAGATAGTGAAGAGCTGATGGGCATGGGGTGGCTGTCTTGGCCCTTTATCACCACTCTTCATCTGTATTTGATGTGTACAGGCCACAAAAATTGAACAACCTTTTGAATATAACCTGTGGGTTTAAATGGATTTTTTTTTTTTTTTTTTTTTTGGTCTTTTCGAGACAGGGTCTCCCTGTAGCCCCAGCTGTCCTGGAACTCACTCTGTCAACCAGGCTGGCTTTGAACTCACAAAGATCCGCCTGCCTCTGCCTCCCAAGTGCTAGGATTAAAGGCGTGCGCCACCACGCCCGGCTCTTAAATGGATATTTTTTAGAAAGACAATTTAATAAAGCTGTGTAGATAGGGGAAAAAAAGTATATACACATGTAGGAAACAACTTACCTCAATTTTAACTTCTATTTTCAAAATTTTTTCTGTATTTGATATGTATGACATTTGTGTATGTTTATGGTATGTGTATTGTATGTGTATGAGTAAGGCATGATGCATGTGTGGAGGTCAGAGGACAACCCCAGGTGTTGGTCCTAGCTTGTTTGAAACAGGATCTTTTTGTTGTTTGCTTCTGTGTAAGCCAGACTAGCTGGCTGTGGGACTGCTCGGGACTCACCTCTATCTGCCTCTCCTCTCATGGAATGAGGACTGGGGTAACAGATGAACACTCCCACACCTCGTTTTCTATCAGCTCTGGGGATTTAAACTCAGATACTCAGACTTGCACAGCAAACGCTTTACCCAGTGAGCCATCTCTCCAGCCCAATTTATATCATATTTTTGACAGCAATAGAAATTTTATATATTTCAATACAAATCATTTATGTATTGTAAAGTCCTATATAAATGGATAAGTTGTATTTTCATATGTTTGAAAGTAATATTTGAAACATTGCTTTTTCTAGTTCTAAATGGCAGTATGGTGGTGAAAGTACATTATTTTTTTACTTTCATATACTTGCCAGTTCAGTAGGGGATTCAGATATTTTATAGAGTCATGAAAACTAATTAGTCGTATTTTCTTGTTTGAATGGCAAACACCCACATTAAAATGATCACATTTCATGTGCCTTATTTTTTGATTATCGTTGTCTTCTCCTGCTTAAGAAAAGGCCAAGTAATTACTAGGCTATATATAAAGTAATTTTATACTTGCCAATTGATCTTCCCCTGGGGGCTACTGTAGATTTTATAAATAGTTTGCTGACTTAGAAGAAACATAGTTCTGTTCTTGGGAACTCATCTGGAAAGGGCAGTTCTTTGGGGGAGATGAAGACCATGTGTGGAATTTCAGCTACAGGAAAAATTCTGGGATTCAGACAAAGAAATATTAGGTGATTTAAAATTGAGAGTTCATTTGTGAAAAATTGGCTTGCTCTTAATAGCCTTATTTTATACTTTTAGAACCTACTATATTATAGATTCATGCTCCTCAGTTTGGAGTCTGCAGATGCCCAGGGACCTGCAAACCCCTGTTGCTGTCACTGATTACAGTATCCTAGTCAAAAGTATTGAAATCATATGGTTTAGATTTATTGAAAATGAATACATGTTTTTGCTACTTAAAGAAGAAATTTGTTTTGTGCAACAAATTTCTATAACACAGAGTAAACTCATTTCCCCTGGCAAAGAATTATGCTGATTTTAAGCCACACTACCATTGTGAGCTATGTTGGGACTATTCCTTCTAGTGGTTTTTATTTATTAATTACTCATTTCAGTTCTAGAGCCAAGAACATAAACCACTTGCCAGAAGTTTACTTTATAGTGAATATTAGGGCTTGAACTACCTTTTTACCTATAATAACATTTTTATGAAAAAATAGTTTTGTGACATTTCTGTAATGAAGCAGCACATATTATTATATTGCATATTTTTAGCCGAATCCTTAACGTTAGACTGAATGCATATTTTATAAATATGGTCTCTTATTGTGTGTGTGTCTGTCTGTGTCAGTGTGTCTGTACCTGTGTCTGTTTTACTGGGGATTGAACCCAGGGCCTCCCACATGCTACCTGTGTGTTTTACCACAAAGTTAGATCTCACCTCTGTTTTCTTTTTATTTTGACGCTCAATTGCCCAGGCTGGGCTAGAATTCACTCTGTAGACCAGAATTTGCAGTCTTCCTGCCTCAGCCTTCTCAATGTTTTAGATTACAGGCCTGAGCTACCATGGCTGCATGTGAGTGCTGTTTGTGCTCTTATTTATGCTGGAAGAAGAGAAGAAAGTTCAGCAGACTGGTAGGATACGCCAGGTCACCATCAAGCCTCAATTTCTGAACCTGTTTCCTGAACTACAATTCTCCATGTTACTGTAAAAGCACAAAACCTGTATTTGAAGACAGAATTCTGAATGAGTTAAACATGTTCCATTTATTTATTTATTTATTTATTTATTTATTTATTTTTATTATTTACTGTTGTGTTGGGGGGTTGAACCTAGGGCTTTGTTCACCAGTCTGTACCATTGATCTAAATCCTTTCTCTGTGTTTGGACTTAATATTTTGAGACAGATTCTTGTTAAATTGAATAGGCTAGTCTTGCACTCACTCTATAGCCCAGGCAAGCCTTGAACTTCCGATCTTCCTGCCTTATCCTCTGGAGTATCTAGAATGATAGGCATGTACCATCAGACCTAGCTTATAATTTTAAGCTAATTTAAAAATTGATAATTACAGAACTGTTTCACTGTATAGGTCAATTTAATTTTTTTTCCTTTTTTTTTTTTTTTGGTATTTTTGAGACAGGGTCTCTCTTTTAGTACCAGCTGTCCTGGAGCTCGCTCTGTAGACCAGGCTGGCCTTGAACCCACAGAGATCCACCTATCTCTGCCTCCCGAGTGCTGGGATTAAAGGCATGTGCCACTACGCCTGCGGTCAATTTAATTTTTAAGAAGACTTTGCTTATAGTCTTCTGTGCTCTAGCAATATTAGTCAGAATTACTCAGTCACACTGGAGAGGAGATACTGGACTAGATGGTTAACCCTGTTCTTTCTACAAGGGGTTGAATGTGTAGTAGAAGGTTGGCAGCAGAGTCCCTTGTGTTCTTCTGGCTGTGCTGTAGGGCTGTTCTGGAGTTCTGTTTCTGAAAGCTGCCAACTTTTACAGTAGTCAGTCCTTCACTTCCCCGATCAAGTTTCCTGCCTCAGACGTACTGTCATATAAAGGAGAGAGTACATCAAAATGATGAATTTTAAATAAAAAAAACCTTAACACATTTTCAAAGATAAAAGCTAATATGGAGATGTGGGAGCATGACTGTATCAGGAATCTTGTACTTTGATTTTTAGGCTTATGAACACTGTGTGAGAACAGCACAGCTACAGATGCAGACTCAAAAGGGGAGCTGCATTAGTGACTAACGAGCTTTAAGATTTTAGATGAATGTGTATTTGATAGATTGATATGGCTCTCAATATCTTGGACAAATTTAGCTTCATATAAAATTTTTTGATAATTGTGTTCATATGTAAAATGATGTTGAACTTGCAAGATACAAAATCAATTTACAAAATTCCCTAGTTTTTCTATATACCAGTAACAGGCAATCAGAGAAAGAGATCATGAAAATGTTCCAGTTCACAATAGCCTCAAAAAAATTTAAAAATAAGGCTAACAAAGGGCATTAAAGATCTCTACAATGAAGTCTAGACTTAGATAAATTATAAGCATTTTTCAACTTTGTGTGTGTTCACAAGTTCAAGTCAGAAGAGACCTACTTTGTCAGGAAATCTTGCTCTGTACTAGAGGAGACAGTGTAAGTCTGTTTTCTAACCAACAGAAGAAAGTTAATCATTGTGCATACCCAGATATGGTAATTTATTTTCAGAAATTCAGTCCAACAGGTCCTTTGGAGAACTTTTTCTCCAGGTTAAGTTTTTATTTTAGTTACTATTTTTATTTTACGTGTACGAGTATATTGCCTGCATACATGTTAGTGTACCCATGACATGCAATGCCCATGGGGGTCAGAAGAGGTTATCAGATCCCCTGGAACTGGAGTTAAGGATTTTTTTGTTTTAGTCCTCCTGTGGGTGCTGGGAATTGAACCTGGGTCCCTTGCAAGAGTAACCAGTACTCTTAACCACAGAGCCACCTCTCCAGGGCCCCAGGTTAAGCTTTTAAATGTATAATATTTTTGCTTCTGCCCCTCCTGCCACCTCTGTTGCCTTTTGTGGGAATGACTTTTCTAGGCTTGCCTTTGGCTGCAGAGGGACTCTTACCTAACCTAGTAACTAAAGTTAATCTTATGTTTTGAAATCATTTAGCACTATCTCCGCTTGATTATAATGTAAACAAGCTTATTAGGCCTTGTGTTTCTTTCATAACCTAAATATATAGCTTTAATCCCGCATGACTCATTCTTGCTCCTGACCCAGAATAACCTGTGTGTGTGTGCGTGTGTGTGTGTGCGTGTGTGTGTGTGTGTGTGTGTTGTGAAAATATAAAGTGCTGAAAACAATATTGTTAAAATCAAGGAACTATCTATTTGTGTTGCAGACAGTAGATGGGATTCGATTAATAACGTCTGTTTGTGGTTGTGTGTATTCTGTCATTAGGAGTCAGAAGGGCAAAATCCTGTGGTAAACCAGGTTCATCTGAGTATTTTGCAGCTGCCAACCTCATGATACTCATCAGTGATAAGCAAGTGAGCTGGATTGTGGTCCAGAAGTCTAGGAAATATGAAAACACTGCCATTTCTTTTTATTATTATTATTTTTTAAATTTTATTTATTTTTGTATGTGTATGAATGTACTGTCTGCATGCAGGTTTGTGTCGTGCAATGCCGCAGAGGTCAGAAGAGGGTCTCGGATTTCCCTGGAACTAGAGTTCTCCTGGAATTGGAGTTTCGGATGGTTTTCGGCCGCCATGTGGGTGCTAGGGATCGAACCCGGGTCCTCTGCAATTTCTTAACAATGTGTGAATAACACAATACAGAAGGCAGAGGTTAGTGCTTATCTTTTGTTCATCACTGTCCCATGACAACTAATGGGAAGTCCGAATATCATTTTTGATGTTGGCTACAATTCTAGGGAAGGCGTTCACACCGCTGCCACTGGTGATGTTTGTGACCTCTAGAGAAATATTGCCTCTAGTGTCTTGTGTGCTCCTCCCAGCATCGATAGACGTATTTAAAACAAGTTGAGCCTAGAGAGAGAACTCAGTTGGTAAAGTGCTTGACATGCAGTCATGAGGACCTGATCCTCAAAGCACACGTACAGTACCAGGTATGGTGGGATGTGTTTGTAATCTGCTGTTGGAGGAGCAGAGATAGATAGATCCTTGGAGGGTAGCTCACCGCATCAGCATTCTCCAGGTTCTGTGACATATTCTTCCACTCTCTCTCTCACACACATAGTTGGATGGTGTCTGAGGAAAACACCCAAGGTTGATCACTGGCCTCCACATTCATGTACAGATGGTGTGCCCTTATATATACACACACACACACACACACACGTGTGCGTGCGAGATAATAAAGTTATATTATTGGATCCAATGACTTCCTATGCTTGAAAGTAAAATAATCAGGTTAAAACATATAAATACAGAGGACATATCTGATCATTCTGCACATTCTACCCTTTAGAGAATTATTTTCTGAATAAAGTATAATTTTAAAAGTAGAATTTAGTTAGAATTATAAATGTAGCTCCTTCTGGTTTATACCAAAGATTGATGGTGAACATGGAGAAAACAAAACCCAAACTCACAGAGATAAAGACTGATAGTCCATTACTAAAATAGTTGATGTCTTGTCTGCCTCTAACAATGGGATTGGGAAAAATGGGTCATCTCAGTGAGCAGAGTGAAAGAGGCGCCTCACATAGTCCAAGGAGGGAAATTGAGTTTTCTTTTAGCATTGCTACGGAGACTCATGACCTTGGAGCAGGCAGAAGCTACCCAGCTCTCTGTTTATTGAAAGTATCTCTGAGGAAGCCATAACATCCCTACCCTGGCAGGGTCCTTCTGACCCTGGTCTGTATGCTCCTGTTCTCTTGTCATGTCTCTCTGCATGCATCTAGCAGCTGGACCTTCCAGAAGGCAGCCAGTACATGGCAGCCTGCAGAGGTGAAAGGCTGAGTCCCGTCTACTGACAGGAAAAGGTCCTGGCAAGTTAAAGACTCCAGGCAGGGACAAAGAACCGAGTGGTCAGTGTTTTAGTCTTTAGGTGATATTTTTTCAGCAGACTACCATCTGTGAAGGTATGGTCCCTTTGCAGTCCAGAAAACAAGCAAGCTCTGCAACAATTACCTCACAGACCCTGAGAATCAGACCGGACTCTAGTTTGCACTCCTGCTGCATCAGTAAAAAGACTAAAGCTTCTCTTTGTTGGTGGACAGAAAGTTCCCTAATAATTTGGGGACTATGAAAGACTATTTCAGAGCAAAGACCCATCATCTGGGCCATGCAGGGGAAAAGTGCTTGTTTACAAATATATTGCAATAACTAGATGAACATTGTTCTAGTTTGTCTTGCATTGCTGTGACAAAACGCTCTGACCGACACCAACTTGGGGAGGAAAGGGTTTATTCAGCTTACATCTCCTGAGTCACAGTACATCACTTAGGGAGCCCAAGGCAGGAGCTCAGGGCAGGAACCTGGAGGCAAGAGCCGAAGCACAGGCCATGGAGGAATGCTGTTCACTGGCTTGTTTCCCTGGCTCATGCCCAGCCTGCCTTCTTATACAGTACACAACAACCTGCCCAGGGTGGCACCACTCATTGTGGGCTGGGCCCTCCCACACTGCTTGACCATCAAGACAGTACTCCACAGATGTGGCCACAGGCCAATCCAATGGAGCGAATTCCCCAATTGAGGCTCCCTCAACCCAGGTGTGTCAAGTTGATACTAAAGCTATCCAGCACAAATATTTAAAGAGCAATTGAACACAGAAAGCAGAAAGTGTGGGATCTATGAAACTGCAGCAGGGACCCTGACAGGGGCGAGCAGATTTATATCTGCCTTATGGTTGGGAAGATCACCAGGAGCACTAAGACGAAGTGGCTTTGGGTCTTGAAGAAGAGGCAAGAAAAGACACGAAGAGCAGACTTGATGGGACTTCTTACATTTCAGAGAAGAATCAAGAAATGAAAAGAATGAAATAAAAGGTAAAATAAAACGAAAGGATGAAATACAAAGGAGAGAGAATGGAAATGCAGGTTGAAAAAATAAAACCTCCTCTAAGGAAAACATCTGTCAAATGGAGACATTAATATTTTGTAATAATTTATAGCCTTATCATGGATTTGGAAATATTTTTGGTAGAGAAATGACTTCTGAAAGTATGTAGTTTTTGTGTGCAGAATTAATATGAAGCAAATGACAACACAGTTTTGACATAAATTCATTCAAAAAACCCTGTTAATTTGAATGTACAGTTGTTTTAGGCAATTGAGTCATACTTTAAAGATGTAGCACTTTGCCCTAAATGAATAATCATGCTTACTTAATAATTTGACTTACAGAATTTGGGAAATGCTGAAATAGTTCACAGTCTTAAAATCAATGGCTTTATACATATTAATTGGTGGGGAAATATCCTTCCAATATAGTAGCGCCTCTGTGTCCCATTCTGGATGCTGTACGTTGACAAAGAAAAAAATCATTAAGTAGGAAATAAATTTGGGAAGCTGTTAGCTACCAGATATATTATGACTTGATTCACAAGTCATCTATTATCAAAATAAATGTCAAAATGGTTGGCTCTGAAAAGTCCTCAAAAAGACACATGCTCACATTGTTTAAACCTTTTTTATACCTTTTCTTAATCTGAAACACTATTTTTAGTGGAGCTGAGAGCTACTATGATATTCATTTCTCTCAGATTTGACTAGCTTGGTAAACAGTATGCTACTTGAAAACATTATATATATATACACACATATATAACTATGTATATATATGTATATATACTGAAGCAACACAAGTAGGAGAGAACAATAACAACAAAAGAATTGGAAAAAAAAAAAACTCTGGAAAGACTCAGAAAAAGATGCAGGACATGTACGGCAGAGTACAGGGACTTTGGTGGGTGGGGGGCATGAAAAGGGAAGTGACTCTAGATTCAATTGAGGAACGATGTAAGACTTATGGGAAAAGTTTAATAATAGTAAAAAAATAATTTTGTGAAAAAAAAATACCATCTCAAGGGTGTTTGTGCCCATGGGGAAAAAAATAACATTTTATTGACTCTTTGGGAATTTCATACAATGTATTTTGATTATTTTGTCATTTAAGTCTCAGTTCCTTACAGGTATATTTAATCCTTAAAAATTCTGTCACATCTGTGAATCTTAATAGCTGTATCCTTTTTAAAATAAACTATAAAGAATAAAAAAAAGAAAACATCTAGATCAGAAATGGTAGTAAATACACTAAATAATTTCAAATTATCTTGGAAAAGTAGTGATTATAGATAATTCCCCAGTTTTTTTCAACAAGAATATACTAGTTTAATAAAAATATCGTGAACACATACATATGATTTGCGACTCTCGCTATTGAGCCTGGTAACCACCTGAGGACGTCAGATGCAGATTTTTTGCTGCTAGGCCTCCAGTCATGGTGATTTCCTTTGCAGAATTTTGGGTCAGGTGTTAACTTTCAAAAGGGGCCATTACCTTGACTGAAGCTTTAATGATACATTTAGAATTGGTTTTTCTGAACTGGGCGTGGTTAATGCGCAAACACATGAATTCAAAACTGATTTATCATGAGTTAAAGTGGAATGAAAGCAGTTTTGTTTATTTTTCTTTAATCAAAGAATCACATTTAACTTATTTCTATTGACCCTAACTGCTAGGAAGATTTGATATCAAGGTTGGTTGATGTTGTAGGTTGAGGACCGTGGGTGTGTGCATGTGTTTAGCTTTGGAACATCTTCCTTTTTCTCATTTGTAATACATCAAAGTGAAAGAACACTGTAATCCTACCTCAGTTTTTCTCTACCCCTTCTAAATCAATTTAAATTCTACTAATTATTCACAGATGAGATTAGGTACAAAAGAGGTCTTGTTCATGTTGTCATTCCATTTTCTCTGTTTTTAAAATGATTACCTTCCTTTTACAGTATGTTAATAGATAAGCTTGCCAACAGGGTTTACCTTTGCCATAATCACATTGTTAATGCAAGAATTTTAAACTACCAGGGAGATCTGGAAGTAATTCAGATCCTTGCCTTTTTGAAGAATTTGAACTATGGTCCCATCAGACTAAAAGCAAATGAAATTGGAAAGCCAGAGAATTAAGCATCGAGAGGCTACTAGTTAAACTATAGTTGTTTTACTGCAATTTGTAAATTGAAATAGAAATAAATGTGTTATAATTAATAGCTTTCTAAATTTTAGAATATGTAATTTTTTAAATTTAAACTGAAGACCACAGAACACATCATTAATACCTTTCCTAAATGGGAGTTGAAGAAACAGTGGTAAATCTTTCTAAATACTTGTTTTTGTTGTTGTTCAGTTTTGCAACACATGACATTGCATTTTGAGGCCTTAATTTTCTCCCTATACAGAGTAGGGGAGGAGACAAAGAATATTATTATTAATAAAAATTATCTGGGCATAAAGTAGCAACTTTAGTGAAACTCTTTCAACTGTCAACTTACACTTATCTCCATCCACTTCAGGGGAGTGTTAAGGACTCATTTGTAGAGAAAGCAGAAAAAGATGCTTCTATTATTACAAACAGAGAGTTTCACTGGGGAAGTGGAATTTAAATCAGACAACCAGATTTTAATTAGTTACAGATGAAGTTCACCAAAATGATGCTGATTTTTATTTGAACGATTAACTAGAGACCCGGTGAGAGGAAGGTTTTTATTGAAGTGAAAATGTTTTATCTTTGAAATCCTAACCATATTACTCTTTAGTTATTGAAATTCAATTAAGTAATGCACTCACAATCTGCCAAAATAAAGAATATTTTATTTGCTAACCTTCCTGGATTTCTCAGAGCTAACACTTGGTTATAACTGTATGTGAACCCTTTGAAGGAAAACTTCATCTGTGTGCTCTTTGTTAAGTAAAGCCCATCATCTTTCTGCCACCTGGTTTGAGATCTGGCTTCAGAACTGCCACGGGACAGTGATCAAAGTGCACAGTAAATCAAAAATTCAGGAGTTGGCCATGTGAGGATCCCAGTACTTTCTGTCTTTGACTGTGCTGAAAATAAATATGCATGACAAGGTCTTCTGAACTGATCGACATCTTATGTAGTAAGGTAATGTGAGGCTGTGTGATTCTGTGTACACTTAGGGACATAAAATAAGACTGGCTGGCTTCTTCACCATCAAAGATTTCATCTGTGTCTGTAGTAAGATATCTTCTTTGTTAAGACATACTTACTACCTTGTAAATAGCATTTGTGTTTTTTGTTGTTGTTTTGTTTTGGTTTTTTTTTTTTTTTTTTTTTGTGTCCCTGTTTTGAGACGGGTCTACCCGTAGCCCCAGCTTCCTTGAACCACTCTGTAGACCAGTGGCTTGAACTCAACAAAGATCCACCTGCCCTGCCTCCCAAATGCTTATGATTAAAGGCGTGGCTACCAACCACGCCTGGCTAGCATTTGTTTTTAAAAACAGTGTTGGCGGCTGGAGAGTGGCCCTATGGCGGTTAATGAGCACTGACCGCTCTTCCAGGGCCACCGGGTTCGATCCCCAGCACCCACATGGTGGCCGAGAACGTCCTGAAACTCCAATTCCAGGAGAACTCCAGTTCCAGGGGAATCTGAGACCCTCTTCTGACCTCCGCAGCATTGCACGACACGGGTGCACACACTTGCATGCAGACAGTACATTCATACACGTAAAGAAATAAATAAAATTAATAAAAAATATTTAAAACAGTGTTGGAAATTGTTTTTCTTCTATCAATAAATATTGAAGTCACATTACAAAAAACTGGTTTTAAAAAAGTTTTATTTGCTTATTTACCTTGTCTTCATTTTGTCTCTGTGTGGTATGCATGTATGTATATGCTGTACTCATGTGTATGGGCACACCTATGTGTGAGGCTGCTGATGCTGGATGTCTTGTTTTGACCACTCTTACACATTGCTATCTGAGGTAGGTCTCTGTCAAATCAAGCTCTCCCCAATATGGCCTGCTCTAGGGATCTGGTCTCCATTTTTCAGAGGCTGGAGTTTTAGGCGAGACGACATCCTCAACCCTCATGGGTTCTGGGGATTTGAACTCTGGTTCCCTTGCTTGGTCATGGAATGCTTTAACCACTGAGCCATCTCCTCAACTCTGAAATACTGCTTTATAATATTGAATTGATGTTTGGAGCTTGACAGACCTGGATCATCTTGATATAGGTGTTCCTGCTCTTATTACATCCTTCAAAAAAGTTCTTGCACTAACTCAACTTAAAAGTTGACATTTAGGGGCTGGAGAGATAGCCTAGCGGGTAAGAGCACCGACTGCTCTTGCAGAGGACCTGGGTTCGATCCCCAGCACCCACATGGCGGCTGAGAACTGTCTGTAACTCTAATTCCAGGAGAACTCCAGTTCCAGGGGAATCCAACACCCTCTTCTGACCTCCGCGGCATTGCACGACACGGGCGCACAAACCTACATGCAGACAGTACACTCATACACATACAAAAATAAATTTTTTTAAAAAGTTGACATTTACACTCTGGCTTCACATGGGATTCCATTCCATTCAGTTCCATTCCTTAGTGCTTCATGGATGTATATATATTTTTTCATGCGTTTGAGAGAGTTAGGTAGTGATGTACATTAATTAAGATAAAGATGTTTCATCTAAGAAGGATTCAAATTCCAGGTGCACCTGCTGACTGGTGATCCAGTGTAAATGATTTAACTCTTCCATGTATCTGTTTCTTGAAGCAGATACCTTCCAGAGATGTTGTGAGTGTTACATGTGGCAATGTGTGTTGTGTGCTTACAGTAGTGTCTGTTGTGTATGCAATCTTCTTTGTGAGTCTTGCAGGCTATTTAGAAGTTGATATTGCCTGTTTTACACAATGTTTTTTTTTTTCTTATATGGTATATTTTTCTTATATGGGAATTTGTTTTGGACCACTGTCTCCATGAGATCTTCAGGCTGTTCAAAGTAAAAGGTGAAGAAAATTGTAGCACTCTGCATTTAGCTGGTAATTGCTGTTTGGTTTCTAAGTTAAGCTGTGTATTTTCCTTGTATTTCTGTTTGACCAACTATGGACTGTCCCTTGGTATACATTCCTATCCTCCCGGAACTCCCAGAACACACTGTACTCTGATCCAGCTGCCAAACTCTTTATGAGCATCCACTTTGAATCTCCTTGCTCACTCTTATTATCAAAGTTAAGACGTGGTATTTACTGAACACATTTTTTTCTTTTTGGGGGGATATTTTTGAGTCAGGGTCTCCCTGTAGCCCCAAGCTGGCCTGGAACTTACTCTGTAGACCAGAGTGGCCTTGAACGCACAGAAATCCTCCTGCCTCTGCCTCCGGAGTGCTGGGATTAAAGGTGCATGCCACCATGCCTGGCCTGTGAACACATTATATCATGCTACATTATAAACTTTTTGAGCATAGAGAAGTTATACTTTACCTACATATCCCTAAGTAACCAGCCTTTATCACAGAACTAAGGAAAAATAATTTATTTAAGAAACATGGTATAGTCATGCTTGTTGCTAATCCATCTTCTCCAAAAGAGAAATTTACATATGATACAGGTCAGAATAGAATTATTCTATCTATAATTTCAGCTTTGCATTCAATTATTAGATTAGAAACAAAGGTTGTTTCACATTGGGAATCCCATGAACATTAACTTTTTAGTGAAATAGGATCATTTTAAAGCTAAGCTATTTCTAGGTAGTACAGAGTGTGTCTTTACTGGTTATTAAGTTTTAATCAGGAGGAAACTGTCCAAATTATCAGCAGCTAACATTGGGTAGTGCTTACTGTATTCCAAGTAGGATCTGTCTCCCAGTGCCTGATCTTGACTGGAAACCCTTAAGAAGAGTTTGGAAAGGATTGTAAGAGCTTGGGAAGTTCAAACATAAATTCTGGAAATAAATTTTTTTTAATTTTTATTTATTTCTGTATGTGTATGAATGCACTGTCTGCATGCAGGTCTGTGCACCCGTGTTGTGCAATGCCGCGGAGGTCAGAAGAGGGTCTCAGATTCCCCTGGAACTGGAGTTCTCCTGGAATTGGAGTTTCAGACGGTTCTCGGNTTGTGCAATGCCGCGGAGGTCAGAAGAGGGTCTCAGATTCCCCTGGAACTGGAGTTCTCCTGGAATTGGAGTTTCAGACGGTTCTCGGCCGCCATGTGGGTGCTGGGGATCGAACCCGGGTCCTCTGTAAGAGCGGTCGGCGCTCTTAACCGCTAGGCCATCTCTCCAGCCCGGAAATAAAATTTTTAATGAAGGATTTTAATTTAGAGAGTTTGCACTTGCTAGAAACATTGCTTATACAGAGTTCTCCAGGATCTCTGTGGGTCCTGAGGATATCAGTCAGTTGTGGTCAGCACAGGATGTAAAGTGAGGCAGTGTACATGGTCCACGGCAACATAGGGTGGCGAATAACAGAAATGGGAATTTGTTTTGGACCACTGTCTCCATGTGATCTTCAGGCTGTTCAAAGTAAAAGGTAAAGAAAATTGTAGCACTCTGCATTTAGCTGGTAATTGCTGTTTGGGTTCTAAGTTAAGCTGTGTATTTTCCTTTAATGTTTCATTTTGACACAGTATGTTTTAAAATGGACTTTTCTTGTGGATAACATTTTATGATATGCCTTTTCTTAAGTTCTAGGCGACAATGTGGCTGTGTTTTATTTACTTGAATCATTTGTGATGAAAACCAGACTCAAAACTTACTTCAGAAATAGTGTTAATTATACAAATAAAAAAGGCACATATTTTCTTCATTCATCTCCATGGTTCAAAGGTGCTCCTGGGTATATTCCTCAAACCATATCTAAATAATCAGATCATCTTCTAATTCAGTAGATATTTCATATTGACTCATTGGAAGTTATATTTAATTAAATGACTGCCTAGTAATGCTTAGTCATGAGGCCAAATGGCATGGGTAGTTAGCATTGGTAATGAAATTAAAGGTAATGTAAGAAAGATTGCAGTATACACCTTGAATGGAATAGTGGAGTTGTTTCTTTAGTACCTAGAATTTAGTTATTGTAGGTTTTATGTGGCTCTTTACTGGTATTTACAGAACAAAATAAAGATGATGGTCCATGAGTAGATTCCACATATCAGCATTTTGAATAAACGGACTTAAAGAATTACATTATGCAAAAGAAAGTATGGTCTGTGGCTTGACACCCACTGGTACAATTACTGAGATCTGGTCTTCAAAAAGACACTATCTTCTGCTGGAGCACCTAAAGGATCTTAACCACTAGCATTATGCATCTTCTCTATGGCACAGGGGATTATTGGTGGCAGTTGAAGTGAAAGGGCTAAGGCTTAGGATGATAACCTCCACTCCAAATAGTAAAATAAATTATTATCAATGTTACATTTGCAGGATTAGGGGGTGGGTGAGCAGGAATAGCAGAGGACCTTGAAGTCAGTTTGAGTATCAAGGTGACCCATAGTGAGAAATGTTTGTTATTTTCTATCTATTCTATAAATACTGTTTTGGATAAGGTACAAAGATATAGTAAAGAATTTGGGTTTTGTATTTGAGGAGGTCATTTCCTAGAACTTCAGGACTGGATATTAGAAACTTGACCTAGTATAAGTCATTGGACTTGACAAAGAGATATATAATGCAAGGTGCTTTATGCAAGATGAGGAATTATTAGGGTTAGAGTCAGAAAGTCAACATGTCCAACTCTCTTGTTTGCCTTTTAAGCAAGTTTAATCAGATTTCAGAGAGCAAATAAGACCAATATGGAGGATATTGTCAACTAATTTTTCTCTACTCAAATACTACATGTGGGGAAAAGTTTTTAGGAGCTGGAAAGATGACTCAGCAGTTAAGAATACTGGCTGCTCTTCCAGAGGACATGGGTTCAGTTCCCAGCACCCACATGGTGGTAACACAACTGTCTGGAATGCTAGTACCTGGGGATCTGATGCCCTCTTCTGGCCTGTGGACACTGCACAACATGGGTGCACTTACATACCTGCTGACAAAATACTCATCCACATAAAATAAATAAACAATAAAAAGGTTTTAATTGTTTAGTGGTAAATGGAAGATTCTGTTTAAATTTCCAATGAATGTGCAAATGTAGTAGTTTGTAGGATTTTAATCCCTTTTTAAGTTTTATGGATTTATTCTAGATTAACTCGCAAAAGGCAAGTTTGATTCTTGTATTAAATGAATATAACACAATTTTAATGCAATCTGTTCATCGTATTTCCTATTTAAGTGACTTAATACCTGCCACTGTTACGTGGGACTAGAATCTGTGACTAGACAGGTCACAGGCCACAGGGGAGAACCCACTGTTCTCATTCTGAGAAATAGACCTAGTATGAGACCAACTCTTAATGTTTTATTGTTATAGGAGATGTTACTACACCAACATTACAATCACCTGAACAGAAAAAATAACTCTTAAATTTAGTTTTTAAGTGTGGGACTGAACTCCGAGGACATTTATTTCTCCAGATATCTCTGGGAACCGGCAGTCTCCTGGAACTGTGCTCCTGAGTCAGGCCGTGCTCACTCAGGTTCATTGGGAAAGTGCAAGTTTGGATCCACACTTATCTTTACAGACCATCCTGTCTTTTTCATCCCTAGTCCTAGAATATCTCATTCAGCCAAGGTCAAGTGTCCTTCCCGATATTCACTGTGTGCAATGAAGACAAGGCCTATGCATTGTCTTTCAGTACTTTGATGTGTTAATTCTCAAGCATACCCACCCACATTCATTCACTGTCTTTTTGGGTGGAGTGCCAAATTGGTGTTGCCAGAAAATGCCCTGTCAGGTAATACAAGGTTCATTGAGTGTGCCCAGATTAAAACATTAGTTCAGATTATGTCCCTTTCATAATAGTCATCCCTACAGTAATATCTGTAGAGTAGTGTATCTCTCATCTCTCACCAGAGAAATTTGTTCTTGCAGTAGATGGGAACTAACTTACAGATCCATGACTGGTCAAAGTGCAGAGAATAGGAGACTGGATTGCTCATCCCTAATGGGGACACCTCTATCACAGCATTTCTTCCCAAGGCTCAGGGATCATTGCAGAAGAGGAGGCAGAAAGATTGTAAGAGCCAGAGGTGGCGGATGTATCCAAAGAAACAGTATTGCCTGGACACCACAGGGCAGTTGCACATATTAACTCACAGAACTTGTGCCTACATGCATAAGACCTGTGAAGCCCATGCTAGACAAAACCCAGCAGGGATACAGGAGTTGGGAAGGAAGCTCCAGCACTCTGGATGCCGGGAGACGGAGAGTCAGTTTTCCTTATCGGTGTCACACCTGGTGGTTGACAGGATGGAACCACATCCAATCTGAAGGATGGAACCACATCCAAAAGCATTTGGGGAATGACAATTAGGCTTTTAGAAAGGACAAATAATGATAAAGAACATGAAGTTGGTGGGGTGGGTAGGTAGGGTGGTATGGACATGGAGAAGGAGGGTCTGAATATGATCAAAATATATTTCATGAGCTGGTTGTGGTGGTGCATGCCTTTAGTCCCAGCACTCTAGAGGCAGAGGCAGAGGCAGGTGGGTCTCTATGACACAGGCCAGCTTTGTCTATATGGTGAGTGCTGAGCCAGCTGGGGCTACAGGGAATCCCTGTGTCAAAAAGACCAAAATATTACATTTTATGAAATTCTCAAAGAATCGATAAAATATTTTAGAAAAGACTTCAATAGTCTCAGTTGCCTCACCAGTCCAAGGTGAGGTAGACATCTCCAGCATGGAAGGCTCATCTTTTCTCATTTATTCATGTGCAAAGAATAGCACACATTGTACAACAGACTATGAAGACTTTTTTGAAGGTATACATTGAGTAGGGTAATTGCCTCATTAGGCATGTGATTTTTCCCACCAATTTCTGTTAGAATATTTCAAATGCATATCATGATTTTAAAAGACTATAATCTGAATATCCACTGGATAAAAATTAGAAAAAATCTTTAGTACACTCTTGGATACATATGCTTACATTAAATCTTGGAAGTGAGTGATTGCATAGAATATCAAAGTTGTGTCCTGATGATAGATATTGTGGTTTTATCCTGATGAGCCTATCAATTCATGGCTCTTAGCCTCCTAGGCACTCACTGTTCCTAAGCAGCTTCTTTTTATCTGGAGTCTGCTCTTTTCCCCCCATTCCTAATAAACATTATGTTACCACCTGTATTAGATTTTGTTACTCTGATAAAATTCCATGGCCAAAAACAACTTAAGGAAGAGTTTATTTTGGCCTGCTGGTCCAGATGAGGACTCCGTAATGTTGAGGAAGGCATGATGTAGATGGCCAGGGCAGCAAGCTGACAGATCACATCTCTAACCATGTGAAGAAAGCAGAGAGAGTGAGTAGGCAGAAGGGCAAAGCTGTAAACCCTCAAAACCCACCCCCAGTAACGGACTTTCTATAGCGAGGCTCTGTGTCCTAAAAGTTCCATGACCTCCCCAAACAGTCCCACCAACTGGGGACCAAGTGCTCAGTTACATGAGCCTGTGGGGGGCATTTCTCATTCAGTCTCTTCTCATCTCTTCAACACTGACACTTCCATATCCATTTTCAGAGGGTGAACACTTCCCTTCCCTGGCAGAAACATTGCAAGTTCATCAGAGATGACCACCCCTGTGTTCTCATGTATTCCAACTTTCTTCTTTTCTTTCAAGGTGTAAGGATCACCCTTACTCAAGCAGCACTTCATTCAGTCATATTCTCTCTCTCTTCAGAATCTCTTACCTCTCCCTCTGTTTTCTACTGACTACCTAAAAATAATCACTTCCTTTAGCAAAACTTTTCCCTGGCCCAGTATCAGCCTCCAACCACTGCTTCAAGCTGCCTGAAAAAATATAGCTTGTGTTCCTTACCACCCATTCACTGTTTATATCACTGTAGTCAGAGGATGGAAATGCTTTCACCACAGTTCTCGTGACGATGGGCTTGTCAAGTCTCTTGGACATTTGATTCAGGCCCTGTACTCTGCAAAGCCCACAGTGAAAGACACAATAAATTTTAGTTAAATTAATGACATTTTCCACTTACATCATCTTTTCTTATTTATATTATTTCCCTTTCTCTTGGCTCTTTTAACTGGCTTTTCTGAAAGCTTTCTAAATATTTATGTTGTCTAAGATTCTGAGAATCCCCTTTGTCACTAGCAGGATTGACTCTTCTTTGGGTAGACACACACCATTTACAAGCTTAACTTTGGCATTGTGTGTGTGTGTGTGTGTGTGAGAGAGAGAGAGAGAGAGAGAGAGAGAGAGAGAGAGAGAGAGAGGCAGGTTTCTCTCTTGAAGTCTTAACCCTTATTAAAAGGCTTAAGTCTTCTTGTGTGTTCTATCCCACTTCAACCTGTTTATGTTCAACTTTAAACTTGTCATCCATCTCATGAAGTATAGTTCTTTTACATTATTACTTTTGAGTGACATCCTTACCAGTGACACCAGCAGGTACAAAGATATTAAAACATAAATCTCTGGATGGATCATTGATTCTTGCTGCATGTAGTATCTTAATTCTAACTCATTCCTTTCCTTTTTGTTCTTACATATAGGGCTGCAGTTTATTTTTTACCTGGAACAGCTTTAGTTTCATCTCCCTGCCTAGCTCGGTAGTTTGGACCATCTTTATTTTGTTGTGTTTTCCTCTTCTCTTTCTCAGTTTACTTAACTTAATAACTTTGTAGATTGTCACTAGGATGAATAATTTTCTCCTGGAGTAAATTAAAAATACTGGTTGGTGAACCTTTGGGAGAAAGTTTTCAGAACCTTCAAACTGTGATTGATACATTCATTGTTTAACAAGTGTTCATAGTTTAAGTGTAGTTGTATTGTTGAACTAGCTACAATGTTTTAGCTACAAATTAAGATTACAGTTTATTACATTACCCAGTTAAAAGGGATCCTGTTACTGGAGTTACTGTAGAGAAAATAAATGGAATCCCATATCCTGGAAGGTGTCAAGAAGTGTCCCTTGTCTCCACTGTTGAAGGATGAGCGCGTCTTGGGCAACTGGATCTTTAGGAAGAGCCATGCTAAGGAGAGAGAAGGCAGACACCCGTACTTGGTACCATGAAATGAAACAGTAAAGATATCATTGTATCATGAGACAGAATGTTTAACTTTATGACAATACATTTGACTCACTACTAATCAGAGTTGGTCTGTAGGAGGATGAATTTTACATTCAGTCATCATTTCATAACAGGAATTTCATCTCATGTTGCCACCTTGGTAAACTGTGCATGACAGGTGTGGAGCCTCATCCTAGCTTTTTCAATTGCCATGTGCTCCCTGAGTGGGGCTGCTTATTTTATTATGGGGGTGTTTTCCCCACAGCATTGCCATTCAGAAGGTGAATGTGAGGGCACTGAGGTAACAGATTTACATTATAACAGCATAGTTGCTTTCAGATAAACAGAAATATAGCAATAATGGTAATCTTGCTTTTCATCTGGGGATTTGGTGTTAGCATCCACAAATGAGGGAGACCATTTGCTGCTTGTTTTTCTGGGACTGTGTTATTTCACTTAGCATAATGGCTTCGAGTTCCATCCATTTACCTTCAAAGTTCATGTTGTCATCTTTTTTTTTTTTTTAATTTTTTATTTATTTCTGTATGTGTATCAATGTACTGTCTGCATGCAGGTCTGTGCACCCGTGTCGTGCAATGCCGCGGAGGTCAGAAGGGGGTCTCGGACTCCCCTGGAGCTGAAGTTCTCCTGGAATTGGAGTTTCAGACGGCTCTTGGCCACCATGTGGGCACTGGGGATCGAACCTGGGTCCTCTGTAAGAGCGGTCGGCGCTCTCAACCGCTAGGCCATCTCTCCAGCCCATGTTGTCATTTTTCTTTACCACTTAGTAGTACTCCATTGTGTAGCTGTACCAAATTTTGTCATCCACTAGTCAGTTGAGGGGCATTTGGGTTGGTTCCAGTTCTTCGCTATTGTGAAGAGAGCTGCAATAAACATAGCTGTACATGTATCTTTGCAGTAGGATGAGTCTTGTGGGTATATACCCAGGAATGGTAGGGCTGGGTCAGGTGGTAGGCTCATTTTGAGTCTTTTAAGTGTTCTCCACACTGCTTTCCATAATGGTTGGATTTGTCGACTTGACTTTATTTCCTGTGCAGCTGCCGTCTGATTTAGAAAGTCTTTTCCTACACCTATGTCTTGTAGGTTGTTACCAACTTTTTCTTCTATCACCTTCAGGATTTCAGGTTTTACAATGAGATTTTTGATCCACTTGGAGTTGATTTTTGTACAGGGTGAGAGGTAGGGGTTTAGTTTTGTTCTTCTACAAATGGTGATCCAGTTTTGCCAGCACCATTTGCTGAAGATGGTATCCTTCTTCCACTGAAGTTTTTTTTGCCCCCTTTGTCAAATATGAGGTGGCTGAAATTGTATGAGCTCAAGTTTGGATCTTCAATTTTGTTCCATTGGTCAACGGGTCTGTTTTTGTGCCAGTACCAGGCTGTCTTTATGACTATGACCCTGTAATATAGCTTGAAGTCTGGTAGAGCAATTCTCCCTGTATTGCATTTTTTTTAATTTTATTTTATTCTGTATGTGTATGAACTGTCTTGTTGCATGTATGTTTGTGCACCACTTGTCTATGCAATTGCCGTGGAGGTCAAGAAGTGGGTCTCTCGGATTCCCCTGGGACTGAGAGTTCTCCTGGAAATTGGCGTTTCAGACGCTCTCGGCTCCATTGGGTGCTGGGGATCGAACCCGGGGTCCTCTGTAAGCGCGGGTCAGCGCTCCTTAACTGATAAGGCCCATCTCTCCAGCCCCTGTATTGCATTTTTCACTCAGAATTGCTTTTAGCTACTTGGGGTCTTTGTTTTTCCCTATGAATTTAAGGATTTCTTTTAACGTCTGTGAGAAGCTCATGGGGATTTTTATTGGGATTGCATTGAATCTGTATATCAATTTGGGTATTAAATGCGGAATTTTTACTATATTGTTTTCCAATCTATGAGCATGGAGATCCTTCCATCTTTTTTTTTTTTTTTTTTTTTTTTTTTTTTTGGTTTTTTGAGACAGGAATAGTAGCCCAGCTGTCTGGAACTCTCTCTGTAGACCTAGGCTGGACTTGAACTCACACAGTCCACCTGCCTCTGCCTCCCGAGTGCTAGGATTAAAAATGCGTGCGGCCACCATGCCCGGCTCCTTCCATCTTTTGATGTCATTTTCAATCTAGAACACCAAATAGGACCACAATAAAAATATTTTCAATGTATCCAAAATATCTTCTTTAGAAAAAGAAACACCCACAGCTTGTCTAATTTTCATTATCTCGCATGCACATTTTTCAAGTTATCAATGATGATTTGTATTCTCCATGCTAGAAAATTTGTTTCATTTACTTGTAAAATAATTTACAAGATAAAACCTCCATGAATTTTTCTATTAAAATGTAGATTATTCATAATTTGCATGTAAACCAGTTTATACTCTTTTGTTCAACCTTTTTTTGTCTGTATTACTAAATATCAGAAGAAAGTCAGAGTTTTCATGTGATTCTAAAATTTCTTTCAGACCATGTTTTGAAGTAAAGTTCTTTTTAATTCACGGTCATTCTTAAACAATAAAATAAAGACTTAAGTCTGTACACTTGTTAATCTGAGTCTAGCTGTGTGCTATTTAGATAACATGCATCCTTAATTTTCTCTTTGTTTGTGGGCTTTAGCTTCTATTTGTTTTGCACATGTTGGATGAGCATGGAGTATGTGCCATCTCGTATAGGCAGTCAGAATAAATTGCAGGGTACTCAATTTATAGGTCTGCTTTTCATACTCACATTTTAATTTGCTCTTTTTCCCAAGACTGTGCAAACATTTAAGAACTAATTCTTTTTTTTTTTTTTTGGTCTTTTCAAGACAGTGTCTCTATGTAGCCCCAGCTGTCCTGGAACTCACTCTGTAGACCAGGCTGGCCTTGAACTCACAAAGATCAGCCTGCCTCTGCCTCCCAAGTGCTAGGATTAAAGGCGTGCACCACCACGCCCGGCTAAGAACTAATTCTTAATGGACTGGCCAAATTCATGTGCACTGGCCTTCAGCTTTTCTATGGTGGTAAGAAACAGAAGCACCGTTTCCCCCTTTGATGTCTGATCAGTATTTGTGTACAGTGTAACAAGTACTTTGTGTTAAGTCAGTATATTTTCTAGGGCTATTTTAGCAAACCTTATGGGGTGGAAAATAAATGTAATCTATAGATTTAAAACTTACATTAGAGAAGCTACAAAGAAACTCAAGCTTTACTAAAATAAATTTATCTTGGTGTCTTTACCTTTTGAAATTCTTTTTTTTTTTTTAAATAAACTGGTGAATCTGAAATCCATTTTGCTTTCAACTTTTTGATGAAAATTCATGTCACATGAGTTATTGCAGTGAGAACTCAATGCCATATTTGGGTTTGTTTTGGTGATTTTTTTCCTCCACTCAGCTTGGAATGTAGTCTCAGAGAACAGGTTTTTGGCTTTCTCAAGCCACTGCAGTCACACACTGGTTCTTCTCTGTGCCTGTGGAGGGTCTTGCTGATGGAGTTGCGCATTTTTTTTCTTTTCTGTTTCCAGCCAAGAGTTTTTGAAACATTTCAATAAAAAGAAATCTGAATTTTTAGCACTTAAGAAGAGAACCTCTTTACTTGTGCTAGTTGTGGTGTGGAGGCCATGAAAGTCCTGCTCTTTCAGGTTCCGGGTTAGCAGCACCTTTAGCTTGCTTTCCTCAGTCTTTTTTGGTCCTCAGTCTTATTCTACCTTAGGGAATAGATAATTGGGAATAATAAGGCATAGTTTAGTTTTCCATCTATTTGATTTTTCTTCAGTATGGTAGAACCAGCCTAAAAGGTTGTTTACTGTGAGCTTTTTTCATTTATCTGGTTTGACTGATGTTCAGAGCTAACGGTCCTCTATCAGCAACATGAAGTGCCAGTAGGAAGTCTTGCATCAGATTCTACTTTGATTTAGAAGATAAAACAATATAAAGAAGGTTAACAGTCAGAATTTGGGATATCCTGTGTAGAAGCTTGAATATATTTGTGGTAAGCTGTTGCAAATCAGTTATGGAGCTAATGTGTTTGAAACAGGCTCAGATTAGGTACTGGATGACATAAGATCTCAAATGCTTTCTGTTATTAAGAGTTTAGAAATTTAACTATAGATATGAATTTTTATTTTTGATGAGAGGAATTCTGTCTGGTGTTCCATGAATATTGCTTTATTTAATCCTTACAGTAAATCTCCATTAGGCATGGCCCCATTTTACAGGAGAGGAAGCCTGGCCAAGATCACACAGACACTCACACAGTTACAATCAGATCCAGGGATTGTGGGGCTCAAGAACTTGGCTTTCCATTGCTATAGGTTTTGTTATATGTGAAGTGCTGTGTGCTTATGTCAGGATTAAAGAAGACAATATGTATATCCTTTGTAAAGTAGGCTTTTACTCTTCATATTGTAAAAAAAAAATATCTGGGGTTTTGGAGCTGTTGTTAAGGCTTGTGGTATTTTTAGACGACATTTACTTCATACTTTTATAATTTAAATGTTGTACACCTTCAGGATTATATTTCGTCAATGGCATGTTTCTTGATTAATAATAATGGATATTATTTTCATAAATATTTATTATGAGGGTAGTAAATCAATATTCGGCTCCCCTCTGTGTTTCATGTTGTTTTGAAAAACAACAAAACAAAACTATGTGGTCTCTTGCTTTCTGCACATTGGCTAGTTGTGGGTTTCTGTTAACCATCTGCCACAAAATCTGCCCGGGATCATTGCAGAAGAGGGGGTGGAAAAATTGTAAGAGCCAGAGGTGATGGATGCTCAGTAGGAAAGAGAGTTTTCCAGACAGCTGGTCAGTTACGCATGAACTCACAGCATGCAGAAGTCTTATGCAAGCTCAAACGAGACAAAATCCCAGCATAGATATGGGGAAGTGGGCAAGAAACCCCAGCCCAATGTGAGGTACTTTTGACAACTGATGGGTGCTGGGATTGGGAGAGACAGTCTCATTCAAGGATGGGACTCTTGGTAGGTTAACCAGGCTTCTGTGAACCCACACTGAGGACATTTAGGGACACAAATTAGACTTTATTTATTTAGTTAGTTAATTTTTTTTTTTTTTTTTTTTTTTTTTTTTTTTTTTGACAGAGTTTCCCTGTACCCCCAGGTGGCCTGGAACTCATTATGTAGATCAGGCTGGCCTTGAACTCATCTAGACCTGCCTGCCTCTGCCTCCTGAGTGCTGAGATCAAAGGTGTGTGCCACCATACCCAGCTTATTTATTTTTTTTATTCATTTTATGTGTATGAGTGTTATGCCTGATCATGGAGGACAGAAGAGGGTATTGATGTGAGTGTTGGGATTTGAACCCAGGTTTTCTGCAAGAACATCCAGTGGTCTTAACCACTGAGCAATCTCTCTAGCTCCCAGACTCTATAGGCCTTAATATATATAATATATTATTTATATGTTATATGTATATATAATAAAGTGGATGGGGGTGGTAAGGGGAGGTGCAGATAGAGGGGATCTAAATAGTATCAAATCATATACTATCCAAAAATTGCAAAATTTTTTAAGAACAAGAGAAAAAAATTCTTTTACCATAGACTCTTCTTTGGGATTTTTTTTGGATTCCAGGGTTTAATAATCCTAATTTCTTACAAAAGATTAGGATCATAATATTCCATTTTTTTAAAAAGTTAATACAACGTCAACAGTTATGTAAGAGGATTGCTCCCTTCAGTAGGGGTGGTGAATGGACCTGGGAGTGGTGGCAAGCAGTTCCAACCTTCAGTTAGGAGGTGGAAGGAGGAGAATAAAGAGTTTAAGGCCATTTATGGCTACATAAGCAGTTTCATGCCAGCCTAGGTGAGGTCCTGTTTCAGGAAGAAAAAGATACCGAGTAATATATATAATATATATATAATATATATTATACATATAATATATATATAATTATATATATTATATATATTATATATATAATATATATTATATAATATATTATATATATATGTTGAGTTTTATGTGTCGGTGAAATGTTTAACAACTTACTTAGTTTGTATGCATTGCTGAAATGCCTCAAAGTCTGATTTTAGAATGCTTGGAGAAATTGTAAATTGCAAGAGGAAAATAAATGAACGCTTACTCATGTTGTAACACTTTTCTGTAATTTACCTCAATTTCTGAGGTGGTCCTCTGGTAAATTTTATTCGAGTTAGGAAGAGATTTTAAGGACTCATGATTCCAAGTAATTTGTTTAATTGTCTTAATGCTATCTTCATAATGATTTTAAGCTGTGGCTCTCTGTGAGCTGGGTGACCAGGGTTGAGTAATTGACATCCTGGCAGTGGGGTCTGCTTTCTTTTACTGACCGATGGCAGCCTCTGTGACCTCACAGCAAGCTTTTTCATATCTCAGCTTCTTGGATCTTTAACAAGGTGAAGGCCTACAATATGTCTTGGGATTTTATAAGTCTGATGACTTAAGTAAAATGAATATAAATCTTTGTAGATAAAGGTCTGACTTCTGAATCTGTTCCAAATATTATCTGAAAGCACACAGATATTTTTCAAAATTATTTTTAAATTTAGCAATAGTTTAAAAATTTTCCAGTCAATAGCATATATTTAGTTGTGGTTACAGATATTGATGGTCTGAAATAAATTTTCACATTCTGATTTGATTAAAATATATGAATTTGTTATTTTCTCAGATGGAAAATTTGAATTTTTCCTCATCTTTTATAAACAGTACATATGAGCTTAATCTACAGTTTGGGGAATATTTAAGAATTATCTTTAAAAGTTTTCTTTTTATTTTCTTGTGTTAGGACTTTAAATGTACATTTTTTAGTTTTGTGTCCCAGAGTCTCCTGTGAGATAGGTACCATTACTATTTCCATTGCATACATAAGGAAACTGAGGCCCAATGTCTAAAGAGTTTAAAAACCATTTTCAAAGTCACTCATATGGGAAAAGATTTAGCAAAGTTTGAAACCTCTATTTATTTATTTTAGATTTTTGAGAATTTCTTACTTGAATATTGTCTTTATTTCCATTCCTCCTACTCTTCCACTACCCCCACACTCTCAATTTCTCATCTTTTTCTTTGAAAACACACACACACACACACACACACACACACACACACACAGAGTACTGAGTCCGTTTAGTGATGCTTGTGTTTAGGGCTTTCCACTCAGAATTAGATAACCTCTCAGAGGGCTAGTCCCTGGGAACACCGATTCTCTCTTCATTAGCATCCATTGATTGCTTGTAGCTCTTCATCTTGAGGTGGGACTCTGTAGTATCCCCCCATCCATTTTGGCTTGTCAGCTGCTTTGGTCATTATGCAGTTTTGATGAAGCTCCCATAGTGTAGAGATTTTATTGGTGGGGCTTCCCTATCATGATTAGAATGCATGAACTAACTGACAACAGGTGTCATGTCCCTCTGGCTCTTACATTCTTTCTGCCCCCTCTTCTACCATGTTCCCTAAGCCTTGGGTATAGTGGTTGTATTGTAGATGTGTCAATTAGGGCTGGGCACCTCACAGTCTCTTGTTCTCTGCGTGTAACTATCTGTGGAACTTTGTAATAGTTTGGATCTGCTGTAAAAAAGAAGGAACTTTGGTGAGTGGTGAGAGGCATACTTGTCTGTAAATAAAAGGATATGCATTGAGAATATAGTAAGAGAGATTATATCAGTCTAGGGGAGTGTCAGAAACAGATTTTTCTCAAAGCCAATGGCCTCTCCAGGGCTAGGTTTACATTTCCACACACTGACTTCCCTCCCTCTGAGCAGGTCTTAAATCCAATTAGACAAATGCTGGTTACTCTTAAGATAAAAGCGCCAGTACAGCACCAATAGAGACAGTTTGCTGAGCTGGTCAATGTTGTGTTTCACAGACTTACAGCTGAATGAAATCATTGATTAGTCTTCTTCCTTGACAGCTTGTGTATTATCTTCTGATAGTATGAGAGCTAGTCTTCAGCCAGGAGGCTTCCAGGTCAGTTCCATCCAGCTCAATTGCTCCAAGCCTTGTGGCCAACGTGTGTCATATCTTTAGCAACATGGTCCTGGGAAACATTCAAAGGCAGTGGCAGTAGCCGCAGTAGCCTGTATTATTTTGAGATCCCTTGGACTACCCTGACCAACCAACTCAAAGGGAAGTTTACCATGTCTGGCACTGGGATTTTTGTTCAATAGCCAGCAGCTATATACTGACACTCACATTTATATTATATGTGCATTCCTTCAGAAGATTTATGATATACTACATTTTACATTTCCTTTGCTTTTTACATGGCTCAAGTATTCCTTTCTCTCTGTCCCTCATGGCCGTCTTTCCTCCCTTCCCAGCCAAGGTGCCCCGTTTTCCATTTGATAGCTGCTGGTTCCTTTTATCCCTCTTTCTTTCCAGCTTCTTCTTCCCCTTTCCCCTCAGGTTACTTCAGTTACATCAGGATATTTGCTCACATTGGAACATTTGGAGCTAAGATAAAAATGAGAGAGAACCTGCTTTGCTTGTTTTTATGAGTTTTGTTATTTCACTTAGTATAACAGTTTTTACTTGTGTCTATTTGCCTGCCAAATTATTATTTAGTTTTCCCTTTACTGTTGAATAGCATTCCATTGTGTAAGAGTTCTACCAGCAAGTGATTGAGGGTTCCCCCCTCCCCACATCCTCAACATTTGTTTTCATGATCTCAGCCAAGGAATTATCTTTATGAACATTTTCAAGTACTTAGCACAGCTCCAGGAAAAGATTCATCAATAAAGATGGCCACCAATTTGCTAGTGATGACTTCTATAATACATTCTGTGAACATGAAAGTGAACCTCAGATATGAGGCACTGTTTGCTTTTGAGAAGCTTCAGGAGAAGGAATTTCAATTTGATGTAGTTCAAGGGTAGCATCAATCCATATAGAGTGCAGAGTTTTGCTGATGTTCATTTATGAAAATCCAGGTCTTGGTTGCCTGTAGGAGCTCCATCTCACACGTAGTTCATACATTGAGAAATACTCCACCTTAATTCTTTTCCCTGAATTCATTTTTCTGGGTTAGTATTGAGTGATCTGGCATGCTTGGGTGTAGCAGGTGTTCTCGACCTCTTCTCTCAACCCTCTGGTCAGTCTGGGCATAGCTTTGCTTGTCCTGTCGCTTAATGACCTGTCCATCCTATGCTGTGTGATGCATGCTGTTCTAGTTACATGTAGACCATTCTTCCATTCTCTGTCAGCTAGTGGCTTGCTTTTTTTGCCAAATGACTTTTCATAGGTTTATTTTTATGCTTAGATTTTTTTTTTCTGAATCATTTCTGCACCCTAAGGCCATGAGTGCTCATGTCACAACTTTCTAGGTGTTGCTTGGGCCTTTTCAAGTTTTAAAAAATTGCATAGCTGGGCGTGGTGGTGCACGCCTTTAATCCTAACACTTGGGAGCCAGAGGCAGGCGGATCTTTGTGAGTTCAAGGCCAGCCTGGTCTACAGTTCTAGGCTAGCTGGGGCTACAGGGAGACCCTGTCTCAAAAAAGACAGAAAAAAAGAAAGAAAAAAATGCATAAAATTTACCATCTTAACAGTTTCATGCACATAACTTCAGCAGTATTAACTGCATACATGTTGTCATGCAATGGATCACCAGTTTTTCATCTTCTACCCCTGAAATTATACACATTAAACCATAGCTCGCCATGCTACCTCCACCCTTGATGATCACTTCAGTTTTCTGTTCTTATGAGTTTGTTTATTTTAGATAACTACTAGTTATCATTTTTTAATTTGCTTATTTCACTAGCATACCATTTCCAAGGTTCTATGTGGTAGCATGAGACAGGATTTCCTTCTTTTTAAAGGTTGGATTACTTTCCATTGTTTGTATATACCACATTTTGTTCATCTGTCAATGAATTTTTGAGTTGCTGCCATATCTTGGCTATTTTAAATGGTATTGCTATATACAGGGGCTGTATAAATATTTCTTTAGGATTCTCCTTTAAATTCTTGAATACTGTTCTTTAAACCTGGGATAAATAATCACAAGTAAGATTGCTATACCACATGGTGGTTATATTACTTATTAACTTTTTGAGGACTTTTTTTTTTTTTGCAATGTTTGCATCATTGTACATTTTTACCAACAGTACATATAGGTTTTCATTTGTCCATGTTTTCCCCCCCTCCTAGGGATCAACTCAGAACTTGCATTTGCTAAGTGCACACTTCCACTGAGCTGTAATAATCTCTGTATCCCCAATATCTGATAATAGGCACCATAATTGTATGTGAGTGAGTTCTTGTGGGTCTAATTGATATTTCTTTAACAATTCTCATAGTTTTCCATCATTATAACATAATACTTGTAATAATCAGCTTGTAAAAAAGTTTATTTTGTCACAGTCATGAAAGTTTGTATCACTTGGCCCCTTACTTTAGGCTTCTGCTGAGGCAATACGTCATGGAGGGAGCACATTAGCAGAACAAAACCACTTACAACATAGACCAGGGAGTGAAGGGAGAAGAGTGGGGTCCCTACTCCTGCTTGGTAGCATTTTCTCAATAACTTAATGACCTCCCACTAGGACTTAATTTCAAAGATCCCAACATCTAACAGTACTGCCAAGGGACCAATGTTCAAACCCTGGGCCTTTGGGGAATATTTGAGATCCACACTTGAGCACATAGAGATGTGGAATGTCTCAGGGTCCTTTGCTCATTTTTCAATCAGGATGTTTTTTGACTCACAGGAGTTCTTTAAATTAACCTTTTGAAATATAATTTGTGAAAATATAATCCCATTCCATAACTTGACTTTACTATGTTGCTTATATCCTTTGATGCATAGAAGTTTTAAAGTTTGGTATGGTCTCATTTCCCTGCTTTTGCTTTTTTCTGAATTATTGCCAAATCAGTTGTCATAAATCTTGACCAAATTTTCTTCTAGGAGTTGTAGACATTTAGGTCTAGAGTTTAGATTGTCAGTCTATTTCTGTTCATTTTTTTAGATGATATTAGGTATTCTCCCTTGGCATGTGAATATCTAGCTTGTCTAGAAAATGGTATTATTTCTGCTTTGAATGATCTTGTTTCCCTTGTCAAAAGTCCTTTGACCACTTATCTGGATTTTTCTGTACTGTGTTTTGTGCCCACTGTAGATATGTCTGTCTCCATACCATCAAGACACTGTTTTGATTACTGTCTCTTTTCAATGGCCTTTGAAATTCAGAAGACTAAATCTTGTAGCTCTGTTATTCCAGTATTGTTGTGGCTGATTGGAATGTTGTCTCTTAAGTAGGGGGGAAGGGAAAGGGAAATATGCCTGATCTGAATTGGAAAATGATGTATGAAATGCACAAAGCACCAATTAAAAAAAAAAAAAAGCATACCTTTAATCCTAGCACTGGGGAGGGAGAGGCAGGCAGATCTCTGTGAGTTCAAGGCTAGCATGGTCTACAGAGTGAGTTCTAGGCCAGCTGGGGCTATAGGGAGAACCTGTCTCAAAAAAAAAAAGTATAAACAAGGCATGGTGGTGCATACCTTTAATCCTAGCACTGGGGAGGGAGAGGCAGGCAGATCTCTGTGAGTTCAAGGCTAGCATGGTCTACAGAGTGAGTTCTAGGCCAGCTGGGGCTATAGGGAGAACCTGTCTCAAAAAAAAAAAAGTATAAACAAAAAAAAAATCCCAAACAAACAAAAAAGCAGATGCCATGTGCTGCTTGTTCATGTTTATGTTTCTGGACTTACTGTAGTGTTTAGCTCAAAATAATTAGAAAAAAAACTGGATGCATTAATATTATAAGGTACTTGTGCATTGAGTTTAATTCCTGGGTGAAGAGCCAAGAAGGTGCTGAAGGAGAGTTGAATTATACAAAAATCTGTTTTATATTTGTGATAGAATAAGCAGTGAGAATGAACTTTTACTAAAAGATAAGAAAGTAAAGCAGACCATGTTATGTGTAATTTTACAAGATAAAAATTGAAAAAAAAAATAAAAACAAAAATAAAATCGAATGCTTACAGATTTTAGATCCAGCTGGCCTGGAACTTGGTGGTGTTGGTCAGGCTGGCCTTGGTCTCATAGAGATCTCTGTGCCTCTGTGTTCCTGGTGCTGGGACTAAAGGCATTCACCACCATACCTGGTTATCAGTACTCTTTTATACATAATCTAGCTAAATAAAGTTAGTGCATTCCAAAGTCTTACTGCATTAAAGAATGTGTTGTTTGGCATTCACCAAAGGCCTGGCCAGGAAAGGAAACATGCAAAATGTGCCAATTCCTTCACCGCAGTGAGGCCCTCTAACTGAGGAAGGCTCTTCATATTTAACAACATTTCAACATAAACAGGAGTTTCTGAATCAATAGATAGGAGTTCCCTTGATCTTCAAACTTGGGAAGCACAGTATGTACCATCAGGAGCTGATACCACCATGATGTTAGATGATTTGCAGGTGTCTGAATATTTTTTTTTAAGTTCCTGAAATTGTAGGACTGGAGGAGATGGCTCAACAGTTAAGAACACTGGGTGCTCTTGCAGAAGACCCAGGTTTGATTCCCAGCACCCACATGGTGACTAACAACCATCTGTAACTCCAGATCTAGGGTTTCTGACATCCTTTTCTGACCTCTGTGAGCACTGCATGACATGGGTACACTTAAACACATGCAGGCAATACACCCATAGGCATAAATTAAAATAATAAATAAAATATTTTGAAAAATTCCTGAAATGGTGTCAGTAGGGTTCTGTTAGATACTTTCTTTGATGGTTTCATTGTGTAGCTTTCCATCCACCCTCTCTTATTTGTTGTACTGTGAGTCCTTGGGTTGTGAACAGCTTCCTCACTTAGGGGTTGAAGTAAATCTGTGAGTGAATTTTCATCTCTGTAGACTGAGAGCTGGTTCTGAGAGCTGTCAGAGAGGCAGATAACCCACCTAAGAAGATTCCTGGGATCCAGCAGTCAGCCTACAACCCAGCCACTTCATTTTGTCAGCCCTGATGCCTTTTGAATTTTACTTTAGGTTTTTGTTGGTATAATAAACTTCTATTCTTTTTATAAGTTTAAGTTTATGGAAAGATGTCTGAAAGAGATTCAGAGCCCAGGTCTAAGCAGTTTTACATTTCTCTTAAGTTTGGAGAATACTTTTTTTTCTAGATTTATTTTTTACATTGAATTTTTATAATTTTCACACAATATATTTTTTATCTTATTTAAACCCTCTCCCCTATCTAAACCTTTCTTATAACCCTCCTGGATTTATAACCTCCTCCCATATATATTAAAGTCAAGTTTGTGTTCCTAAGTATCCTTTGATGTACATCCATCCACTGGAGCCTGGTTAACCTACCCAGTTTCAACCATTTAATGAAAACCAACTTTCCCTTTCCAAGTAATTATCAATTGCCAATAGTTCCTCAGCTGAGGTTGAGGCTTCTTACCCTCTATACTTCTCAACCCTTATGCTGGGATTTTGTATGGCTTGAGCTTGCATAGGTCTTGTGCATGCAAGTCACTGTAAGTTCATATGAGTAATTTCCCAGCTGTCTGGAAAACTCTTTGTATCCTTCTGGTCATCCACAACCTCTGGCTCTTATAATCTTTCTGCCCCCTATTCCACAATGGTCGCTTATCCTTGAGTAGCAGAGGTTTGATATCTGTAGTCTCGTTTTCTCTGTGCTTTGGGCAGATTGGCTTTTGGGGTTAATCAACATCTGTTGCTTAAGGCAGCTTCACTGTTGAGAGTTGAGTTGTGGGTTAATATTCTTTCAACGCCCTGTTCTACTATGCTCCCTGAGGCTTAGGTGTAGAGGTTGTATCACTTAAGGCTGGCACCTCACAGACACACTCTTTGTGTTTGACCAGTTGTATAACTTGTAATCGTCTCATCTGTTGCAAAAGAAGCCTTTTTGATGAGTGATAAGAGGTACACTTGTCTGTAAATATAATGATACATGTTTAGAATACAGTAAGAAGTTACATTGGTTTAAGGGTGTGGCAAAGGTAGATTTTTCTATAGGATCTGTGACCACTCTAGCCATATGTATATGACTATGTTTACAGTACTACACGAGTTCTCTCCCATTTAGCAGGCCTTAAGTCCATGTATATAGCAGCTGATTAACTCCCAAATAAAAGCGCCACCATTGCACCAGTAGAGATTATTTGCTGGGCTGATCACTGTTGTGGTTCATAGGATTTACAGTTGGATGGAATCGTTGATTGGTTTTCTCCCTTAGCAGTTTGCATAGTATCTTCTGATACTATGGGAGCTAGTGTTCAGGGAGGTCAGAGGCTTCCAGTTCAGTTCCAGCTTGATCACTGCAAGTTCTATTTTTGAAATATGCCCCATATGCAGGAATAGGGTCATATCATCAAGTTCTGGGAGGGAATAAAGGGCTGTGGCAACAGTCTGCATTGTTTGGGGGAATCTCCTGTACTACTCTGACCAATAGCTTGATGGGAGGTTTCCCATGCCTGGTACTGTGTTTTTGTTGAATAGCCTTCAGCTATGTACATGCACTCATATATATATATATATATATATATATATATATATTAATATATGGTATGATATATTTTTTCAGTAAGCCTTTGAACAAATGCATTGCTCTCTTGTTTTTTTATACCACCTAAGCATTATTTATCTCTTCTCTCTCCCTCCATATAGAGCTCCCTATTCCCTTCACAGTTAATGTAGCCCCCATTTCGCCCTTGATAAAACTTGTCTCCTACTACTTCCCTCTCTTAAGATCCTTCCTCCCCTTAACTCTCAGCGTTTCTTTCCATTTATATCAGGATATATACTCACATCTAAGGATTTGGAGCTAAGTTCCATAAATGAGAGAGAACATATATCTCTTAGTTTTTTATTTTTATTTTTTATTTTTTTTGTCTTTTCGAGACAGGGTCTCCTATAGCCCCAGCTGTCCTGGAACTCACTCTGTAGACCAGGCTGGCCTTGAACTCACAAAGATCCTCCTGCCTCTGCCTCCCAAGTGCTAGGATTAAAGGCATGCGCCACCACGCCCAGCTTGTTTTTTGAGTCTATGTTACTTTATTCAGTATAACAGTTTCTAGTTCCATCCATTTATCTGCATATTCCATGATTTTGATTTTCTTTATCACTGTGTAGAACTCCATTGTGTAAATGAACCACATTTTCATTTTCTACTCCTTGGTTGAGGGACATTTAGGCTGTTTGCATTTCCTAGCTATTGTGAAAAACAGCAAAAACATGGCTGAGCAAGTATCTCTGTAGTAGGATATTGAGTCCTTTGCATATATGCCAAGAATCTGTATAACCAGATCATATGGTAGAGTTATTCTTAGTTTTTAAGAGTTCTCCACACTGATTTTCACAGTGGTTGTAGCAGTTTGCAATGCCACGAAGAGTGAGTGAGCACATTCTCATCAACATTTGGTGTTATTTGTTTTCTTTAGCTTTTTCTTTATTCTGACTATGGTTAGATGAAACTTTAAAGTACTTGGATTTTTTTTTAGTACTTTGATTTTTGAGAGGTGAGTATAACATTTCATATTGCTGTACGTATCAGATATTTGTGCTTGGCTCTGTAGCTTCCACAAACTGTGGTGAGATTCATGACAAAGAGATTATAGAAGACAGGAAATTAAATCAGTATGCTGCTTTTAAATTTTGTATTACATTTTATTTGTGTATGTGTTTGTGTGTATGTGTGTGTATGTAAGATTGTGTTTGTTCATTCTCTGGTGTGTGTGGAGGGTACAGTATACCTTTCAGAGTCACTTTTGGATCCAAGTTTCAAACTCTGGCCATCAGGCTTGGTGGCAAACACCTTTTCCACTGAGCCAAACCTCATATCCTGATTTTTGAAAGTTGCAACTCTGTATCCTTAGGAGGCTTGATGATCCATTCAGAATCAAAATTCCTTCATACTATGTGCTGTCAGTATTATTTGTTTAGTAAAAAAATAAGATTTTGATATAAATGATACCTTAAAATTCTCTAATACACACCATGAATCCTAATCCAGTTACTGTTTATCATAGCTTTATAGAGTGTCAGGCCTTTTCAAGACATTGTGATTGTTTAAAGATGAGGGAACTGAACCACTAGGAGAGCCAGCAACTCTTTTAGGCCAGGATGGGATACGTTTATCAATGCCTCGATTCCTAATGGCTTACTGGCTGTCTGCTGTGTGTCAAGCCCATACTTCTAACTGAAACACTGTCATGTGAGCATCAGGCAAACTGCCTTTTTAGGCAGTATTTCAATTTGCACCCTTGGAGTGATGTGACATGCTGCTTGTGCTATTTATTAGGAGTGTGTTCGTGTGTGTGTGTGTGTGTGTGTGTGTGTGTGTGTGTTTGTGTGCGTGTGTGTGCTCACAGAGGCCATAAGAAGTCAGGTTTCCTGGCCTGTCACTCTCCATGTTATCCTCTTGTGGCAGGACTCCTATTGAACCTGGATTTTGCTGGTTTTCAGGCAGGCTGGCTGGAGGCAAGCCCCAGCAATCCTCCTGTCTCCATTCCTGGACAGTCCTGGGTTACGGACATACACATCCATGCTGAATCCTGATCTGGGTTCTGTGGATCCAAACTCACATTTTTACCTTATGCTCAAGCGTTCCTACCCACTGAGCATGTCCCTTGATCAAAGAAAGCAAGTCAGCCAATTTCTTATTTGGCATCATAATCTAGACAATTTTGTTTGGCAAGCTGTTGAAATGCTCTGTGTTGTCATTCAAAGGTCTTTCCTGACATTTGGATTCAAGACAGTTGTATCTGATAAGTCGTAGGGTTAATTTTGAACTATTTATGAAATAGATTTTATTTTTTCTGGCATTATGGGAGTTTTATTTCACTAAATATGGGAGTACTTTTGTACTTTAATCCAGGTATTCTCTTGACAACTTAATCTGAGAGCAAGAGAATGAAAAGTGCTGTACTCTTTTTTGCCCTTCTTTATGGCATCACCATGTTGCTGCTTCCGGTCTTCTTTATTCTATGTCTCTCTTGCTTATGTTTTGAAAATATAGAAAAACATGAATAACATGGAAATATAGAAAAACATTTTTTCTATCTTTTTTATTGAATTTGTATGTGTTTCATACATAATTTTTCAATCAGTCTTGATTGCCTTTATACCCGCTTCTTCCTTGGCACCTCCCACAGGCCTCCCCCCACCCTGGAAGTTCATACATTCTGTCATTTGTGCTAGGGTCCATTACTCCAAACTGTCCCCGCCCACTCCTGAGTGCCAATTTATCCTCTGAGCTCTAGTCAGCCTATCCAGAGTCCCTTTCCTAAAGAAGTCCAGGGTTTCCTCGCCCAACCTCCATCAGCTGCCAATACTTCCTCAGCATAAGTTGGGCTCTGCTACCCATTTCTGCTGTTCTGTGCTGAGTTTTGGTCCAGCTGAGCTTGCATGAGTCTTGTGCATGCTGATACCAATCTTCATTCTTATCCAATCAAGATCTAATTGTGGTTTGTATATTTTAAGAGATTATGTGAATACACAGAAAAAGCTATGAAAATATGGTATGTCTACATATATATAGACATATATTGTTTACATATATTTCTTTTTATTTTTCAGCAAATAAACTTGGTTAGAAAATTATTGTGGGTAAACACAGTTTACTCTCCAAAATGCTATCTTTGCATTTACATGAAATCTTGTATTAAAGGAGCCCAAATTAGAAGTTCATTTAGGGTTGTTTCATTTTGGAAATATTTCAGAGAAACTCCATATAGTATCTGCCCTATATTATATTGGATGTACTATATTCTTTTCTGTAAAAGGGGTGAAGAACTGTAAAGTGCTATAATATGTTTCCCCTTTCCAATTCAATTGCCTGTACCATTGATTCTGCAAATGAACTGAGAAATGACTTTCCTCAAGCCAATAGATTAAAACAAATAGAAACTCAATTTTTTAATCCTTTGTTGACAGGTTGGAGGTCAACTAACTCCTTAGATGTAAGAGGAAGTGAAGGTTGTTCAGTGCTTCGCTGATAAAGGTATGGTTAAGGTAATTATTAAGGAGTCTGGGACATTTGACAGGCAATATATTACTTTTTGATATTTTGACTTTATGGTATGCTGAACTGATGAGAGAGATATACTTTATACCTGAGTACAATGCATAATTGCTCTTAATTATCACCTCAAATACTCAGGCTAAGGAAACTGGTGTAAATCAGCATGACAAAGTGGATGTGGATTTGTTCTTTACCCAGCAAGTAGCTCCTTCTTGCACTTGAAATGTTGGTTTATACACTTAGTCTGCTCCTCAAACATTTACACACTTAGCGATAGCCTTTTCTCAAATATCGATGATAACATTATGATAAGATTTTTCAAGTTGGTACAAACTAGATTACAAAATTATTCTTTTCTAATTTTTTTTAAATTTTATTTATTTCTGTATGTGTATGAATGTACTGTCTGCATGCAGGTTTGTGCACCTGTGTTGTGCAATGCTGCGGAGGTCAGAAGAGGGTCTCGGATTCCCCTGGAACTGGAGTTCTCCTGGAATTGGAGTTTCAGACGGTTCTCGGCCGCCATGTGGGTGCTGGGGATCGAACCCGGGTCCTCTGTAAGAGCGGTCGGCACTCTTAACTGCTAGGCCATCTCTCCAGCCCCCAAAAATTATTCTTTTAGGCAAAACTCAATCCTTTATTTTATTCTGGCTGATGGGACCAGTGGCTTCACTAATTTTAGAGGGAAATGTGATGGGTGGTACTGACTTCAGAGGCCAGACTTGGAGGTCACCCATCCATGGTGACAGCTCCTAGGAGACGTTCTTCTGAAGATTGTTCCCATAATGGTATAGCTGTTTTATACAGTGTGCTATAGTCTTTAATCACTGTTATTGAGTGCTTTACAAACTCAACTTGCCTTTCACAGTAAGGGTACTTGCTCTGCACTGTTATGCTAGGGTGCCCACTTATTAAAGTTAGAAGTGGAGTGTCCTGACGATGGTGATGTGGGTATTGAGTGTAGAGCTGGAATTCAGTGGCTTCCTCCTGTTCTTCACTGCCAACCTGGATTGAAAATCAGCAGGATTTGAACAATTCCATCTTGTCCTCACAGGCCAGCTCACAGCTTGAGTCACAAAGATATATATTTGGCTTCCTCTTATATAAAATTCTACATTATATAAATACCTCTTAATTTTTTAATATTTGGTTTGTTTTGATCAAAAAGAAACACATAAAAACAATTTCTGTGAAAACACCCATGATCTGATATGGGTTCATTTCAACAGCTCACCAAATATAATTGTCTAGATTATAATGCTAAATATGGAATTAGTAATGAATTTACGTTAGTCTCCACTATTTTATTGTTTTATTATGTTGTTATTTGATTCCTTCGAGGTTTCTTAGACAAGTTTATTGAATTTAGTTTAAAGATATAATTGTCCCTTAGAGGTTCATGAATTAGGCAGCATCTCTAAATATTTAGAAAAACTGTGCCCATGGCCAGTTTTTTTTAATTTTTATTTTACTTTATTGAATAGAAAACAGAAACAAAAAATGCCTTGGTCAATGGGAGTTACATTGGAAAAGGAGTTGGAATAGGAAACTTGAAGTAAGCAGGCTCCCTCTGATTTTTTTATTGGTCTTTTTCAAGACAGGGTCTCCCTGTAGCCCCAGCTGGCCTAGAACTCGCTCTGTAGACCAGGCTGGCCTTGAACTCACAAAGATCTGCCTACCTCTGCCTCCCGAGTGCTAGAATTCAAGGTGTTTGCCACCATGCCTGGCTCTATTTGTTTTTTATTTATTTATTTTTAAAAATTTATTTATTGATGTTTTATGTATTTCATACATCGTTTTTCATTTCTGTTCAGGCATATTCCCCTATCCCTTCCCCCCTCCCCACCCCATCCCATCCAGATCATGCATTCTGCCATAACTGTCCTGCATCTTTCTCTCAGTCTTTTTTTATGCTTAGGAATTCACATTTTCCTCCATTAATTTCATATTATTCTAAAATATGGATACATACTCTCTACCCATATACAGTAATTACAGAGTCTGAAAATAATTGGTGGGTGGATTCTAGAGCCCATTGAGAGATTCACATTATAACAACATAGTTGCTTTCAGATAAACAAAAATATAACCATACTGTCATTCAGCTTGCCTTTTGTCTGGGGGATTT